>OX030948.1:29308283-29735783 GCA_943735915.1 Pherbina coryleti
GCTGTCTGACCGCCAATTCGTCACAGTAAATGGCAGCTTAAGTTGTTGTTGCTGTTGTTTGCTGCGGTTACCGTAAATCGTTTAAAATCCAAACTTAAACAACCGCGAAGTGCACCCGTCGTCTTTTCCCTGATCTTTATCGTCAAAATTTGTTTGTTATACAGATAGATACTCATAAAATATTTACATTATCTTGGCTAAAATATTAAAATTGTTATATGTGAATGTTAGTGTGTGCGCGTGTGTTTGTGTGTGTATGTGTAAGTCATTGGATCTGGTTACTGTCTGAGGACTTCGGTGTTAAGCGGCTGAAAGATTATCAATAGATGAATGAATTGATGTCTCAAGAGGTTAAATATCAGCAGACCATTTAACATTTTAATTAATATTTTTATTTGATTTTTTGTAAACATTTACACTTAAGACTTGTTTATTACGAATTATTAAAAATTTGTTGAAAATTAACGATCAATAAATTTAAACAAAAAATGTTTAACGACCAAAAGTTAGGTATACTTACTATACATAAAAAAAAAGGAAAAAAAGAAACAATTTTAATCAAAAGCTATTCGTTAAGGGACTATTTTCCGGCTTGGCCAAATTTCAAATACTCCCACGTCGCACAGTGGTTTCAAAGTGAAACTAAATAATTTTTTTCATGTTGTAATTTTTAATCGTATTTTTTTTTTTTTAATTGAATTCAGAAATGTTTCAATAGCATAGTTCCAAAAAAATTTCTAAGATAAGTCTTCTAAATTATTGTTAACGGGCAGAGAATGTCGCTAAATTTTTTGCTAATATATCTATAAAAAGGCTAATAATTTTAAGTGGTTTTCCGGTAGATATGTGGCTAGGTAGATAATGCGGTCGGTAGATAATGCGACTTCGAATAAAACATGGACAGATCAGGTACTTGTAAAATTTTATAACAGGCAGATCAGGAAGTTAAGCTAAACTGAACCCTCATTAAAATAAAAAAAAATGTCCTACCTGTCTTTTCATAAATCTGCATGTCTGAGTTATTTTCAATAGAAAATCGATTTCCATGATGGTTTTGGTAAAGAAGTTTACCGTAAGATGCGCTCCAGTGCAAAAGTAGTAGAAAATATTGTAAATAATGTTTTTTTAATTTTTATGCTGATACTCCTGAGCGTGTTTGATCTCTTCGAAAATTTGCATGCATTAGTTGTTTTAAGTGGTTAATAGAGATCTATGGTGGTTTTTGTAAAAAACTGTGCCTTAAGATGGGCTCCAGTAGAAAAGTAATCAAAAATATAGTAAATAATGGTTTTTTTATTTCTATGCTGACACTTCTAAACGATCTCTCTGAAAATTAACATGCATAAGTTTTTTTAATAGTGAATCGAGATCTATGGTGTTTTTTTATAAAAAAATTACCCTTAGATGAGCTCCAGTACAAAAACACATAATTTTCATAGAAAGTCGCTATTTGGGAACCAGGAATTAATAAATAAAAAAAAAGATACAGTATACCGTGTATACAGTTAAGAAGTGAAACTTCTTCTTTGTATACACTCTTTCTTTTCTAGAATAAGAACGATTTTAGTGTAAAGGCTCGATTATGCAATCGTAAAGCTACGCAACGTAACGTCTATCTGGAATAGAACCCATCGCTGCACTAGGGAGAAAACTCAGAGCGTAGCTTTATTGAAAGTTTGAGAGCGAGAGTATGATCGTGAGAAAATCAAGTGTTGCATATTCCGCATATTAAGAGAATAATTTCTTAAAAAGGGATTTTTTTATTTTACATAACTACAATGAGCGATTTTTTTGCCAATGGGAGCTTCAGGTTATTTATAAATTTGTTTTTCAAAAATTTTTTTTGGCATATTAATAAGGAGTTTCACAGAACAATGTCACAACAATAAATCTACCTCAACTGTAAACTTGATCTTAACTTTCATTTTTATTTCTGCCTTAAAAACTAAAAATCAAAAATTACCGGTTATTTTGTACTCAAAAACTATGGGACAAATTTTAGTTATTATTTTTGTTTAAAAAAAAATTAAGCCTTATAAATACTTTTTTGTTCAAAACTTTAAATGTGAAAAGATAACTAAAACTTTCACACACACATTATACTTACTATTATTAATAGTAAATAGTTCGATATAAAATTATATAACTAAGATATGTATAAAATAGTTATCTATTGAAAGAACTTATTCCAACTTTTCTTGCGCACAGTGTCAAGTTGGCGTCATGGAATTGCACAATTATCGCAACTTGCATTTGCGTAAACTTGCATAAACTTTTATCTTATATTCTTTCAGTTCTTCTTTGCTTGTAAAATACATTTTTAATGAAAAATCTATTCAAACAATATTTAAGGATACAAAGTGCATTAACCCACAATATCTAAGATTCAGAGACATAAAGCTTTAAGTTTAGAAGTTTAATTGCGTTTCTTCAACGTTAACTATGTCAATTGCCCGAATTTCTATTAGTTGCATTGAGCAAGGTCGTACTGTAGTTACTTTTTTCTCCATACAAACATTTTTGACTCTACACTAATAGTTCGGGTGTAGAATTAAATGCTAAGAAATTTTCGTTTCTACAGCATACTACGCTTTATTCAAGAATGATAGAAAAATAGATTACGCATTGCGCAGGTCCGTTATGTTGTTTACTTTTCATTTTGACATTTCTAGCTACGAACAAAGTATTTTTTACGATCATGACGTCACGCTAGACCAAGTTTGTTTCTTGAATCTTTTGCCATTGTTTCATATTTGTTCACATTTTTAACAAGACTTGACAGAAAGCCATATCGTAAGCTCATATCGTAAGTCTATCGTAACGTAGATGCGCAGATCGTAGAAAATTATTTTTACTATCTGCGCAATCAATTTTTCTATCATTCTTGGGCTTTATTCATAAACATTTTTTCATTCGCTGCTCATGTTTGTAAGGTTTGTGTCTGAACTAAAGAAAATCTCTACAAAAATTAAGAATTCCAATGGATTTGCAATGGCCGCCACATAAAAAAAATGCTGCAAAGGGCGCATATGGAGCATGTCTTTGATATTAAACGAAAAGACAAACAAAAAACATGGTTGCGAAAATGTTTATGAATAGCGTTTTCTTGTTTAAAGTTACACTGCCTCTAAAATGTGTTTATGAATAAGGCTGTTATATTTTCCCGCTAGGAGCGCTGTTTATTTTCCCGCTGGGCATCTACAGCAAAAGTTGTTTGATTAATTGGTATGTAGACAACAATTACATATGAAGACCTTAGCCCAACATATAGCACGTTGGCTTTATAAAACTGAGATTGCAGGTTCGATACTCAGCGTTGACAAAGAAATTTTTTTCAGTCTTTTATACAATGTATATCTCTCTCATTCTATCTACTGTACAAATATCTTTCTTCTCTATCGTGTAACGAAATGAAGTAAATTGACCTTGAAATTTCACTCCTCAATATTCTCATTCAAATTTCGAAGCGCCGCCTAAGAAGTTTCACTTCAAAAAAAATATTTTCTGCATTGTCTTTCCGTCCTATTTTATTATTAAGGGGTGGAATTGGGTGTTAATATACATATATATATACCAACGTTGCTTGGGAGTATAAATATGATATAAAAACATATTTTCATATCTCTACCATATATTGGTCTTATGGCAACACTGCAGCAGAAATTAACTGAGTGCACCTATCCACTCAAGAGACCAGCATGGTGAGTTGTAGAATCTCACCTCTCTCTCTCAGCAAAGAGCGTAAGCTATTGTTTGCTGTTATTTTGTGCTGCTTATACAATGGCAGCATGGATTAAAATGCATGAATTCTTAAATAATTTAATAAAAAGTTTTATCAAAAACGTAGTACCCAGTAGCAGGGTCGCTTATTATAGCAATTGAATAGTGAAAGAATTATTAAAATCGCTTCAGCGGTTACCCCGTGATTGAACGATAAAAATCCGAGAGAACCCTTTTATATAATAGTATAGATATAGATATAGATATAGATATAGATATAGATATAGATATAGATATAGATATAGATATAGATATAGATATAGATATAGATATAGATATAGATATAGATATAGATATAGATATAGATATAGATATAGATATAGATATAGATATAGATATAGATATAGATATAGATATAGATATAGATATAGATATAGATATAGATATAGATATAGATATAGATATAGATATAGATATAGATATAGATATAGATATAGATATAGATATAGATAGATGATCTTTGGTTCAACGCTCTAACCATCAAACCCAAAGCCCTTGTTTAAAAGCGTTGCTGATTCAATATTAAGCATTAGCTAAAGCTATGTTGCAGTAGGTCACAAAAATCTATTTATAGGAATGTGTATTGGCTACATATCCTTCATATCTTACAATAACTATTAGCCAATACACAATATTCACTAAGGATTGTGTATTGGATGTTGTTTCTACTTACTACTAGAGATCGTTGTTGGTACATGGTGATGTTAAGATAAACGAGAGTCTTTTAGTTTAAATAAAAAAAAATAAATAACTGGCCATTTCAGCCCTTGAAACGACTTTGACCTATATTCTTATGATCAATTGTGTTGTGCGTGTTATTAAGTTTGTACACAATTGACCGAGAAAGGGACCTACATGTTTAACGCCGACTCCGAACGGCGATGAACGTAATGTTCTTATTCTCAAGAAGCTTTACATGGCATTTGATTACTCTCTGAGGTTTGCCATTGTCTGCAGAGAGGTGGCGGCCGTACAGAAAAATTATTTTAATTCAAATAATTTTCTGTCGCTGCTGGGGTTCGAACCTGGGTCTCTAGGTTCTTTGACATAGCGGCCACGCACTTTAACCAACTACGCCACGGACGCCCACAGGTTTTTTAGTTTACTTTGTTATTTTAAAGTTTTAAATTTAAAAATTATTTTAATCGAAATAAAGCCATTAAATTATCAAATCTATGAAATTGCGAAAATGCTTCGCTTCTCTCGTGTGTGCAGTGAGGCACCTGTGTTTTTTTTTTCACTTCAATGTTTTCAACATTGTGTTTTCGATGGCCGATTGTGAGCGCTCTCTTTTTGAGTATATTTTTTGACAGGAGATGTTTTCCCAAGCAACTGTCAATGCTACCTTGTATTACACTGTGAAACAAATTCAGGTTAGCAAAAGTTAGGTCGATTCTGAGAGTGAGAGGTCAAAATAGAGGCTAAATTAGAAGACCAGTATCGCGGCGTTTGTTTATGTTGGTTCAAATTTTTTTTTTAATCGACCTTCGAACTTAGCAGTCAAATGCCGATTTTCAGCATATTGTTTATATGGTTTTTTGGCTATAACTCGTCGACTATTTGATATTTTTTCAATCTGTAAAAGCCAAATTATTGCTAGAGACCTGTGCAACAATTAAAATTTTTTAAAAAATTTATTTAGAAAATTTTTGTGGTGCTTATGAAACAAAAGGTTGGAAAAATTATTTTTTCTTCATGCTTTAGTCGATAATTTGCGTTAAAAATCCCGAAACCATTAAATAAATAGCGATTTAGGTAGAAGTAATTAAAAAGGGAAGTTCCAAGAATTAAGAATTAGTAAAACAACTTTTTTGTTTTCAACCACCGCACAAGTAGCGATTTCTTTTTTCGTACAAGCGAACTAATTTCAAAAATAAAGATTCAGTTAAGACTCGAAACTCAGCCGAAGCTGATGTCTTTTAATTTTCGCTCGGTCGTGATAAAATTCGCTATTAATTTTTTTGAAACATATTTCATTTTGTGAGTGATTTAAGTTAAGTGCATCGGTCTCATAAAAATAACAAAGAAAACATTGTATAATATATATTGTATTTAAAAATGTCGGAACCAAAGTGTAAAATGGACCATTTTTGTAATGTTTGTGGACATAGCAAGCGATGAAAAATATGGCAATGCGAGTGATTTTTTTTTTTGTGGAAGCCTATAAACAATATTTCTCGCAAGAGTTTATCACTGACGTAAACTATGCCCCTAAAAAAGTTTGCTTTAACTGCTATTCAACTCTTATGCAATGGAAAAGTGAAAAGAAGAAGGCTATGCCTTTTGGTATACCAATGATCTGGTTAGACAACAGCTAAATTGCTATGGATGTATCAACTACCATAAAACTTTGAATAAAAGGAAAGCAAAGAATAAAACTTATGTAGCAGTGCCAAGTGCGCAATTACCATTACCAAAAAACCAAAAAACCATATAAACAATATGCTGAATATCGGCATTTGACTGCAAAGTTCGAAGGTCGATTAAAAAAAAAATCCAACTAACATAAACAAACGCCGCGATACGGGTCTTCTAATTTAGCCTCTATTTCGACACCTCACTCTCAGAATCGACCTAGCTTTTGCTAACCTGAATTTGTTCCACAGTGTTATTAAACCATGGGCGACTTTATATAATGCCGCACAAGTTCGTACTTCTGCTCTCTTGCTTTTGTTTGCTTACGCATAACTTGGTTGAGCCTTAAGTTATTCAATATTCATACCAACATAAAAGATGGCGCACCCTGAATATATAGACTTTTTATGAAATATCTATTTAACGGTATTTCTTAACCGGAAATTACTGTATTTCTGTTATTTTACTTTTAACGTAGAATACGTTATACGGGAGTGTTAATCGTGAGCACAAAATTTTGAGAAAATGTTTGTCACTTTCATTATAAGTTTTTAATACTTTATGCATGCATTGAAGAAAATTCAAGTATGCTCGTAACATATTTAATATTTCTTCTTTTGATTTGTATTTAAATAATCATATTGCTACATATTATTTTTTTGATTCTATAAGTAAATCAAAATTTAACTCCTTCAAATTTTGTATTAATTTTCATATGCTTTGTATTTTATGTACGATTATCTGTGTGTTCATCACAGAACCAGTGTGAGAAACGTACACACATATTCCATACAAGCAAGCAGCAACAGCATCGCACACGTACACACATATTCCGACAAGCAGCAACAGCATCGCACTCTGTTCTCTTGCAGTTGCAACCTTAGTTCTTATAATCCTCATTTGGTTTTTGTTGCAAGAGTTGTATAAGAGGGATATTTGGCCGTACGTATTAGCCTGCTGAAATAATGCAATGTTGTGGGTTAGAGTGACAACTCGACATTTTCCCACCAAAATGTCGTATCGATTGTCATTCGCCTGCATATTTTGCCTTATAACTTGGCTTTTTTTTTCATAAATTATATATTTTTTGTTTGTTTTTTGTTTGTTTTTTGTTTGTTTTTTGTTTGTTTTTTGTTTGTTTTTTCTTATAATATACATTTTTTATTTTTTTTTTAATCAATTTTTAGTAATTCATTTGTAATTTTTATAAATTTCAAGCGAAGATCTATTTGTTTTCAGTCATTTTGTTTTTGTTTTTTTTTTATTATTTAAGCTTAGGTAATATCGCGAAGGCGCGGGTTCAATTCCGGCGGCTGGCATGATTGTTTTTTTTCAATTTCGCATTATTTATTATTTTTTTTAAACAATTTTGTAATAAATAATTCTATAAATAAAATTTTGAGCAAAAAATTTACTTCTTTGCAGTCATTTTATTTTGTTTTATTATTTAAGCTTAGGAAGTTAATATGTATTGTCTGTGCATATGTTTAGAGTACATTTTATTTTAATTTTTTACCATTTCTTGCAAATAATTTAATTAATTTTATACATTTTGTCAGTTTTTTTTAATAATACTTACTTTTAAATGAAATAATTTTTTTTTAAATAATGCAACCATTTGAGGAAAAAAAATTATAATTCAATTAAACATCCATGCGAAATCATCATAAAAATTAAAAATAAAATTTACTCTAATCATATGCACATATATATTAACCACCTAAGCTTAAATAATAAAACAAAATAAAATGATTGCAAAGAAGTAAATTATTTGCTCAAAATTTTATTTATAGAATTATTTATTAAAAATTGTTTAAAAAAAATAATAGATAATGCGAAATTGAAAAAAAAAATCATGCCAGCCGCCGGAATTGAACCCGCGCCTTTGCGATATTACCTAAGCTTAAATAATAAAAAAAAACAAAAACAAAATGACTGAAAACAAATAAGTTCTTCGCTTGAAATTTATAAAAATTACAAATTATTTACTAAAAATTGATTAAAAAAAATAATAAAAAAATGTATATTTTAAGAAAAAAAAAATCATGCCAGCCGCCGGAATTGAACCCACGCCTCCGCAATCATATCCAATGAAATTGAATTTTGCGAAAAAATGCCAGCTTCATAGAAATTAAACAAAATTGCGAAAAAGTGCATTGTTGCAAATTTTCGCTATTTTTGTTGATAGAAATGGCAATTACAAACAATCACAAAATTCAAATGATTTGTGATCTTCGCAACATGAAGAAAACCTGTTTTTCTGAGTAGCGCAGCATGTTTCACGATTTTATCAAAAACACAACATGTTTCACTTCTCGTTGGCCCGTCAGGTTCGCTCACGAAATTCTGTTAAAATAACATTTTGGAGGTCTTCTCTTTTTATGTCTTTGGTTTTTGTCATAAGCAGAAAATGAAAAAATGTTTATGAATAACAATGTTAGCAAGGTTGCATAGAAGCTGCATAAAGCCTTAAACAGTGCGTAACTAAACAAGCGTTTAAAGGTTGTTTAAGGAAATCTATTGAATAAGGCTGTTAATAACTAACGTATTCTACGTCTGACCTATGCGCCCGTGTTATCTAACACAGGCTTGAGCTTTTTTTATCTGAAATACTGAAAAAAGTACGAAACCATAATTTTTTGTAAACGGATTTTTTTTCTATTTTTTTTTTTTATTATTTTTTGCTTTTGAGTCTAGATATTAGAGGTGAAACTCTCCGAGAAATTTTGGTGTCTGACTGAAGTGATGAGTTTTAGTGTCAGTGTTTTTGACAACGTACTGGAGAGAGTAATATTCATTCAGTCTTCGGTGTAAAACAACATCAAAATATACAAATTTTAATTTCAATTTTTAAAGTCAAGTTTTGAGCCCAACAAAAAAAAAAAAAATTGCGGCGGTTTTCATAAACTTTTATCTGGCAAAATCCTCTCTGTTTAACTGTATCAAAATCTGTGAACTGGCAACTTTCTGCACTTCCCTTGCTCACATCATATAGTGGACACTATGTCTCATTCTAGCGGAAACTCAACCTGCATTTCCGTTGAAATATTTTAACTTTACATTTTTTCTACTCTTGCATGAGTGTGAAAATTTTGTGTAAGGACAAAGTTTTGAACACAGTTCGTTAATTTTTGTAACAGCCATAAAAAGCGCAGCGGCAACTTTGAGCTGCAGGGCATTTTTGGTTTCTGTATTGAAAAATTGCATTTCCTTTTAACTTGGGCACTTTTAACTGCCGGATTTCGTTACGCAACTTTGCGTTTATTTTTTTTTTTTTGATTTTTGTCCAAGTGCAGTAAAACTTTTGCACCCTGTGAAAAATAGCTCATTTAAAAATCAATCGCGCATTAAATATTCCACATAAATTTTTTTAAGCCCTCCTGCCACAAATTGAGGAAAAATCTCAATTTTCCGCGCAACTCATTCTTCGCGCATGACTGCCACACATAATGACTTCATTTGCTGCTTGTCTTAGGCGCGCCGGAGCAACTTTGTGTTATGCGCGCTGCTCTCCTCTTTTGTTTTGTTCTGCCCCTTTTTCTATTTTTTTCATCTTTTTCCAGAGAGTTCAAGCAGACGCAGTAGGTGTGCTTTTTCAAGCGCATGCGCAGCCTTTAGCCAATTTTAATTTCATTGCTATTCAACTTGTTCAGTTTTATTTTGTTTTGTTTTAACCATGTGGCTTTAAAACTTAAATTTATGTTGCAGTAAATACCGCTTGCAACGTGATGCATGCAACAATTGAATATGGTTTGGCTTTAACATTGCATTTAATTGAGCAACGCGGCATTTAACGGTACAAGTTCAGGGTCGATACGTGTAGGTGCTGTTAAAATGCATTGAATTTTGATGTTTACTGGCGTGTTTTTTTTTTTTTTTATTGAATTTTATATTGAATTACATCGAGTGGGTGGGTGACAATTTGACCCACTATCGGTTTGATCGTGCGAAAAAAGTTCATTAAATTTAATGGGTTCGTCTAGAGATGTGGTTGTGTTGAAAAATGGAGTTGTTCATATCAAAATGGATTTTTATCTATGTAATCAGTGGACATGTTTCATAGTTGCAAAGAATAACTTTTCTAGAACAAAAAACAAAAAAAGATATATACGTTAAAACTCTCCGAACAGTTTTAGGACTCTAGGAATTAATGACAAGTTTAAGTAAAATTGAAATGATTTTAATACATTTGCTCCCGACTTGACTAGGGCTTAAATTAACGTTGATTTTACCACGACTCAACTTTGATTTCCACTCGATGTCATTTACATTTGAGCGATTGTCTTTGTCATTGGCTCTATTGAGAAGTTAACACGATTTACTTCGAATTCTTTTTTATATCAACTTGACTTTCGTTAGATTTTTCTTTCAGTCTATTGAACTTCAAGTGAGGGTTTATTTGATTTATTTTGAACCAATTTAACTGTAACTTGGCCTGAATTTGACTTAACGTTGAGTCCATTTTTAACTCTAGCTTAAACTCACACTCAAACTTTAACTCTTACTTTTAATCTAACTCTAACTTCAACTCGAACGCTAACTCTAACTCTTACACTTACTCTAACTCTAACTATAAATCTAACTCGAACTCGAACTCGAACTCGAACTCGAACTCGAACTCGAACTCTAACTCTAACTCTAACTCTAACTCTAAATCTAACTCTTACTCTAACTCTAACTCTAACTCTAACTCTAACTCTAACTCTAACTCTAACTCTAACTTTAACTCTAACTCTAACTCTAACTCTAACTCTAACTCTAACTCTAACTCTAACTCTAACTCTAACTCTAACTCTAACTCTAACTCTAACTCTAACTTTAACTCCAACTCTAACTCTAACTCTAACTCTAACTCTAACTCTAACTCTAACTCTAACTCTAACTCTAACTCTAACTCTAACTCTAACTCTAACTCTAACTCTAACTCTAACTCTAACTCTAACTCTAACTCTAACTCTAACTCTAACTCTAACTCTAACTCTAACTCTAACTCTAACTCTAACTCTAACTCTAACTCTAACTCTAACTCTAACTCTAACTCTAACTCTAACTCTAACTCTAACTCTAACTCTAACTCTAACTCTAACTCTAACTCTAACTCTAACTCTAACTCTAACTCTAACTCTAACTCTAACTCTAACTCTAACTCTAACCCTCACTCTAACTCTAACTCTAGCTCTAACTCTAACTCTAACTCAAACTCAAACTCAAACTCAAACTCAAACTCAAACTCAAACTCAAACTCAAACTCAAACTCAAACTCAAACTCAAACTCAAACTCAAACTCTAGCTCTAACTCTAACTCTAACTCTAACTCTAACTCTAGCCCTAACTCTAACTCTAACTCTTACTCTTACTCTACCTATGAATTACTTTGGTCTATTTTCACATACAATTTTTAAATCCAGTACATTTTAGTTTTTTTTTTTAATTATTTTGATTTTTTTTTTCTTTTTTCCAGAAACGCCCGCAGAGCTGGCACGCGAACATATGGACCGCATGAAAACTGCTGGTCGCTGCAGTCGTCCTCTACCCCGCGTCATACATGTTTCGAATGAAACATCAAAGCGTTATGTTCCCTACTGCACCATTCTCCATCGCTGTGGCGAAGACACCGGATGTTGCGATTCAACGCGGCAAGTTTGTGCCGCAAAAAGCTTTGAGGATGTGCCAGTTTATTTTTTTGTAAGTATTATTTTTAAAAAATCCTATCAATAATCCCACTCGAGCACTTTCAACACTGTAACTTTCCTACCATATTGATTGATGGTCAATAATTTAGTCCGACATATAGAGCAATTAATGTGCATTAATTGCTTGCTTTTAATCGCATTTAAGCCACATTTAAATAAATTGGCATTTCCACACGCGATGACAGCTGTTTTGACAATTAAATTCGCTGAAGTGGCGCATGTGCCGCAACAAATCGCAACATGCACATGAGCAACTTTGCGACAGTGCTTTAAGTGAAAGTAGGCGGCTGAAAATTGAAAACTTAAAACTATAAATTTTATTCAAAAATCAAGTATTACGCGCTTTACAACGCTTTGCACAATATGCAACACCTGATTAAAATGTGCGCGAACTGTAGCAAATGACATAACAAGCAACACTTGTGCAGTTTAAGATAAAGATAAGCAAAGCGCAGGTTATTTATTGCTGACACGCCCACCTAACGAGCACACTTTGATTTGCGCAATTATTGGCCTTCGATCAAATTCCAATAAATTATGACCAACAAATGGCAGACAGTCATGAAAAAATATTTGTACATGTAACTAATAAAATATTTTATTAGATTGACAAAATATCTTCACATAATTTTTAAGATGCTGAGAAGAACTGAGTCAAATCCTTTTCATTAGAATAGCTCTCTAATAAAACCATTGGTTGGACACAAATAAAAAAAAGATACCTGAAGAAATTAACACATATATATACATTAGATCGTATTTAAGAAAAAGTCTGAAGCATTTTTGAAAGAAAATTTCGGAAAAAAATTATTTTTTGACTGAATGTAGGGGTCACGCTTTTAAGTTTTTATACATATCTTCGGCATTTACAGTCCATCTTAATTAATATATTTATTCCAATATTAATAAATTTGTTTTTGTTTTGAGGAGTCCAAGTTTAATTGTATGACCCTAGAATGGTACATTAGATTGGTAGAAACTGGGATCTGGTGGATAAGTACTAGAACGGGGTGCTTGACCTCAATGATCTTTAGAGCAAAGAAGTTAGGCTCATCGAAACAAACACATTGATTTCTTTCAGCTTAAGAATTATAAGATCGGACTGTAAATGCCGAAGATATGAAGAAAAACTTAAATGGGCGATCCTACGTTCGGTCTAATATACATACATCCTGCAAAACATTCACCACGATACGTGAAGCCAAATAAAAAAGTAAATTTTCTTGTGTTTATAAATGCGCAATGATTAAATATTATTTTAATATACTTTTTATTTGTTGAAAGCCTACCGTAAGAGCCCGAACAGAATCAAAGCGAAAATTTAGAGAAAAATTAGAAAAGATTCTAAGAGCCCGAACAGAACCAAAGCGGCTGTCGGTTGGCGGTTCTCTCTCAGTTCTCTCAGGAGAAATCCATTTAGAACACATCCATGGTATAATAATACAAGGTAGCTGTTGGACGGTGGGCGGCCTAGCAAATCAAACACAGATTTCAGCTTAACTTCAATTGTAATCGTTACTTTAATCTATAATATATTTAAATTCATAACGTTATAAAGAAAAATTCATTTTATAATATCTTACACTTGTGTTCAACTCGGAATTTACTAGCGCCCGGTTTCCAGACAGGGTTTGCCAGTTTACAAAATAAATCTTAAGCTAGAAAGCCAGTAATTAAACAAAGAACAATTATTAAATTGGCCAATTTTAGTTTAAATTACCATTAAAAGTAATGCTTACTATTTTAAGGCAAAACGTGATCGCTAAAGACACTTTTTAAGTATGGCGAAACTAAGTATATATAAAATAAGTGGTTTGCTGAGTTGACAGTGTCATGTTCAGTGCTGCCAATTAAATAGAAAATAAAATACAGTGGCGTGGTTAACCACGCAACATTCCCCCCTTCGTAAACTTCGTGCAGCCAGCATGGGGTTTACTATTTTACATCCAGCTTTGCTAACTTTACTGAAGGTCGGGTAAGAAGGCCACTCTTGGTTTTCACAACCGCGCTGCGAACCTGACCATCTTTCGCGTGACAGACGTCGACCACTAAACCTTTCTGCCAGTCGTTTCTTTTCGCATTCTCGTCGACGACGATAACGACGTCACCAACTGCTATAGGATCAGCAACACTCTCATGCCACTTTGCACGTCTGGTTAAGCCCGGGAGATACTCTCGCAGCCAACGCCTCCAAAACCGGTCCGCCAATGCACTGGAGATTCGAAAATTCTTGCTCAAAGCCGCACCGCTGTTATCTGGTATAGCGTGCTCTCGCACACCACTGGAACAGCCGCGCAACAAATGATTTGGAGTTAACGCTTCGCTATCAGATGTTTCTAACGGCACGTAGGTTAACGGACGCGAATTTAGGATGTTTTCAACATCCGTCAGTGCCGCTCTCAAAACATCTTCACGCAGCCCACTTTGCGGAAGGCTGTCCATCAGAACTGACTTCACAGACCTTACCATTCTTTCCCAGGAGCCGCCCATATGTGGTGTAGCAGGCGGGATAAATTTCCAATCAATTTTTGGATATTTACTCTCAAGCTCGTCTGAAGAAATTTTTTCTACTTCGCTCTGCAAAACTCGACTTGCGCCTCTAAAGTTCGTTGCATTATCCGACAGTATTCGTTGCGGTACTCCTCGGCGATTCGTAAACTGCTTGAATACCAACAGAAATGAATCTGTAGATAACGACGGCGCAATTTCTATGTGCACTGCACGCATGGTCATGCACGTGAACAACACTCCCCAGCGTTTTTCTCTACGTCTGCCAACCAGTACCTCCAGTGGTCCAAAATAATCTACGCCAGTGAAATGAAATGCTCTTGTAAATGGGGCCAAACGCTCCGGAGGTATATCGCCCATTTCAGGGCAGCTCGGCTTGGCTGCTCGATTTTTACACAATTGACATTTTTTAGAAATGGATCCAGCCAGCGCCCTTAATCCTTTTATACGAAAACGCTGTCGCATCTCGTTGACGACAATTTCGCTGTGATGATGATGGTACTGGCGATGATAAAAATCTATTAATAAATGCGATACGGGATGTTTAGGTGGCATGATTATTGGTCGCTTTACGCTTGTTGCAACGCCTTCAATTGCATCTATGCGTCCTTTCTCTCTGAGTACGCCAAAATCATCCAAGTAGGGCGAGCTCTTATAAATGGTACTTTTTCGATTTACAGATTTGCCAGAACGAAGCGATTTAATCTCATCTACATATATTTCCTCTTGGCATGTTCGCATTATAAGATTTTCGATGCTGTCAACATCATTTATGTTTATTAGTGCTTCTATATCTTTTGATAGAAATGGTGTCTTGCGAATGCGGCGCAAAAATTTTAATACATTCCATTGTGTATTGCGATACTTCTCCCATTTGCTAAATCGCGTCGGGTCGGGCGTAATTGCAGCCAATGCTGACACGATTGGCTTCTGGCACTTAATGTGGCAGAGCAATTCACAATCATTTTTTGCAGTATTGTTGAAGTTCATCACAGGCCAGTGGGATTCATCTTTTTTCAAAAAATCAGGCCCTGCGAACCATCGCGACTCTGCATCGAACTGAGGAGCTCCTGTCCACTTTGTTCCTTCGTCGGCCACGTTTTCAGCCGATGATACCCAGCGCCACTCTTTCACATTCGAGCCCTCTAAAATTTCACCAATGCGCAATGCCACAAATTGTTGATATTTTCTGGCATCAGATCTAATCCAATACAAAACGTTTTTGGAGTCTGACCAAAATACGCGTCGCGCTATACGTACTGACAACTCGCTGCCTACGAAGTTCGCTAGGCGAAGACCCAATACTGCGGCCAGTAATTCCAGTTTTGGGATGGAAATCGGCTTTAGAGGTGCCACTCTAGTCTTAGTAGTCACTAAACTGCATTTGACGACATTCTCATATTCAGCGCGCAGATACACAAGAGCAGAATATGCATTGATGCTGGCGTCCACGAAGATATGCATCTGCACATTTAAGCAGCTGCTGACATAATTATAACAGCGTGGAATGCGTACATTTGCTATATGAGGCAACAATTTTACCCATATCCACCATTTTTCTTCTTCGTCTGCGTGTATTGGCTCGTCCCATGTTACGCCTGAGCGCCAAATCTCTTGCATCAATATTTTCGCATAGATGACATAAAATCCTAGTAAGCCAAGTGGGTCAAATATGGTCATCACGACCCGCAGAATCTTGCGCTTGGTTGGTACAGCTGTCTCGTCGAAAACGTCAGCGCCGAATTTTTGAACAAATGTGAATATATCCAACGCAGGCACCCACCACATGCCAAGTACCTTTTCATAATGGCTTACTGGGTCTTGAAAGCATTTATTCTTGTTCTCTATTTGTCCTGATAACGCATTTAGCACACGTTTAGAATTCGAAAGCCAATTGCGCATTTCAAACCCTCCATCTTGATGTATACTGCAAACACTTTTGGCCATTTCTATCATTTCTTCCTCAGAGTTTGCGCACTGTAACCAATCGTCAACAAATGTATTTTCAATAATAGCATCAACTGCCCTTGGCTGTGCCTCGCGAAAACGTTCTGCATTTTTATTTTTTACATAGTTCGCTAAAGACGGCGAACAAGATGCTCCGAACGTCATTACTGTCATTGCATATACATCAATGGGCTTTAACATGTCGCCATTGCGCCATAAAAATTTTTGAGAAACTTGATCATCTTTTGCTACACGTATTTGGTGGAACATTTCACGAATGTCGCCGGATAATGCTATTGGCTTTTCGCGGAAACGTATGAGAACACCAACTAGAGATTTGAGGAAGTCAGGGCCCTTCATCAAGGCAGAATTTAAAGACACGCCATTGACAGCTGCGGCCGCGTCCCAAACAATTCTTGTCTTATTTTTATTTTGGTTAGTTACAGTAAACATTGGTATATACCATGACTTCCCACTGCTTACTATTTCATGCTGCTGCAATTTTCGTATATACCCCTTTCTTTTATAGTCATTAATTTTTTCAATAAGAAAGGTTTTTAATTCATGGCTTCGTGCCATCCTAGTCTCAAGACATTGCAATCTGCGGCGAGCCATAGGCAGAGAGTCTGGCAAATTTATTTTGTCGTACTTCCATAGTAGGCCAGTCTCCCATACCTTATCACTCTCAATGTATACTGTCGTTGTTTCCATGATTTTAATAGCGCGCTCATCATCTGTTGAGCGAAAACAACTAGCAGTGTTTTTTACACCAATCGATTCTAATGAAAAAAAACGTCTGAGCATATCGTCCATGCGGTCGTTTGTGTTACAGGGGCACATATGCATTAATTGTAAAGATTCAGAGCTGCTTCCACTTTGGCGACCATATACACTCCATCCAATTCTACATTTTGCGGCTATTAAACCTTCAGCACCGCTTTCTTTGACTTCAAGTGGTACACAAATATTTGCATTATCGATTCCAATGAGAATTCGCGCTTTAGCCGCAGTGTATGGACGTATTGGCATATTTTTAAAATCAAAACAAGAATAAATTTCAGATTTTTCAAGTGTTTGTTCAGGCAAATCTAATGCCGACACAGTGCGAACATTACGTAAACAGAATTTTCGTGCGTTATTCTCTTGTGAAGCAATTTGAAGTGTTACTATTTTTGAATTATTTTCCCTTTGTGTAATTTCGCCTGTCCATTGCAAGCACAGTTCTTCCATTGGCCCCTCTAAGCCCAGCGCACCAGCGATCTCATCCTCAACAAGAGTGCAGGCTGCACCCTCATCAATTAAAGCAAATGTATTTAACGACCTATTATTTCCAAAGAGCGTTACAGGGATATAGCGAAACAATGTCTTCTTCTTTTCTTTTGCATGTAAAAAGAGTGATTGACTGTCGCTCTCTTTGCGTGCTGCAATTGTTCCAATTTTTTCAGTACACCCTTTATTTTCATTGACTTGCTGTTGTTCTCTTTTGTTATGCAGTAGTGGGTTATGTGGCATTTTACAACCATCAACACTGCATTGCCTTTTTGAGTTGCAGCGACGCAAGTGATGTTTTTTGAAACAACGCAAGCAGAGCTTCTGTTCGCGAATAAACTTCCATCTGTTATCGGTCTTTAGTGAAGTAAACTCTTTGCATTCTGCCAAGCGATGCTGCTTTGTACATTTTGGGCATACAATAGCTGCTGTATTGTTGTTGTTATCAATAACATCGTGTACAAATATTCGCTCTTTCAAATGTTTGCGATTACCCTTTACTTCCTCATTCGTTAGCGTTGTTGTTGTTGTTGACACGTACGGAGTCACTTGAGTTGCGCATGTTGCTAAATTAAAAAGCCAAGCATCAAAGAGGACAATATCCACTCGAGCAAATGCACTGCGATAACGACCCCAGTCTAATTTTAAATCACTCGGCAACTTCTCTATTAAATCGTTTAAGAGCATTGGATCATTTAGATAATCAGCAAGACCCATTGCCTGCATTGTTGCTCTGTAATTTTGAACAGCCAGAGCGAGATTGACTAGTGTCTCTAGTTTCTCTTTTCGTACAGGTGGCTCTTGTTTTAATTTGCGCTGAAGAGTGAAATGTATTGTTTCAGGTCGGCCATACAGCATTCGCAATGTTTCAATGGCAAAGGGCACTGTAGCCGGCATCATCAGTTTACCTCGCACTGCATCCAATGCTGCACCTTTTAGACATTTTTGCAATCGTATAAGATTCTCCTGGTCTGTAAAGCCACATCGTTCTGTCGACTGCACATAGTTTGTGATAAAGATGGGCCATTCATCGGGCCTTCCAGTAAAAATTGGCAAATCTTTACTCATAGCGTGGCGCGCAGCGTAGTGTGCAGTGGACAGTGTACAATCAGCTGTTGAATTTTGTAAAAATGTGGGCTGACTACTTAATGAAGGCGCTGAAGCGCAGCTGTTATTGATCGTAAACATTGGAATTGCAGACGTCATTGATTGGTGCTGCGTGACCGAGGGATGTGCCTTTGCATATGAAAAGGAACTCAAAAAAGAATTATTTGGCACATTATATGGAAACGCAGTAGGTACGGTGGGCATCTGAGGTGCTTGCGCATATAACGGCGGCATTGCTGCTGGACCCGTGGAAAATATACCATTATAGGGAGTTTGCACCGGCGTAAAGTGATTAGCAGAAAAAGTGGACTGATTCAAAAATTGTGCGTTACCAGCAATATTATGATGAGCAGCAGAAACCGATGGATTTAAAATTTTAGCAGCACCTGCTGATGTGCTTAAAACATTTGTCGCGGTAGCTGTAGTATATGCAGAGGACACAGATGATGAATATAAAATATTACCAGTGGTTGCATATGAGTGAGGTCTCGGTTCATGTGTCAATATTGAAGAGTTATTCGCGGCAGCATTGTTGCCAAACTGAAATAGCGTTGACACTGGATGATTGTTTGACAGATTTTGTTGCATTTCAAAAACAGCTGAGCTTGCAGCTGCTGGTGCGAAGGAGAGATTGGTTTCCAATAAATCTTGCGAAGGAGCGCCTGCATTAGCTACTGCAGGCTGAATTCGAATACCTGATAGCTGTGCCGCAATATTTGCATCAAGATTGCTTGCAGAAGAAGGCAGAGCAGTTTGTTGACGCGGAGGAGCGAGCAATGCTGGTTTCCATGTAACCTGCTTGTCTGTCGAAACTAGTGGTGCTTTAATTGGCGATGCAGTGGTTGTGCGGATACGCTTTTTTGTAGGGACTTTTCTTACAGCACCAGAGCGTGTGCGAGAAACAGTTTCGTCATTGGGCTGAGCATTTTCGATAGAAGTAAGAACAGAATCACTTACCAGTGCATGGGGTTGTGTAGGAGTGGATGCGTGTGCTCCAGAAGTCGTCGTTACCGTGCGCGTTCGTCGATCCAATTGCGAGTTTGCATTGATAGCTGCACCTGCTTGCGCGTATACCTGTGGCTGCGTGTGAGCGCTGTTAGATGCGTGTGCGCGGTTTGGTGCGAGAGTATCAGATTGTTCATCAGCGCTGTGGTAGTCCAACGGTGCTGCGCCTCTATCAGTAGCGCCGGTGGCACCATTGCTGCCAAAGGCAGTGTTTGGTGTTGTTGCTCCGGATGAGGTGTTTATCGAGGAGAGAATTTTACCTCCAGTTGCGCCATCTCCTTGGTTGTCCATCTCGAGAAAATGCGGCCAAGTACAATTGAGGTTATATTGAAGCGTGATACAGCATATAACCTAAGTATTAAAGAATGTTGGACGGTGGGCGGCCTAGCAAATCAAACACAGATTTCAGCTTAACTTCAATTGTAATCGTTACTTTAATCTATAATATATTTAAATTCATAACGTTATAAAGAAAAATTCATTTTATAATATCTTACACTTGTGTTCAACTCGGAATTTACTAGCGCCCGGTTTCCAGACAGGGTTTGCCAGTTTACAAAATAAATCTTAAGCTAGAAAGCCAGTAATTAAACAAAGAACAATTATTAAATTGGCCAATTTTAGTTTAAATTACCATTAAAAGAAATGCTTACTATTTTAAGGCAAAACGTGATCGCTAAAGACACTTTTTAAGTATGGCGAAACTAAGTATATATAAAATAAGTGGTTTGCTGAGTTGACAGTGTCATGTTCAGTGCTGCCAATTAAATAGAAAATAAGGCCCCTATTAGGTACGACAACTCAACTTAAGTTGACGTGAGTTAAGACACCTCAACTGAACTTTTTTGCCATATTACGCATAACATACATTTTCAGTTGAGCTGTGGTGTAAAATTGCTGTTTCTATTGGAGCATGATTACACCGAAATTTTGACACTTTCGTTGAAATGAATCAGCTGTTCGCATTAATTTCAATTTTTGTGTATATGTATTTTGTTCACAAGTAATAAAGCAAGGAAATAATAGTATAGAGCAGGAGTGCCCAAAACTTTCTTATGGAAGTGCAAACACTAATACATATAAAATCCTGCAACCTTTCGTAAACGAAAGCATACTATGTTAGACAACAACAAAATCTACGTAGAAGATCACTGTCACCAAAATGTACCAACAAAGCATACGAAAGTGTTGTTGCTTGCACTTCGGTATAAGCAACGAAAAAAGATCAAAAACATAAAAGACAAATTTGTTTGTGTATTTTGTATTGCTTAGTGCGGAGTGCTGTGTGTGTATATTAGAATACACAGCCTATGCCTAAGTGCTTTTACAAAAACAAATGTGCACCAAGTGCATAGGGCTTGGGCACCTCTAAAGACGCTATACAACTAGCTCAAAGCAGATGTAAGTTTTTGACAGTTTTTACACTCGAGACATAGTTGCATTGTTAAACCTAATACCACAAAAAATACATACACATCTCTGAGATACATACTTGTCAGTCGATAGACACATATGTACCTCAAATGTGTAATAGACAATACAAATTTACAAATTACACACTCAACTTAAGTTGAGTTGTCGTACCTAATAGGGGCCTAAAATACAGTGGCGTGGTTAACCACGCAACAGTAGCATTGACAGTTGCTTGGGAAAACATCTCCTGTCAAAAAATATACTCAAAAAGAGAGCGCTCACAATCGGCCATTGAAAACACAAACAATGTTGAAAACGTTGAAGTGAAAAAAACAACATCTTCTGCAGCTGCAGATGGATTTTTACAAACAGCTGTTTTTGACGGGAGATGTTTTCTTGTAGAAGAGAAAATAAGCAGTTGTCAATGCTACCTTGTATTATTATACCATGGAACACATCCAGAATAGGAGCGGTTGTCGGATCAGCGTTGCTTTTCGGTGTGTGAATGACATAAATGCAACACACATACAAAACGAAACGTCCCCTCCCGGCACAAAGTCCGATTTCGATATCGAAAAATGTAAATTTCTCGAAGAATTAGCAAAGAAAACTATCGTATTCGAACTTGTAAAGATAAAATAGCGATCCATTTGGCGTACTTAACGGACAGTTCGTAACCGAGGGATGGTTTTGTATCGAAAAAGAACCCGTTTACGATGTCGCAAGCGATAAATTTTATGTAAAATAAACGAAGAAAATTATCGGATTTTTAATCTTAAACGAATCGAAAACGATCTATTTGGCGCAGTAATATTAACTCGAAAACAAGTGTTCGTTTATGTTCTGAATTAGAATCAATTAGCAGTCCTGAAAATGTTCATCCTCTGCAGAGTATTCTTCTGTGCGCCCTATCCAATCTTTCGTAGTCGCGGCGCTGCAGTCTGGATTGTATACTTCCATTGTACGCTCCAAAGAGCAGTCTGGATTGTGCATTTCCACCGCAGGCTCCAAACAGCTTTCCAAATCAGAAGCTGCACTTGAAACAGTTTCTCTACCTACAAGAGCTTTGAGCGCATGATTGCATTCGGCTCCAATTTTATACCGCTGCATTTTTTATTTACCGGCTGTTTTCTTTTTAAAAATGAAATTAACTTACAAACTTTTTAATTTTATGCAAACAAATTGAACTTTTTTTTCATTTAAGACTTCTTCTTGACCACACTTTTTGATTAAATGCAAACGTCATTATTTTTCATTTTTAACGATACGTGGTTGCCATGATTTCACAAAAATCATTACAAAATGTGTGATTTATGTAGGGCAACGACAACTCTGAATGCAAACTTGTATATTCTTTGTAAATTGTGCGCCATATCGACAAAAATATGATATTTACCTTAGATAAAAGTTCGTAAGAGACAAACATTCGTTTTTAGAGAAATATCTGTCGGGTAGGGTCAGCTCATGGAATCCAACAAACACACACAAAACGAAACGTCAGCTCATGGTAAAAATTAAGAAAATAGCACTGAACACAGTCAATTCTTAGCTAAAATATGGCAATATTTACACCACTCAAAGAGAGATCCGCCAGCTGTCGGAGAAAAAATAAAATTGATTCTATACTGGCGTCATGGTATAATAATTATAAGCCGCCAAAAATGTAATCCCTGTAGAAATCCGCTACGAAAAGACGCTAGTACATGGTATAATAATACAAGGTAGCATTGACAATTGCTAGGGAAAACATCTCTTGTCAAAAAATATACTCAAAACGAGAGCACTCACAATCCGCCATTGAAAACACAATGTTGAAAACGTTGAAGTGAAAAAAAACAACAACCTCAGCAGCTGCAGATGTATTTTCAGAATCAGCTGGTTTTGACAGGAGATGTTTTCTTGCAGAAGAGAAAATAAGCAGTTGTCAATGCAACCTTGTATTATTATACCATGTACTAGCGTCTTTTCGTAGCGGATTTCTACAGGGATTACATTTTTGGCGGCTGCATACATTTTCATGTGTTTAATTGCACAGCGCACCCGATAACCGACAGCCGTTTTGGTTCTGTTCGGGCTCTTAGTTACCAATGGGCACTAATGAGTTAATTATGTACATATATAAAACAGGGATGCCCAGACTTTTTGTGGTAAGGATCGTCTTCAGTTCAAAACTTAATTCAAAGATCGACAAATAAAAAAAAAAGAAATATCTTAAAATAGTTTAAAAAATCAACTTTCTATAACAATGTTGGCTAGACTTTTCATGGTGAGGATCGAAAAAAATTAATTATTTTATTTCCAAGTTAAAAATTTTATTTCAAGACTAAATTTTTTTTAAAAAAATAATAAAACTGACTTACCATCAGATATTTTTGGATGTTGGTGCATGACTTTGCATGTTGTCAGCAAGCTGGTCAAACGACGGGACATAGCTTGGCTTAAGTTGTTTAACTACCAAGTCAACTCTTCTAATTTAAGTATCACGCAAAAGTTGCAAATCTTTAAAAGCTGAAACTTTTATGTATTGTTCACAAAGTTAGTTAGTCTATAAATCAGCCTCTTTTAAAATTTCATCATCGTGGTCACCGATACAAAGCAATCATTGCAGTTTTGGATTGAGTGAAGGACGCGGTAAAATAGATTGAGGAGATTTTTTTTTTAAGTTGAATTTTTAGTTTTTCTTACGCAGTGAAAAAGCGCTGATTTTATTGGAAAATCACTTTCACAATTTTTATGATTAGTGCGATAATATTGCTCTTAATTACTCTTTTTTGAAATTGATACGGAGGAATTACGTATAAAGCTGGAAGTTTATTCACTGCTTTTGCATATGCGTCCGTCTACTCACTGGCGCAATTTACGCAAGAAAAGTATGGCAGAGTACAATGCTTACATTTTACGTTCAGAGTAAGCAGGGCTGCAAAATTATTAAACATTTGGTATGTTTTTAATATGAAATTTTTATCGTATTTATACAAAAATTCCTAAAATGTCTTCATTTGGAATTACAAAAATCTGAAGTCCTGAGTATAAAATAGTTTTTTTAAGAATATTAATATTACACACATTTTTAATTTTTAATATTTATGTACAAGAGCCATCCCTGAAAATAATGAGCTTCTGATTCGTTTATTTTATTTCTTCTCTCTGTTCGTTATAAGCAGCTATGGGCAGAGAGCGCTGAGAGCAAGAATTGAGAGCAAAGGCTTATGTAGCAACACAAAACGCAACAACAAATCAAAGAGAAAAGACAAACACAGAAAAAACATAGAAGCTTTAAATATAGACCCCTTTTACATTGGTCAAGACTTGAATTCAAGTCAGTGAGTTTGTAGGCAATTCGCCGCACATCGGAAGTGACGAAAGGGTAAGAGAACATTGACGCTGTACCGTCAATTTTTTGGCAATTTTTTGTATTCCTTTTGTGCTTCTCGCTGTTTTGTCGAAGTGCTTCACATTATTTTTCGTTTGCTTGCGTGCGTTTGGTGTTTTGTAGCTGAAAATTGTAAGGCTGCGAACATAGTGCATGTGTATGAGCAAAGCAAACATATTAAAGTAATAAAGAACGCATCTCTTTTGCACCAGAATTCAATTCTTGACCAATGTAAAAGGTTTCGTCAAGTCTAAAAGAGAACGTTAAAAAAACTTGATTTCAAGTCTTGATCAATGTAAAAGGGGTCATAGTATATAAATATATATAACGGCCCATACCCGTTTATAAGTAACGAGCTGTCAAGAAACGCAAATTACGCAAGAAAAGTTGAAACATTTTCTACTAAATAAATTTTCTTGCGCCTACGTAGGCATAAAACTCTCTCTCATAAGCTTACATACATTTCTATTCCATTGCGTTCACGCCGCATATGCAAATGCAGTGAATGAACTTCCAGCTTTAAACACACGCACATGGCTTTAATTATTTTGAAAAAGGAATCTTTCACTTTTTTATTTATGACACTTTTTGCTTTTGATTATTTAATTAAAAATAAATAACTCACTGTTTTGAACGTTATATTAAAAGAAATTGTTCACTTCTTCGTTAAAAGACTTTTAGAGAACATAGTCGCGCAGCAAATTTTAAATTTTACGAAATAAAGAAAAGAAGAATAAAAAACAGGTCTGCCAACGTCACTTAATTTTTCGCACAGAGCAGCAGGTACATCATAGTTGGTAATTAACAAGTGGGAGCGAGTACGATATATTCTTTTCGATTATGCAGAAAAAGAGTATTTTCGTGACAGGGATGCTTTTAACAAAAATTAAGAGTTAATAAACATCTCTTATAATCTATTTATAAATAAAGGGTTTTCCATTAAGGACTTCACAACTTTTTTTTTTAAATAAAACGCAAACCATTTCAGATATTTTAAGAACTTTAGAACTGGCTTGAAGTGCAATCAAAACATTTATGAATGGAACTCGACTTCGTTCATATGTCCAACGCGGGCACGTATGCAGTGGTCGATTCGTTGGATCCAATTTTCGATGACTCGGCCACACATTTCGACCGAAAAGGCTGCTATTTCGAGTTTAATGTTGGCTCTGAGCTCTTCCAACGTCGTCGGCTTGTTGCCATGGACTAATGACTTGATGTAGTCCCAAAGAAAATAGTCTAGAGGCGTTAAATCATACGAACGAGGCGGCGAATCGACTGGCCCATTTCTTGAGATAACACGCTCGTCAAGCTTACTCTTCAATAAATCGATTGTAACGTATGCTGTCTGGCTTGTGGCACCGTCCTGTTGGAACCACATGTCGTCCAAGTCCATATCTTCCAATTCGGGCCAAAAATAATCGGTAGTCATGGCGCGATATTGATGGCCATTCACAGTAACGTTACGATCGTTATCGTCGACAAAAAAATATGTTCCAATGACGCCGCCGGCATGCAAACCGCACCGAACAGTTATTTTTTGTGGCTGAAGTGGTGATTCATGAAGTACATGTGGATTTTCACCCGACCAATAACGCATATTTTGCTTATTGACGAGCGCATTGAGCCAAAAATGAGCTTCGTCACTGAAGATGATTTTGCGATGAAATTCATCATCTTGACGCATCTTTTCCAGAGCCCAATCGGAGAATGTACGTCGCTTCAAATGGTCCATCGGCTTCAATTCTTGAGTCAGCTTGATATTGTATGAGTGTAAACCAAGATCCTTACGCAAAATTCGCCATAAAGTGGTCTGGGCGATGCCCAATTCTCGAGAACGCCGTGGAATTGACTGTTTTGTATCGTTTGCTATGGACGGCTGACCGGCAGCAATATTTTCGACACTTCAACCAACCCGTTGTCTCACTGGCACAACGGCAACATCACACAACGAATATGTAAACTCAAATTTTTGCACTAAACTTGTTATTGTATGTCTACTAGGGCGAGAATTTCGACCGAAAATTGCAGTTAAAGCTCTTAAAGTTGCGATCACCGACTCCGAATTTCGGTAGTAAATTTTTTTAATTTGCAGATGTTATTCGATCATGTACCGTTTACCATGATGAATATGTTGAGTTTACTGAATAAATTGACAGTGACATTTCGATGATTAGAGAAAGAGTGCGTTCAGAAATTTAATTCAAAGTTGTCAAGTCCTGATTGAAATACCCTGTACTAGTCTAAAACGATTTTCGTTCAAAACGGTTTCAACTTTATAAAATATTAAAATTTCCAAAAATCTCTTGAAATCTTAAACAATCGAATTTAACTAACATTTTTCACTGGGAGTGCAACAAATTGGTCGCTTGTAAATATTAAGATATCAACTAAATTATGCATAGAATTTCCTTAGCTGGGTTATCTTTGATATTTTAACTTATTTATTGGATGTAGCCTACGCAGCGTTTATAAAGCCGGCTACTAACGGCTACCAGTGGCGATCGCACCTGATTGAGCTTTAATTTGTTTTTGTTGTAATTTTGCATTTATTTTGTTGTGTCGGCTTAAAAATTCATAGCTAATAAATCGTTGAAGCAAAAATGCAAAAAAAAAAATTGAACTGTTTGTTGCGCATGCGCCGTGACATAATAACTTGGCGGTTTGGCAGACTCAGTGGCTACATTCAGCAAACGAGGGTGCGACAATTCAGTGAATTAATTATTTTTTCTCCTTTTGTTGACATTAACATGCAGTACTGGCCGCCAATAGGGTGTGTTCACTATTGGTTCATAAATTTAAGCTGCATATCTTTAAGTTTGATCGGCTGCAGAGGCCGCTGAACTTACGCTGATTTATGTTGCTGCCACAAAGTTGCGACATTTTAAGGCAACTCGAGAATTTTTAAATGGCATGCAAGACACTTGAAAGCTGCTGCTATCCCGCTCATACACATAAATATGCTGCACCTACTCACATAAATTTGTTTTTCTTAATTTCTTTTTAGGTCATCAAAGTGAACAGCCGCTCCAACAAGCGTGATACTGAGGTGCTATTGTTGCGCAATCATACCGAGTGTCACTGCGTCAATCGCAGCAACTTGACTGCATCCTTGCAGTATATGGCACGTGATAAACGCTCTGATTTAAGTCGTCGCCGTTATCACCAACAGTCGCAGCAACTGCAAAACTACCAGGATGAGTCTTTGGCAGAGCAGCAGCTGGACGAAACGTCGAACATGATTTGCCGTTGTCCTAAGCATTTCGATATTTTTCCCGAAGATGTGCCACACGCTGAACGTCATTCCAGCGACACTTCGCAGGCCTTGCGTTGTCGTTGCGACTGTTTGAGTCACAATCTGCCGTGTCGCCGATTGCAGCATGGTGAGGAGGGCTTCGCGGTCGATGAACGCAAGTAAGTAAAATTTGTCTAAAGGTGTTTAAAAGTTTTTGCATTTTAAAGAATTTATTCTTAACCCTTGGTAGCATAGTATTAAATCGGAAATGAAAATTTAATACAAGTACATCAGAACCAACTCAATTAGCTAGCCAAAAGCTCTTATGAAGCTTCAGCATTGCGCGCACCCGCTTCTTTTTAGTCCTCCCTGCCCTTGTTGGTCTTTTACGCTTTCAGCTAATTAGAAAAATATGTTCCGCCCGCTGATGCAGTTAATTTTGTAATTTTATTTTAATTAAAATGTATGTGCACAAGCGGAAACGGCAGCAGCAACGGAAACGGAAGTGGACAGTAGTAGACAGGAGTCGAAAGGTGCGCGTCTCTCTGCAAGCAAGCAAGCAGAAAAATTGCATTGTTTTAGTTTTTCTCGCCCGAAAAACTTTTTCGTAGATTTAATTAATAGCTTTGCTGCATGTTGACTAAGTGGTGAGGTAAGGATTGGTTTAAGATTAAAAACAAAATAATTGCTGCTATTGTAGCTTTACAAGCTTACAAAATGTGTGGAGTTAGTAGAGCTGAGTAGATAAAAGAGTATCTTTGAGATTTTTAGAAGATAAAAACTTTCTAGTTGAACTTAGAGCTGGTTCATTTTCTTAACTCATACCTCATCAAAATATATGTTAACTTATATTCGACAACATAAAAAATATGGTTTCTAACACAACCCGCAAATTACATTTTTAAAAAATTCGATTTTTCTCAAATTTTTTGAGAAAGAAAACTCGATTAAAAATTCATACATATCAACTTTGTAACTTCGTTTGTAACGCCTATAAAGAGGCGTGATAGGTATAGAAAAGTTTGTATATTTTTGATCAGCATAACCACTAGAGTTGATTTAGCGATGTCCGTCTGTCTGCTCGACTGTCCGTTGTCACGATAACAGCCGTATTTTTTAAGCTTTCGTAGTGAAATTAGATTTAAAGTCTGTATCATTAAGAGGTGTAGGGCTTCCAATGCGTTTTTTTTTACAGCTGGTCACTTGACAGTTGTCAAATGTTAACATTTGTCATTAAGAAAAGTGGAAAATTTACCATGTCATGCAAAACAATGAGAGAAAGAATAAAATTTGTTGTATTTTATTAAGAAAATTCGTGTTCAAATGCAGTTACAATACAAAAATGTCCAAAAAAAAATTTACTTGTAATCATGTCCCTTCTGACACATGACAACAACATAATAAAATAAATTAAAGTGAATAAATAAAGTGAAGACACCTAAACGACTTCGCTTCGGACTTTTGACTGAAAATATCGACCCAGTGAAGGAAAGTGCTGAAAACGGCTTAAGCAACTTAATTCGTTACCGTTTAAGAACTCGATCCCTCCACGACCACACAACAGGAAATGTTGACAAACGATTTGGCTCTGCATTTGTTCAAAAATTCTGCCTGTTCTAACTGCCAGCCTGTCCAAAGTCAGGAAAAAGGAGGATGGTCGTAGGCAACGGCTTCGCCCTATCCTGTGTAAATGTAGAAGGGACTATCCAGATCCTGAAGTTGGCAGCTCAATCTGAGGAGTAAGAGTTGTACCATTGACTTGATCAACGGTAGCGTATGCATACAAAAGAATAGCAATGATCCTTAATTTTTTGTTATCTTCTGACATTTCTTGTTTGTGTGTGTTGTATTCAATACATTGAAATGAAATAGAAAAAATAAATAAAAAAATACTAAATAAAAGCAACTTTGAGTCGTCAGTCACAATCGCATCATTCTGGACGTGTTCTCTGCGATCGACGACCAGAGAGGATCGGCGGTCGCAACGATATTTGATTCTGTTCGGGCTCTCACTCGTTCAGTGTCCAGCACATTTTCCAGAAAACTTTACAAAAATAAATGCATACAAAGACAAAATAAAAAACGCACACTCGATGATGTCGATGCTGAAGCTGATTGTCCCGTTACTTGTGTGTCGAGTAATTCTTCATGCAAGCATTGTTATTGTCATAGAAATTAAGACTGGCGGTGTAGTTCATGATATGGAATTTTATTGCATTGCAATTGTTTTTGTTTTGTTTTGTTTGCTTTTTTTTTTTTTTTTGTTTTGTTTTTTTTTAAATGTATGTACATCGATAACTCCTACAGCTCTTGCCCGATTTCCGTAATTTTTTGTCAACAGATAGATACCATGAACCCGGAGGTCCTTTTTTAAAAAAGTGGGCGATATTCGATAAAGGGCGTGTCAATATAAGAAAAACACTGTAAAAAAAAAAAAATAAATAACTGGCCATTTCAGCCCTTGAAAGGACTTTGACCTAGCTTCTTATGATCAATTGTGTTGTGCGTGTTATTAAGTTTGTACACAATTGACCGAGAACCGGACCTACATGCTTAACGCCGACTCCGAACGGCGATGAACGGAAAGTTCTCGTTCTCAAGAAGCTTTACATGGCATTTTGATTACTCTCTGAGGTTTGCCATTGTCTGCAGAGAGGTGGCGGCCGTACAGAAAAATTATTTTAATTCAAATAATTTTCTGTCGCTGCTGGGGTTCGAACCTAGGTTTCCAAAGTTCTTTGACATAGCGGCCACGCACTTTAACCAACTACACCACGGACGCCACGGTGTATTTCAGTTAATATTGACACTAGGGTACTGAAATTTACAGTAAAAATACTGAGGTAGGCACAACTATTACAAATTACGGCCAAAAAAGTGGGCGTTATTTGACAAAGGGGTGTGGTCATATTAAAAAAACACTTTCTCAAATAGTATTGACACTAGGGTACTGAAATAAAGTACAGGGGTAGACACAATTCTTAAAAATTACTGTAAATAAAGTGGGCGTTATTCGACAAAGGGGTGTGGCAATATTAGAAACACACTATATATCGAATAATATTGACACTAGGGTGCTGAAATTTAGTGCATGGGTAGGCATAGTTATTACAAATTATAGTCAATAAAGTGGGCGTTATTTGACAAAGGGGTGTGGCAATATTGAAAAAACACTGTATGTCGAATAGTATTGACACTAGGGTACTGAAATTTAGTACAGGGGTAAACACGATTTTAAAAATTACTGTAAAGAAAGTGGGCGTTATTCGACAAATGGGTGTGGCAATATTAGAAACATACTATATATCGAATAATATTGACACTAGGGTGCTGAAATTTAGTACATGGGTAGGTACAGTTAAAACAAATAACTTCCAAAAAAGTGGGCGTTATTCAACAAAGGGGCGTGTCAGTATTATAAAATTACTATATCTTAGTTAATATTGACACTAGCGTACTAATATTTGGTATGCAGGTAGGTGGGTAGGTAGAATCATTAAAAAAGTGAGTGGGATTGTACACAGGGTGTGGCACTTTAAGGAAAGTACTATATTACGGTTAATATTGATACTTGGAAACTGAAATTTGACACAGGGCTAGGTAGAATCATTATAAGATACGGTAAATAACGTGGGCCGGTTTTGAGAAAGGGCGTGGCAGTAAAAATTTTAAAGAAGCAGAAATGAAAAATACCCAACAAACTTACAGGAATTAACAAAACAAATTTTTTAAGAACAAAGTTTCATGTTTGAAATTTTCCTCAAGAATACTATTACATAAAATATTTCATATTCTCTAAAAAGGAAGAAATAAAAACTTTTTAACAAAAAAAAAAAACCGACTTCAAAATCACTACAAAGTAAAAAATAATTTTAAATAACTTTTCTTATTCATATCTTGGTCATATTTTAAAAGCTATTTATATGTATTATAATACTGGAAATCTTATCATTTTCATGTTTTCTATTTTGTTTTATTATCATCAATATATTAATTTCTTTATGAACATAAAAGCTTTGAAGTCGGCGCTCATCTTTGACACACAATCATGATCTTTTGCCATCCGTGCACTATTTGGTGCCTTGGTGACACTGTAGTAATTTTAAAAGCTTTGTACACATTAAAATTCTCACTAAACTGGTTTGGGTGAGCTTGTAAAGATCATATTGAATATGACATAGTGTGTAACAGCTGCACAAATAATGCATGGCTACATAATACATTGGCTACATTCAGCGTACTCAAAAATTGCCAACTGAAAGAAAAAAAAAAATCACTAAGAAGCTTTTATATTGATAAAGTTAATAATATTTTTATGATAAAACAAATTAGAAAAAATTAAAATAAAAAGATTTCGACATAGTAAGATAAGCGCCGACTTTAAAGCTTTAATGTACATAAAGCAATTAATATATTGATGATAATAAAACAAAATAGAAAACATGAAAATGATAAGATTTCCAGTATTATAATACATATAAATAGCTTTTAAAATATGACCAAGATATGAATAAGAAAAGTTATTTAAAATTATTTTTTACTTTGTAGTGATTTTGAAGTCGGTTTTTTTTTTTGTTAAAAAGTTTTTATTGATTCTGTTCAGGTTCCTACTCGTTTATTTTAACCGACTTAAAAAAGGAGGAGGTTCTCAAGTTCGTTGGTTTGTCCGCTTTTTTTTTTTTTTTTTTATATGTATGTACATCGATAACTCCTAAAGCACTTGCCCGATTTCCGTAATTTTTTGTCAACAGATAGATACTATGAACGCGGAGGTCCTTTTTTAAAAAAGTGGGCGATATTCGACAAAAGGGCGTGTCAATATAAGAAAAACACTGTATTTCAGTTAATATTGACACTGGGGTTCTGATTTTACTGAATTTACAGTAAAAATACTTGGGGTAGACACAGTTATTACAAATCACGATCAATAAAGTGGGCGTTATTTGACAAAGAGGTGTGGTCATATTAAAAAAACACTGTATCTCAAATACTATTGGCACTAGGATACTGAAATTTAGTACAGGGGTAGACACAATTTTTTAAAATTACTGTAAAGAAAGTGGGCGTTATTCGACAAAGGGGTGTGGCAATATTAGGAACACACTATGTATCGAATAATATTGACACTAGGGTTCTGAAATTTAGTGCATGGGTAGGCATAGTTATTACAAATTACTGTCAATAAAGTGGGCGTTATTTGACGAAGGGGTGTGGCAATATTGGAAAAACACTTTATCTCGAATAGTATTGACACAAGTGTACTGAAATTTAGAACAGGAGTAGACACAATTTTTAAAAATTACTGTAAATAAAGTGGGCGTTATTCGACAAATGGTTGTGGCAATATTAGAAACACACTATATATCGAATAATATTGACACTAGGATGCTGAAATTTAGTACATGAATGGGTACAATTACTACAAATTATGGCCGAAAAAGTGGGCGTTATTCAACAAAGGGGCGTGTCAATATTATAAAAATACTATTTCATAGTTAATATTGACACAAGCGTACTAATATTTGGTATGCAGGTAGGTGGGTAGGTAAAATCATTAAAAAAGTGAGCGGAATTGTTAACAGGGAAGTACTATATTATGGTTAATATTGATACTTGGAAACTGAAAGTTGGCACAGGGCTAGGTAGAATCATTATAAGGTACGGTAAATAAAGTGGGCAGGATTAGATAAAGGGAATGGCACTAAAAATTGTAAAGAAACAGAAATGGAAAATACCCAACAAACTTTCAGGAATTAACAAAGCAAATTTTTTAAGAACAAAGTTTCATGTTTTACATTTTCCTCAAGAATACGATTACATAAAATATTTCATATTCTCTAAAAAGGAAGAAATAAAAACTTTTTAACAAAAAAAAACCGACTTCAAAATCACTACAAAGTAAAAAATAATTTTAAATAACTTTTACCATTAATTTCTTAGTAAAATTTCAAAAGTTGTATTGTATTGTAAAAATGTATTATAATATTGGAAATCTGATAATTTTCATTTTTTATATTTTGTTTTATTATCATCAATATATTAATTGCTTTATGAACATGAAAGCTTTGAAGTCGGCGCTAATCTTTGACACACAATCATGATCTTTTACCATCCCTGCACTATTTTAAACTTTTTTATTTGATGCTTTGCTGCCTTGGTGACACTGTAGTCATTTTAAAAGCTTTTATACACATAAACATTCTCATTATATTGGTTTGGGTGAGCTTGTAAAGCTCATATTGAATATGACATAGTGTGTAACAGCTGCACAAATAATGCATGGAATACATTGGCTACATTCAGCGTACTCAACAATTGCCAACTGAAAGAATCACTAAAAAGCTTTTATATTCATAAAGTTAGTAATATTTTTATGATAATAAAACAAATAAGAAAAAATTAAAATAAAGGCTCCTATACTAGAAAGTGATGTCATCAAAATTGCAAAACCTTCATTAATTTCAGAACAATAAATATGAATTTTTTGTATTCCACATATAAGCTTCGATATTTAAAACGTAAAATGCAATGAGTTTGAAATTTGGATAAATTGAGTGAAAATCACCTATCTCCCATACAAAATGACGTCATAAAAGTAATAAAACCTTCATAGTGATTATAGTTTTGATATAATGTACATATCAGAGAACTGCAAAAATCACATTTTTGCTGATTTAATCATATGCAAAAGTTTCAGATCACAATCGATCACGGCAACCAAACCCAAGCGTTGAATATAATCAGCATCATACAAGAAAGCGCTTATTCTAACTGTGCTTCAGTCGGCTGATCGAACAAGTTCAATCTACTTTCTTGATTTCATGCTTGTTTCGTGCCAACTGATTTGATCGGTAAAGAAAAAACAAATGATTGCAATGAAAGCACCCACAAATTGCATGAATAGAACCATAACAAAGCAACAATCAAATGGATGTGAATATGAATCACATGGAAAAAATGTTTACTTGCGTGAAGCCAGTTATATGTATGTGCGATGTAGTGCATGTGTTCAGATTAATTAAAACTAGAGTGGTCCCCGTCGAAATCGACTTTTCTTTTGTTTTTTGTTTTTAATTAGAAAATAAAAAGCTATTTTAGTAAAAGTCCTTAAACAGGGAAATTTAGGTAACGTTTTGTGTCTTCTTTAGAGATATACTTCAGTTTTGACTGGTCTATTTTCTACAGTTTTTTTTTAATATCAATTTATTTGTTTGCCCCTTGGAATCGCTTGGATAGCTTTATGGAGAAATGCAGCCATTCTAACCACGGTTTTGAAAATATGAAAATTTTCTCGAAAGTTGGCACATCTACATGATATCCCCCTCATTTTGACATCTCAATAATATTTATATATGTAGCCGTTTTCCCTCAGCGACTCCCACAAGAAAAAAGATACAGTAGTTTCGACTATGTCGTAACACAAGACGTAGAATTATTCAATTCGCTTCTGATGACATCTTTTTTAAAAAATATTTAGCAAAATATTTATTCCATACACCTGAGCATATGACCTTTAAAAAAGTGCCGGAGAGGGTTAATATGTATGACCGACCCCCATTACTTTTGCAGAAGGAATATTTCTACTTTTGACACCTATTCTCTCCGACCACTCCTTAGGGGGTTCCCATACAAATTTTATGGTTTTTGCGCCGGAAAGGGTTTATATGTACCACCGACCCCCATTGCTTTTGCAAAGGGAGCATTTTTGACTTTGACACCTATTCCCTCCGACCACTCCTTAGGGGGGCTCCCATACAAATTTTATGGTTTTTGTGCCGGAAAGGGTTAATATGTATCACCAACCCCCATTACTTTTGCAAAAGGAACATTTTTGCGTTGGACACCTATTTCCTCCGACCACTCCTTAGGGGGGCTCCCATACCAATTTTATGGTTTTTGTATATTTATTCCATACACCTGAGCATATGACCTTAAAGAGAGTGCCGGAGAGGGTTAATATGTAAGACTGACCACCATTTCTTTTACAAAGGGAGCATTTTTGCGTTGGACACCTATTTCCTCCGACCACTCCTTAGGGGGGCTCCCATACCAATTTTATGATTTTTGTTTATTTATTCCATACACCTGAGCATATGACCTTTAAGAGAGTGCCGGAGAGGGTTAATATGTATGACCTACCCCCATTATTTTTGCAAAAGGAACATTTTTGCCTTTGACACCTATTCCCTCCGGCCACTACTTAGGGGGGCTCCCATACAAATTTTATGGTTTTGTCGATAAAAGCGGAAACTGTCGATAAAAAGGTAGCAAGTTTAAGCGAACAAAAACATCAAATGTTGGCTTTATATTTTATGTAATTGTGTAAAATTTATATAAGTTAGAGAGTTCTAACATGAATTTTTGTCGCATTGAGGATCAAGCAGACCAACAAGTGCTTACATCAACATTGTACGATCAGTACTTTAAGCCCACCAAAGGCTCAAAAAGTTATATATATACCGACACCTGATCACTATCAACCACCCTACTTACCTCCGAGAATGACGTATTCTACGTCAAAACCTTATCAAAATAATATATAGATATATAGAAGTCAATTAGCCAAGTCAATTATCAGATTTTCTACACTCATGTTACAAAAATTTTGAAAATTAATTTTATTTTGCTCAATTAGTTTATTTAAAGTTATAAGGATTTAATTTGCTTTAATTTGTTACTTTTAAAGAGCTGAATTTAGTTTTGTTTAATTGCCTTTAAATTAATATAAAAAAAAAAAAATGTAACTTGAACTTTCTTTTGCAGAATATGCAATCAGGTACACTCGTTGATTTTATTCTTTTTCATTTTTATATGCTTTGATTGCAATCGCTTCGTTTTCTATGTTCGATCAAATCATTCTGCAAAAACAAACATGCTCACTGCTTGTGTGATGTAAATGTGTTTGTTCGATTGGCTTATGCCCATCCAAAGTGAAAGGTTCAAGCACAACTTCTGATTTTATTCGCAATGGTCGCATACAACCACAGGATTGATCGATTTAAAATCATCAGGCAAAGTAAGTGTTCGCGGCAAGTTTGATCTGTTGAGCACAACATCTCATGTTTTTGGGTGTTGGTTTATGTGTGAGCATTTATCAATCACCCGTTGCAGTTCTCTGGTACATATGTATGTTAGATACGATACGCATGTTCTCAATAAGCTTAAAATTTCATTATTTACTCTCTGGGGTTTGCCATTGCCAAAATTAATTTAAAAAATATTCTGTGTCAGCTGGGGTTCGAACCAAGTCTCAAATTGGCATCGAGTAGTCCACGCATTGCTTAACGCACTCGGTTACGGCAGTCACTAAAATTATTCTCCGGGCAGAACATTAGCAGAAAACAACAGACAGCTACTTTATTATTTTCGCCGGACAATGTCGAAATCTTAAAAAAAAAAGTTCAAGTCAACAACAAATAATAAACATTTATTCTTCAAAAGTTGCAATTTTTCGCAAAAATGTGTTCCAGTCTCTCCAAAACTCTCTTTCAAAAGTACGGGAACAGTCCCAATACCGGTTTTTCGAATGAAAATTAAGTTTTCTTATATCAGCATTTTTTTTGATTTTTCGGTAAGTTTTTCGTTAAGAAAAGTCACCACCTTGAAAATGCTACATCATAAGAGCTCGAAGAGAACTGTAAAATTCAAAACGTTTAAACGTTAATGGGTTAGTGAAAATGGAATATGAAAGAATTTAAATAATGTTATCTATTTTATACTATATTTTTTGGTAGCCAATGCAATTCTCTCTATCTCTCTCTCTGTCACTCTCTATTGAAATAAACCGATTAAATTTCCAATATTGATGAATATCATGTTACAATTGCAAGGTAAGCTCATTTAAAGGGCTGCTCCAATGTGTAATTTTGCTACAACAAAGCTGTAGGAGCTAAAAACGTCAAACGACAAAAGCAACAACAATAATTAGAGAAACTTAAAATTATCAGCTGATTTCAATAACTAGCTCTCCCTGCTCTCCAATATGAGCCTACCTTGTAATTGTATCATGGATGAAAGAAAACTACATAAAATTTCAATGTCTAATCATTTAAACTGTATTCCTGATTTCTCCTCGACTCTTCCAGACAATATATTAAAGCCACAAAATGTTCTCTGAACCAAATAATATTTTTTCTTCTCTTCTCTATCTTACAGATGCATTGCCGAACACATTTGCAAGGCGCCAGCCTGTCTTCATGGCGACTACAGCCATCAGACAGGACGTTGTCCGCGACGCAAGAATCATAAACGCACTGTTACGCGTTACGATTATGGTTACGGTTAAGTTGTATGGCGCAGCGGGGTTAAGAAATAACATGAAGGAGTGTTTTTTTTTATCACAACAGCATCCAACAGCTAGCATTAAGCACATAAGTTGGCATTACTTTTTAAGCGTGTCCAACACTAAGCTACATAAAATAAATTTCTCATCACATTTATACCTATTTTTACGTACTCGTATTGGAAAAATTGTTTAATATTTTTTTTTTTGTTTCGTTTTTTTTTTTAAACTTATGTAAATATTCGCCATAAGCAGTCATGTTTAGATTAAATAGCGTTATTTTAAGGCCACATTTGGAGATGGAATTTTTTCATCTTAAGCTTGCTCTTACACTTGTGTGGCGTGTGTGTGTCTGTGTCCCCACTTATTTTCGAAAAACTTCACTTAAATTTAATTTTATTTCTATTACCTTAAAAATAATTAATATATTTTTAGGCAGCTTTTTGTGCTTTTAAGGTATTAAGAATTGTACTTAAGATATGTCAGGCAGTGTCAACAATTAAACGGACTAGTTTAGAAACTTCGTTAGAGAATTGTGACATTTACAGATATTTGGTAGAATGTGTCAAGATATATATATTTTCTGCTAACTATCTCGTTTACAAACGAGAGCTTTTAAATAATTGTACTATCAATATCAAGGAATTCCGCTTTCATTGCGAGTATTTGTTATAAAATAAAGTAATTGACTTACTTAGTCATAATTATCTTCATCGATTTTATTTTTAAATAAAAAATTAAAGTAATCAAGAGCCATAGGAATAGCAATAAGATTTATATTTAAAGCAGAAGTTTATTATTTTTTTATATTGACAGTAATATGTATGTCTTACAAAATACATCTGTTATTGAAACTATTACAGAACTATTATTAATAAAATTACTATTTTCCGTATTGAGCATGTTGATTAAATATTATATATATTTTTTTATAAACTTTATAGAAATATAAAAGTGCTTTTGTATTTTTTTAGCTCTTATATAACCTGAAACAAATGTATTGTATTATAAAAGTTAAATAAAATTAAATAAAATATAATTTAATAAAGCTAGTCAAGATGAGACTAAATGCAAAATTCTTGTTTTATTGGATATACATACCTATATGAGTAAAAACGCATTTACAATAAAAAATTCAAACTATACAAATCGACTACGTAAATATTTAAAATTTATTTAAATACTTTTTTAATTAAATAAAATAATAAAATATTTAAAATAAAATTAAAAAAAAATATATTAAAATTATGCACGAATATATTTAAATATCTTTCAAATATTTACTATTTGAAAATAAAACTATCGCATTTAAAGAAAATTTATATAAAAATATTGAAACTGAAAAACAATTTATTTGAATATTTCCCACGAGCTGCGTCCATCAAATGCCATTTGGTGGTATATTTTATTTTCTTTTTTCGTTCTCTAATTTATACTATTTCTGACAGTTGGTGCAATGTTATGGCATCAAATGTCAAAAATAGTATAAACGATAAATATAAAAATAGCGAATAAGAAGTAAATTATGCAGATAAATGACAACCGGTACAAGAGATTCTTGAGAAAATACCGAGTTGTCAGTTCACGCTACATAATATCATCATGCATCGCACTCACCATCGTACACACAAACCATATTTGCCAAACATTCAGCTATATTACTCTTGCAACATTAACTAAATGAGAACTATAAGAAACCTGCAACTGCAACAAGAAATAATCTGCAGGAACAGAGTGCGATGCTGTTGCTGCTTGTCGCAATATGTGTGTACGCGTGCGATGCTGTTGCTGCTTGCTTGTATGGAATATGTGTGTACGTCTGTGGTATAAATAAAATTAAAATACGGGAAAAAAATGAGTTGTAAGGAAAACATTTGATTTATCCACGTAAATATTTAAATAAAATTTATACTGAGGCGTGGATAATGCTAATATGCGTTATTTCCCTTAGTGTATGCAACACTAAAAGCCCATACCTTTTATTCACGATACGAACGCAAAACTGAATTGCAAACTGACAGCTGATTAGAAAATAAAATAAATGCAAAAAGAAGTGTTGTAATTGGAAATTTTTACAATTGCACGAATTTACATTCTCACACACACAAGATTGTGAATAACCCCAGTGAGTATAAGCGCTATCGTAAATGTTATGAGATAAAAATAAAAGATGAGTAGTTGGCCTTGCAAGAAGAGTAACATTTAACTTATGACGTCATCAGAACACAGAATTAGCAGATAAGGCAACAAAAATGCCATATCGTTGCATAGAATCAGTTATTACTCAGTGATAATAGATGGTACGGTTAATTTAATGAAAAGCATAAAGGTCATTTCCCTTACCGTAGGGTAAAAATAAAATAATTACTTCCTTAAAACTTCAGAGAATGCCGCTAAATTTTACTATCGTTGCATGAAATTATTGCGATGTGACATACCAACGTTCCTCCGGATTGCCCCTTAAGCAATTAATGAAACTCATGGGTTGTGTTGGCCAAATCAGGGCCACTGGACATTTAAAATGTGCCGCCACACCCAGCAGATAATCATTAAAACTATAGCCCAAAAGCAATAGATCAAACTTTGTTTCCCTCTCCGCCCATAAGAAGTGCTTCAAGGTGGTATCCTGCAGCAGCAATCCTGCTCGATCTATATATTGTAGCATAATTTGAAGTTTTTCCAACCCATTTCCGATTTTAGTTCCATTTTTGTGTATATTTTGCGCTTCGATTTGTATGTAACGTAAATTCTGGGTCGTAACGTCAACACGCTCTTCTAAAGTATCTGATAAAGATAGAGTTGAGATAACCGTCACCTGATGTTGTCGCTCCAGCAGTGCCTCTAAAATAGTTCCATACACCAGATGATGTGAACGTTGTGTGGTGGTGAATAAAGCCAAAATATTGCCAGCCTCGCTGAGAATGCCGCTAAATTTTACTATCGTTGCATGAAATTATTGCATGGTGAAAAGGTAAATGTAAATGTACTTCAGAAAATGTTAAATCTTTAGACTCATGTAAAATAATCAAAACAAAGCAGAAACAAAGACCAATACAAAATATAAAAATGCAAAAGCAAAAACAAAAGCAAAGGCAAAGGCAATGGCAAAAAGGCAAAGGCAAAGTCAAAGGCAAAGGCAAAGGCAAAGGCAAAGGCAAAGGCAAAGGCAAAGGCAAAGGCAAAGGCAAAGGCAAAGGCAAAGGCAAGGGCGAAGGAAAAGGCAAAGGCAAAGGCAAAAACAAAAGCAAAGGCAAAGGCAAAGGCAAAGGCAATGGCAAAGGCAAAGGCAAAGACAAAGGCAAAGGCAAAGGCAAAGGCAAAGGCAAAGGCAAAGGCAAAGGCAACGGCAAAGGCAAAGGCAAAGGCAAAGGCAAAGGCAAAGGCAAAGGCAAAGGCAAAGGCAAAGGCAAAGGCAAAGACAAAGGCAATGGCAAAGGCAAAGACAAAGGCATAGGCAAAGGCAAAGACGAAGACAAAGGCAAAGGCAAGGGCGAAAGCAAAGGCAAAAACAAAAGCAAAGGCAAAGGCGAAGGCAAAGGCAAAGGCAAAGGCAAAGGCAAGGGCGAAGGCAAAGGCAAAAACAAAAGCAAAGGCAAAGGCAAAGGCAAAAGCAAAGGCAATGGCAAAGGCAAACGCAAAGGCAAAGAGAAAGGCAAAGACAAAGGCTAAGTCAAAGTCAAAGTCAAAGTCAAAGTCAAAGTCAAAGTCAAAGTCAAAGTCAAAGTCAAAGTCAAAGTCAAAGTCAAAGTCAAAGTCAAAGTCAAAGTCAAAGGCAAAGGCAAAAGGTAAAGGTAAAGGAAAAGGTAAAGGTAAAGGTAAAGGTAAAGGTAAAGGTAAAGGTAAAGGTAAAGGTAAAGGCAAGGCAAAAGCGAAAAAAAATGCAAAGGCGAAGGGAAAAGCAAAGACAAAGGCAAAAACAAAAAAAAAGACAAACTAAAAGCCAAACCAAATCAAAATCAAAAGTTACTGTAAAAGCAAAAGTCACAGTAAAATCAAAAGCCAAATCAAAAGCAAAAGCAAAAGCCAAAGCAAAAGTAATACAAAATTCAAAAGCAAAATCAGTCAAAAAAGGATTAGTATAAGGATAAGGAAAAGGAACAGGAAAAGGAAAAGGAAAAGGAAAAGGAAAAGGAAAAGGAAAAGGAAAAGGAAAAGGAAAAGGAAAAGGAAAAGGAAAAGGATAAGGATAAGGATAAAGATAAGGATAAGGATAAGGATAAGGATAAGGATAAGGATAAGGATAAGGATAAGGATAAGGATAAGGATAAGGATAAGGATAAGGATAAGGATAAGGATAAGGATAAGGATAAGGATAAGGATAAGGATAAGGATAAGGATAAGGATAAGGATAAGGATAAGGATAAGGATAAGGATAAGGCTAAGGATAAGGATAGAGATAAGGATAAGGATAAAGATAAAGATAAAGATAAGGATATGGATAAGGATAAGGCTTAGGATAAAGATAAGGACACGGGCGAGAATAAAGATTTGGATCAGGATTTGGAAAAGGGTAAGTATGATACACTAGAGCCTCGAGTTGCGTCATTTCAAGTTGCGTCGTTTTCGAATTGCGTCGATACAATATTTTGAATATAAACCGGAGAGACTGTTTTTGCTTTTTCATTTCAAGTTGCGTCGTTTTCGAGTTGCGTAGCGGTTTTTGGAACTCATTACCGACTTAACTCGAGGCTCCAGTTTATTGTTGACACCTTTTCACATTTTCACATTTCACACATTTTCATTTCGTTTTAAAAAAGTATCTTCTTTTAAGCAACTTATTGTCATCAGTTTAGTTTCTAGTTATTGACATTTAGAAATTGATGTCATCTAGAGATCTAACTGCTAAAGCTTATCATACATGTATGACGGCATCATAAAAACAACAACATATATATTACAAACAACTTCGGTTTTAATTTAATCCACCAATAAATGTCATTTAATGAATAATTTACACTCATCTTCGTAATGATGAAAATAAATTAAATTTAAGTTTGAGAAAAATTATAGCGACAATAAAAGTTATTAGCAGGACTTTGGTGGCGACTAACGGCAGTGACCAGAATCAAGGATGGCAGCCAATCTTAACGATAAAAAGCGTTAAAAACTTATACTGTTAATGGAAAAATATTAGCCAATAAATTAATGAATGCTTATGAATGGTTTTAGCGAAACTAAGCCGCACAAGAAGCTGAATGAAGCCGATGCCAAATTAAGCTTACGCGGCTAGATAATAGGTCAACCGCCGCTCCAGCCAGTTACAGATCACAACAAAAATCGCGCAACTACAAAGCAGCGCGGCATAAACGTCAATCAAGAAGTATTGTAATAAGTTCAAATCCAATAACGGGCTACGTAAATGAGCGGCGCCTTTGTGTCGCATTACATATTCCAGCCAGTAGACGGCTGTGTCGCGGGCCGCTAACGGACGATCGCGATAGCGTTGCGAGAAATGCTTAACGTTTGCGGCAAATGTCAAATTTAGATGGATTACTTCGTGAATGGCGTCAAAAAGTTGCGTCTCATTAAGGGTTAAGAAATCCAGTTGCATGCCGAAGCCCTTACGCTGCATTTTGGCAACATTTGCGCGTTGATCAGCGAAAAAGGGCAGACCTATCATGGGTAAGCCATGCTGTAGTGCCTCCGTCAGACTGCCCTTGCCGCCATGTGTGATGAAGAGTTTAGTTTGTGATTGAGCGAGTAAAGTTTTTTGGGGCCACCAGGCAGCGCAAGCAATGTGTTGGGCCTCAATATCGGTGCAAGCTCCATCATAGGTCCAAACGATGGTAATAGGCCAGCTATTGGCCAGCCGTTGAAAAGCGCTCAGGAAAATTTGCACATATTTTGAGGGCAATACCGACCATTTGATTCGAGAGCCCAGACTAAGATAGATTATCTGACGATAAGGTTCTTGAAAGAGAGGCTGCAGCGTCTGTAAATGAGTAGAGAGCTAAGAATGCGAGCGAGTTATTTAATTTATAGTAAAACCTCAGGCAAAATTTCAGATTGCGCACTACTTTGTATGCCACCAATTTCTATTATGCCCGGCACATAGGGAGCAATCGGACCTTCGCTGATAGAGTGATGATTGCAGAGTACAATAGAGATATTTTTACGCATTTCATCGAAACTTGGATAATGATCGGCAGGAAAATTTGAGCTTGGGGGAAAACAAATTTTTATTTCATATTGAATAAGAGACCAAAAAAAAAAATTGCACATAACTTACTCATAAATATTACGCATTCGCTCCACAGCCATTATTTCGATAAATTTCTCAAACACCCCAAAGGCAAGCGCATTCAGACCCTTGTATTGATAACGATCGTAGGGCTGTGTGACATACCAGCGTTCCTCCGGATTGCCCATTAAGGAGTTAATGAAACTCATGGGCTGTGTTGGCCAAATCAGGGCCACTGGACACTTAAAATGTGCCGCCACACCCAGCATATAATCATTAAAAATATAGCCCAAAAGCAATAGATCAAACTTTGTTTCCCTCTCCGCCCATAAGAAGTGCTTCAAGGTGGTATCCTGCAGCAGCAATCCTGCTCGATCTATATTCTGTAGCATAATTTGAAGTTTTTCCAACCCATTTCCGATTTTAGTTCCATTTTTGTGTATATTTTGCGCTTCGATTTGTATGTAACGCAAATTCTGGGTCGTAACGTCAACACGCTGTGCTAAAGTATCTGATAAAGATAGAGTTGAGATAACCGTCACCTGATGTTGTCGCTCCAGCAGTGCCTCTAAAATAGTTCCATACACCAGATGATGTGAACGTTGTGTGGTGGTGAATAAAGACAAAATATTGCCAGCCTCGTTGAGTGTTGGTGAAATAAGTAAAAATGTTAATAACATGAAATTCAACCGTATTGCCACCATGTTGTTGGCTTAATGCCGCCACATTTACCCCATAAGCTAGAGAGTGTTTTGTTGGACAAGAGCAACATGGTTTTGTACAATCAATCAAAAGTCTGGCGGCAACGATAAAGCGCCACTTTTCTATGCGATATGCACACATGCTTAACTGTTATGACCAAGTTTTAGCAGGCTAATTAATATTTTCTACACTAGGCAACAAGTATTTTTAGTTTATCAGAAGATTTGGGCTCTAGGATTTCATTATTATTTGTTTTTCTAAATTAAGAAGTTCAACAAATATAAGGTATCGTATCAGGAAGGTCCAACAAACGACTTTATGTTAGTTCAGTTCTAGTTTTCCAATCGAAAGAAAGCAACCCTGAAGATTTTTGAAATCATGGAAAAAAGTGAATTTCGTATCTTGATCATACATTATTTCTTGCTTGGAACAAACATTACCACATGGGTTAAGCCAAAGCATAGCTTGTTAAACATTATGGGGACTCCTCAATATCGATTGGAATGATACACAAGTGGTTTACTGAATTTCCTTGAGGTAGAATGAGCACAAAGGACGCCAAATCTTCTGGTTGTCTGCTTGAGTGAACAACGCAACAATCGTCAACATCAGCGGGTAAAAACAAGAGATTGCTGAAGCTTTGGCATCTCCACCGAACGGGAACGGAATCTTTCTAACGGAAAAATATCTAACAAATAATGGCCGCTTCAAAGGAGTATTTGGCAATGTTTAAGAGGAAAAACGTTTTGCGCCGTTTCATAATAGTGGACAAAATATGGATGAGTAGCAAATTGTCTCTTGCTATTCGAAACCAAAAAAGGCCAAAGAGGGTTTATCGACCAACAAAGTCATAGCGACAATTTTTCGCATGCACATATTATTATTCATCTCTATTACTTTATAAAGGGCAAAACGATCATCGTTTTTGGTAGTTTAAGCTAAACAAATTACAAAAAAAAAAATTTTAAGAATTTTTTACAAGTAGACGGGGTACCTCCCATAAAACTGAAACCCATTTCTCGTAATATCTGTAGAACCAGTACAGCTACGAGAACAAAACTTTCAGCAATAATCAGCTATGTACTTTGAATGATACGTGCTAATTTGGGTGTGATTGGATAATTGAGCGTGGCACCTCCCATACGTCCTCCCATTTTGTTGTGATTGGACAAGTGAGCGTGGCACCTCAAATACAACTAAAACACACACGACCAGTCTGATTTTTTGCTTTTGCTTTTTCTTTTGCTTTTGCTTTTGCTTTTGCTTTTGCTTTTGCTTATGCTTTTGCTTTTGCTTTACTTAGCCACAGGATACCATCGTTTTTTTTTAAATTCTGATGATGTGGCCAAAGCTCAACCAAGTTATGCATAAGCAAACAAAAGCAAGAGAGCAAAAGTACGAACTTGTGCGGCGTTATATGGAGTCGCCCAAATTTTGCGTAACCGGGCGTCTCGACTAGCAATTATTCCATTGCATGCCATCTGTCAAAATCCATTGCAAGTTTTTGATGTTATGTTATTTCATTTTTAAAATGACGCCGAGCAAATTAGTACGCTGCTCGCGAGCGCTTGATGCTTTAAATCAGCTTTAAATCAGCACTCAAATTGCCGGCATAAATTTATTATTTAATAAATTTCTTCTCCATGCCACTCCATTTTCACGAACTTAATTTAAATTTTTAAATTTCTAGCCCTTACTTTAATTTCTTTAATTTTTGCAGCAGCTTTAGTTTTCAGCACCTATAAAAATTTCTGTAAAACAAAACAAATGACAGCTCATTGTCAAGTTCGTGTTGGCAATATATGTCTTGCAATATTGATGTTGTGTAGCATATTTTTTTTTTTTAATATTTATTTACAGAAAAACATTTATTTGCAGTTAAACTAACTGAACCCTAAAAATGGAAGTGTGGAAAAAGGGAGGAGCTAAACAGCAATAAAAACTTTTTAACAAAAAAAAAACCGACTTCAAAATCACTACAAAGTAAAAAATAATTTTAAATAACTTTTCCCATTCATTTCTGGGTCATATTTTAAAAGCTATTTATATGTATTATAATATTGGAAATCTTATCATTTTCATTTTTTCTATTTTGTTTTATTATCATCAATATATAAATTGCTTTATGTACATAAAAGCTTTGAAGTCGTCGCTTATCTTACTAAGTCGAAATCGTTTTATTTTAATTTTTTCTAATTTGTTTTATCATAAAAATATTTTTAACTTTATGAATATAAAAGCTTCTTAGCGATTTTTTTTTTCTTTCAGTTGGCAATTTTTGAGTACGCTGAATGTAGCCAATGTTTTCCATGCATTATTTGTGCAGCTGTTACACACTATGTCATATTCAATATGAGCTTTACAAGCTCACCCATACCAGTTTAGTGAGAATTTTAATATGTACAAAGCTTTTTAAATTACTACAGTGTCACCAAGGCACCAAATAGTGCACGATTGTGATAAAAGATCATGATTGTGTGTCAAAGATGAGCGCCGACTTCAAAGCTTTTAGGTTCATAAAGCAATTAATATATTGATGAAAATAAAACAAAATAGAAAAAAATAAAATGATAAGATTTCCAATATTATAATACGTATACATAAATAGCTTTTAAAATATGACCAAGAAATGAATGGGAAAAGTTATTTAAAATTATTTTTTACTTTGTAGTGATGTTGAAGTCGTTTTTTTTTTTTTTGTTAAAAAGTTTTTATTTCTTCCTTTTTAGAGAATATGAAATATTTTCTGTAATAGTATTCTTGAGGAAAATTTCAAACATGAAACTTTGTTCTTAAAAATTTTGTTTTATTAATTCCTATAAGTTTGTTGGGTAATTTTCATTTCTGCTTCTTTACAATTTTTAGTGCCACGCCCTTTCTCTAAAATCGCCCAGTTTATTTACCGTACCTTATAATGATTCTACCTAACCCTGTGCCAAATTTCAGTTTCCAAGTATCAATAGTAACCGTAATATAGTACTTTCCTTAAAGTGACACATCCTGTGTACAATCGCGCTTTTTTTTAATGATTCACCCTACCCACCTACCTGCATACCAAATATTAGTACGCTAGTGTCAATATTAACTAAGATATAGTATTTTTATAATATTGACACGCCCCTTTGTTGAACAACGCCCACTTTTTTGGCCGTAATTTTTAGTAACTGTACCTACTCATGTACTAAATTTCAGCATCCTAGTGTCAATATTATTCGACATATAGTGTGTTTCTAATATTGCCACACCCATTTGTCGAATAACGCCCACTTTCTTTACAGTAATTTTAAAAAATTGTGTCTACCCCTGTACTAAATTTCAGTACCCTAGTGTCAATAGTATTTGAGATACAGTATTTTTTTAATATGACCACACCCCTTTGTCAAATAACGCCCACTTTATTGACCGTAATTTGTAATATTTGGGCCTAACCCAGTATTTTTACTGTAAATTTCAGTACGCTAGTGTCAATATTAACTTACATACAGTGTTTTTCTTATTTTGACACGCCCCTTTGTCGAATATCGCCCACTTTTTTAAAAAAGGACCTCCGCGTTCATGGCATCTATCTGTTGACAAAAAATTACGGAAATCGGACAAGTGCTTTAGGAGCTTTCGATGTACATACATTAAAAAAAAAAAAAAAGCGGACAAACCAACGAACTTGAGAACCTCCTTCTTTTTGAAGTCGATTAAAAAATAACAACAACTTCAATATGCTCTGTTAGAAGTAAACCGCTATTATCGAATTTCGAAGATGCACATGAATTAAGGCTATGCCTAAAAGTATGATACGATCTAGGTTAACCTTGGTACAGTTTGCATCAAAAGTAGATAAGAACTCAGTTAAAAAAATTCAAGCGTTCTCTGCCAAAAATAAATTCCGGGTAACTTTCTCAGCATAATTAGCAGTGTAAGTAGAACCAAAGTAGCTTGAGTGGATCATAGTGTAAAGTCATACAAAGGCTATTGATGAGTTAGTGTAGCGGCCAATGAAACAGTCTGTATAGTCAAGCTGTGTGATTTGCTCTATACAGAGCCGTTGTTGTTGTTGTTGGTTGCTGCCTTCTTTGTTCTTCATGTTGTCTTGTTGTCAACATGATTGGCCGACAGCTCATTAAAAAATTTGTTTTCAATATAAATAATGAAAGGCCGTATTCAAATATTAAGATTAAAAAAAAACATTGTTGTTATAATGTAATAAACAAATTATTTATTTATTATGAAACATATACCAACACTTTAGGTGCAAACCGATATTGCACTTAGCACACATTTTTCGGGTACGGTGGTGGCAATATCCACAACGTCGCTGTGAACAGTCAACTTCTAAATGGTCTTCAGCTCTACCTGTAGACCTCACCTCAGTAGGTACTCTAATCTGTAGTGGATCTTCACAAACAGAATTACGGATTTGAGGCTTACCATATTTTTTTAAGTAGGTAGTTGCGACAGTTCTGCGAATATCACAATAGGTCAATTTATTTTTTGATTGATATTATTTGATAAGCCTGGTGGCTGCTGACCACAGCTTATAACCAAACCTTAAAGGTTTACCGTGTATGTATTGTTTTGTACCGTGCCTTCCGAAGTATGGTACTATGGTTTCATCAATGGATATGTGTGATGAACCAGCTTTTTTGAAATTAGCTGCAAAATTTCTGTTTAGTTTTACAAAAGACTCCCGAACTTTCGCAAATTTATCAATGGACGATATGGATGTATTGTCACAGGTATAGCGAAAAAGCTATTTCGACGCATGCTGGAAGCTACTAGCTAGTTATGGGTGTCATTATCTTTCTCCCAAAACATTCTCATGTACTTTGGTGTCAAGTATCCTGTAAGTTGCAATATTGCAATGTACACTCTTATTTCATCAGTTGTTACATTTAGAGCGTAATTTCTATGCAAAGCATAAATATTGCTTATATCTGCTATAAATTTTACAATTTCGTCGGTATACAGCAATTCGAAGCACTCAACAGCAGTCATGTCTTCCTGTAAGTTTATAGAGACTTCTTCCTCACAGTCTCCCTTAACGCAAGTAGTATAATAAGTTGTTGTATAATTTTTTTTACGTTAATTTTATTTTTTTCGGGTTCGGAACGCCGACTTCTTCTTCGGGTTCTTCTTTTCATTGAAGCAGAAGGTATATTTTGTAATTCTACTTGAGACCGAAGCATACGACCAGAAAGATGCATGATGTTAGGTTCATTTTCGTTTCCACTGTCTTCGTTAAACACCACACCATCATCTGAAGGAAATAAAATAGTTTCGCCTGGGTCCTTCCCAGTATTCAGCTCTTCAGCAATCTCATCTAAGGTTAATCTGTAAGACGAAAACAAACTCTAAAATACCATTTACACCGAGTTCTTTTCATTGAAAGTAAAACATACGAATTTCTGATAGTTTTTTGTTATTCTAAGGAAACGATGTTATTAGAGAAAGACTTTGATCTAAAAGTTTGTGCAGTCTTGAAGATATGTGAATGTTTTTTTTTTTTTGTGTCAAAATAAAAGAATATTTTAATATTAATTAGACGAACATTTTCGCTGAAAAAAGTACGCTATTAGGTAAATTTATAGAGGGGAGGAAGAGGCGTGGTCAAAACTAAGCTTGCCATAACCTAATCTATGATGCAAGTAATATGTGTGTCAAATTTGAGTTAAATTCGTCCAGCCGTTAATATTTTTATTCTGGTCAAACACACAAAAATGATAAATATAGATAACAAGTATAAAAAAAAATAAATAAATAACTGGCCATTTCAGCCCTTGAAAGGACTTTGACCTAGCTTCTTATGATCAATTGTGTTGTGCGTGTTATTAAGTTTGTACACAATTGACCGAGAAATGGACCTACAGGCTTAACGCCGACTCCGAACGGTGATGAACGGAATGTTCTTATTCTCAAGAAGCTTTACATGGCATTTTGATTACTCTCTGAGGTTTGCCATTGTCTGCAGAGAGGTGGCGGCCGTACAGAAAAATTATTTTAATTCAAATAATTTTCTGTCGCTGCTGGGGTTCGAACCCGGGTCTCCAGGTTCGTTGACATAGCGGCCACGCACTTTAAGCAACTACGCCACGGACGCCACATAACAACAAGTATATCTCAATAAAAAACAAGAGAAGGTGTAAGAGTCATGTCTTTCAATTAACTTGAAAAAAATGTACCGACTTTTACCGATCGCTGAACAAACTTTTAAATTTTCAAAATACAAAATCATGTATAAAATTATTATATAGTATATGTCCAAGGTAGGTAGTACTAAGCTCTGACAGATTTCGAAGATTTTAAGTACTCATCTATTACTCTATTTTTACTAGCATCTATTACTCTAACATTCTGACCAAGTTTCGTTACGATCGGTCAACTGTTGTATGTACCTCCCATACAAAATTATGTAAAAAATTAAAATATTTCCATGGGAGATACCCCTAGGGACTGATTATTTAAAATATTTTTTTATTAGCTTGTTTGGGATTTCATTTATACAAGAGTTTCCGTTTTTTATTTTTTAATTTTTTTAAATGTTTAACTAGTTTAAATTTCCAAACTGAAATTAAAAACTTCTCAGAAATTTTATTTGTTGTCCAGTTTAATTTCTGAAAAGTTTTGTCTCCTTTTTTTATTGCATATTTATTTTTCAAATTAATAACAGTTAAAGAAGTACTTATACCAGAAAATCATTAAAATGCAATTAATTTTATCAAAAACAAAAAAAAAAAAAAACACCCAAATGGGGGAATTAAATGATAAGCAAATATATTGATTGTGGCAGCTTGTTTTCGTTATAGTTTGTTGTTAACAAACACTTGAGGGAAATATGTAACAAGTAGTCATAAAATTATTTTACTATTAATTGACTTAGTCTGATTTTCTGGCTTAATTCTTCTTTTTTAAATTTTTATTTGCTTATATTTTCAACATTGAATAAAATAAGAAAAAAAGCATGGCTGTGTCATGTATGTTTATACATGTTAATCCTTCGCGTGAAACATGGGTCTTTCTTGTCCAAACTTTTTTTTATTATGAATGTAGTTTTTCAAAGGTGTATCGATGAGGCTGGGAGTCACGCGGAAAAAATTTAGGACTGCAGAGACGTGCTGACATGAGTTGAACAATCTGCTTTAACTTTGTTGTAATAAGGAGCTACTGAAATTTTTTCTGAAAAGACGAAATGTGTCACGGCAAGAAAGTAAAAAATTCATAAAAAATTTTTTATTTATTATTTATAAATAATTTATTTTATACATATTAAAAATCAAACAAAAAATTGAAAAGTTCATTGACATTTTTCAGAAAACATTTTTATGTGAGTTCTGTGCCGCAGTGCGTAACGAGCGATTGCTTTATATCCGCAAGGTAGGAAGTTCGAGCCTTAAAGATGTGAACGAATTTTTTTAATTTTTTTTTATGAAACAAATTCAAATATTCAAAAATTCACCACTGAAGGTAAAAAAATTAATAAAAGTATTTTGTTTAATTTATTGCTGTTTGAATAACATTCGTAGGTGAGTTCTGTAGCTCAGACCACACGCTGGACGATTTGCCATCGTATGGTTCTGAGTTCGATCCTCAACAATGTCAATGAATTTTTTCCGGTTTTCTTTTTTCATTTTTAATATTTACTCGTATGAAACAATTTTGGTTTATTAAACAAATTTTGTACTTATAAAAACATAAAACCTACAAGACTAAAAATCAAAAAATAATTTTTTAAAATATTTTTTTTAAAATTTAAAAGTAAAAATAAAAAATTTTGAAAACCACGTTTTTAAAACGAACTTAAAAATATAAAATAATTTCTCCTAGAGTGGGCTTTTAGCTCTCCTAAAAACGTGGGGGCGCATGTTGTACAGAATATTATGGAGTTAAGAATACCTTGGTTAAGAAAGCATTTGTTCACTAGCATATTCTCAATAATACATCATAGATAGGCATAGACAAGGACATTTTTAACAAAAGAACTCGTCAGCCTTAATTAGTTCGATAACATTAAAATTGAAGAATTCTGAAACCCAAGTAGAACTTGCTGGACTGAGCACAATAGATGACTGTAAACTTGATTCTGTCATCCATGCAAGAACTTCTATCCTGACAGTCAATGAACCTGTATTAAGAAATCATTTGTTCACTAACGCATTAGAATTGTTAATAACACTCCTTATTATTCTCTATAGCATGCGTCCCCCGTTTTTAGAAGAACTAAAAGCCCCACTCTAGGAGAAATTATTTTATATTTTTTAGAAAATCTTAGCTTTTTTCTTTACTAGACTCGAAATTATTGTCCCATTATATGTAAGTTCTCAAATCTTAACCCACCTACTTGTTGAATGTGACTTAAGCCTATAGCATGGAAGCATTAACCCATCACTTGCAATTTTTAAGCCATGAAGTGTCCAATTGTGTTCAGCAGCGTTTTGTGATTGCAGCACAAGTCTAGCACAAGCAAAATCACTTAACTTCTAAATGCTACAATGACTAGGTGAAAAGTGAAAAAAAGAAACTCAAATCTGCCCATGATATTTTATTAATAACGCAAAGCTTGTTGATTACAATCAACAATTGCGTGATTTTTGTTAAATGCGCAACTTTTAACAGCTTTTGTTGGCCCAAAAAGAAAAAGCGGAAAAATTATTCGACCAACTTTTCACTAAGCCCGGCTAAAGCATCCTTTCAGCTAAGCTGGCTTTTGTGCCAGTCCTACTCAGTGCGCTCTGATGAGATTGGTGCGTAGGCTAGAGTGTGTCAGCCAGCGGAGCCAACGTCTAATGCCAACATTGTTAATATGCTCTGAATGTGGCTTATTGTTGATTTAATGGGTTTGGCGGCGATTGCGCCGCTGCAACCAAGTGTTAACTTTTAAACCTTTATTTGGCGCGTTATGGCAAAATAGTTTATATGCAAATCTTTGTTATACATTCTTCACACTACACCCACACACTCGCACTCCTCAAACACAATCACACAATGTGTTTATGTGTTGGTAAAATAATAAAATAAAATTTAACTTTAATTTGCAGACACATCGTTTGCCAAGGAGCCATAAAATATTTCCGTCTAGCCATGTTCATGTTTGAAAGACTTTGCCGAGATAATAATAATAACAAAAACACCAACAACAACAACAACAACAACAACAACAACAACAACAACAACAACAACAACAACAACAACAACAACAACACCAACAACAACAACAACAACAACAACAACAACAACAACAACAATAGCACTAAGAACAACATCAACAACACCAACATCACCATCATTACATAAACAGGCCCTCTTTTAAAAGGCGACAAATATTTACATGTTTTCCGTTGTAAACAACTCTATTTGTTTGCCAACAAGCCAAGACATATTTCTAGCCATTAAATTTAATTTTCATTTTACTATCTGCAAAATGCATGTCCATTAAGATTTTAATAATTTAAACGACCATCAATTCCCGGGTTGTTTGGCAATACCTGGAATATTATTAAATTGCAAATGTTGAGCATTTCCACTCTCAACGACGTCAGTTGTGAATGAGAAAGAAATTTATTTTTTTTTTAATTATTAATAAAATCGATTGAATGTTTCCGTTGTTGTAATTACAATGGCTTTTTCTCTCCAGACTCCATTTTCTTCCTCATCCTTAATGATGCAGAAGTGATTTAATGCAATATGCAAGAGTTGATGTAATGGCAGAAATCTGCGCCGGAAAAAATATAAACGCCTGAAATGTGTGTGGAATCATTGAATGTAGCTGACGCATAGGCGACTTTCACATTCTGCACACCTTTGAATGGGAGTTGTTCAAAGCACATACATAGAAAGTTAATCTATGTATATTGAATACAGAAATATCCTTGGAGCCGATTTTTGACAACATTTAAGAATTATCTCGCAGGTTTTTAAAAAAAATGAAAAAGGCATTTTTCCAAAAGGCACGATGCCATTCGGTTGCAATTCGTTAGAATTATTAAGCACTGAGTATAGACAGTTAAGGTTAATTCTTTGACTTTATGATGAAAATTAAAAACAATATTTATTATTTGTATCGTAATGATGCGAAGAGAGCTTCTTAAGCAACGAAACTTCAAATTCGTTACATGGAATAAAACTTCTTCTTATGGGTGCTACGTTAAAAACAAAAAACGTCAAAAGAGATTGTTTCTTAGCCCTTGCGACAAAAATAGACTAAAAAGTCCTTTTAACGATATACGGCAGCAGAGAAAGCCCCTCCAGGATCGAAAATGGAACAATCAATCAACGGTGTTACATGGATATATTACTCTTGAGTATATGCGCTACGATTTATGCTATAAAACGAAATAAACAAAAAAAAAATTAAATGAATACTGACATCATTAGATTCCGAGGTAGCAGCTTATGCAACAAATATTTAATATTGTTGCATGGAATAAGTATGCCTTGTTTGAGTTATGACCCAATCTTTGCTGTCGTAAAATAAAATTGACCTGTCTTTTTCAGCATCTCTAAGCCGTGAGTAATAATTACATGCAACAATATATTGCATGCAATTATAATTGACCTTACGACAAAAATAAAATACAAAATGTGCAGCATCACTCTCAGGTCGCTTATACAACAAAAATGCAATATTGTTGCATGTAATTATTACTCACGGCTTAGAGATGCTGAAAAGTATTATAATATTTACCGTAGCAAGGGCGTCCACAGGGGGGGCAAGTGCCGCCCCCCTCAACTGAAAAATTTTATATATTTTTATTCCCTATGTGTATATGTAACATTTTTGTTTATATGTTACAACGTTTTAAATTCTTAAGTTCTGATTTCTTATACTATGTTTACATTACCTCGAAACTACACAGTTAACTTTGAAATTGGATTCTTAACTGCATAGTTTCCCATACAAAATCTTAACTGTCTCGCAAAGCAGTTAAGTTGAAACTGCGACCTAAACCATCTCATTTTGATATGCAACATTGTGTTTTCATCAAGAACAGGAAATTATTAAAAAAATTATAATTATGTGTTTTCATTAGAGGAAATTAAAAAAAATGACAAGGAAATGTCACATCAAAAACGCAAAAAAATATTTGAAAACAATTCCTTTTCTTTTGATGATTCGGTCAAAGATCACCAGCTTAGAAAACACTTCCTGCTGATGATGAACAAAAACTCCTACAAGGCTTTTATTATATATATTGTAATATTTTTAATTTTTTTTTTTTTTGCATGAAAATTAAATTTACAATATGTCTCAAAATTTTGTGAATCAACGAAAAATTAACGTCAAATAATTACAAAGTTATACAGTTATACAGTGTAAACACCAGAAACAGTTACCAAACTATTATAGTCAAACTGCATAGTTAAATGTGTAATGTAAACATGATATTAGGTGGTACGAAACTTAGTTTTATCTGACTTTTTTTTAAGATTTCATTAACTACTTATGGGCATTGTTCATATAGCAAATTTGAGTAGCGCTATGACACGCTCCGTTACGTTTGCATAACCAGCCCAGAGTAACGATCAACAACCGATTTTGTTCTCTAATTATCGTTTGTTGTGCAACTTTTGTTTTTATTAATTGTGTTGTATATGTGGAGTCTAAATATTATTTGAGAAATCAACGCAAAGTTCTTTGATGTGTGAATGGCAAAGTGTATCAATACTTTGTTCCTCCCAAAAGTTTCGAGGCAGCCCGCAACCTTTGCTAAAAACAATATTGATAATTTTAAACAAAGAGTCAACCCACTTTGCCAAAGGGAGCTAGAGACGTGTCGGTTTCAAAAAAGCCACTAAGTCCTGTCTGAGTCCGTTGTCTAGTCGTCTGAGTCTAACGATGTGTGAGTCCTTATCTAACTACACTCAAAGTGAGAGCAAAAATAACTTATTCTCACCGAGTATTAGTTCACTTGAAATGAGAATTAAATCATTCTCATCCCAAGTCTAGCTACTGTCATTTATTTTTACTAATCAAAATCTAATCTGTTCTTAAATATAATTCTGTATATAATTTTATATATAATTCTGTTCTTATATATAATTGTAATAAAATATATAATAAAAAAAAATATATAATAAAATAAAAAATACCAAAAATAGACATAAGTAATACACAAAATAATTTTTAATAAATAACTGTATGATAAAAAATAAGTAGCAATTAAAAAGAAATAAAGAAGAAACTTAGAGAAATAATAAATAATATTCTATAAATAGTAAACAATGTATAATTAATAATAATAATTAATAAAAATTAAAACTAAACAGATAATTTTAATTTTCCTAGCTCATCTAAAAAAGAGAATGAGGTTTAATGAACAAAAAGTTGGATATTAGGATGGGATTTTCCCATTGCTAAGTGGGAGCTTAACAATAGGAACGAAGGAAGCCGAAAAAATATAAAAAGATATTCAACCCGATGAAAAAAGTGGAAAACGACCTATTACTTAATGCCTGGTTAAAGCCGTGTAGGCGCGTGTGTTTCCTTTAAGAATTCTTTTCGCTTACCACCAATTAAGCTCATTAGATGGATTTAAAATTAAAAATTATTCTACCGACCCTCTATAGACTGAATGTTACACATTCGGAAAAAACTAAGGCTAATCAAAAGAAATTTTTAAAATTATAATAAACATTCATGTCTACTTAAGGTACTATTACCGTCTAGAATGCTAAAAATTAACATATATTCAACAATTTTTTTTTTTCACTTTCTTTATTATATATGGTTATCAAACGTTTTTTACAGTATTAAACAGTTCTTGAAGATTACGAAAAAAATTTTTTATTTTTATTTTCCATTAATTGTACATTTAATATAGGGCGCTGAAATTGTTCTTTTCGAAAAAACACTGCTGCTAAAAAAATGGCGGACATTTGAAAATGTTTTTAAAAAATCGCCTTTTTTCAACCTTTTTTCAAATTCAAAAACTTTATATATTTTTTTTTTTTTGTGGTCAAATTGTGGTAAACTATCACACAGGATATAAAAACAAACAAAATGCTGCAAAAATTATTAATAACGGCATAGTAGATCCGGAGATTGACTGTCCGCCAGTTAAAAAAACCTAAACTCGATAAAAATGCGTGTAAAGTTTTTTTTACACCTGCGAGCCGAGAGCGCGGTTCAATTGAGTCGTTATATCTCGGCACTGGCTTCGAATTTCGATTTAATATTTTGAACAGTTATTATTGAAGGTATGTATAAAGAATCTAAAAATGTAAAATAACAAAAATTAATTTTTTGAAATTTTCTAGACGGTAATAGTACCTTAAAAAAACATTAAGCATGTTGCTCTGTTCATAACTGAACGAGCATTCAAGAAAAACGAATATAAAAAAATTTTAAAAATTTTTAAAACACAAGATAATCATGCACTCTTTTTATTAATTATACACACACACACACACACACATTCATACGAACAAAAGAAAAAATCAAAAAAGCTATTTTAAATGATAATAAAATAAAATAAATTCCTTGAAAATATCTTTTTCAGTCTGCACGGATTTTTAACTATATTTAAAAACGAACGACAATTATTTTAAATATTTTTAAATGCATTTAATAAACGTTAATATGATTGTGTAAACTAAAAGTTCGTTATATTGGAAGTTAAATTGAAAAATATGAATTTTTATATAGTAACAATGTTTACAAAGTTTGCACAGAAAATCTCAGGCAATAAAATTTCATAGTTAACATTCCGGGCTCATTTTCATAAACGTGCACACCAATGCATACCTTTTCCCCCCCTCGACAAATTCCTGCGGACGCCCATGTACCGTAGTGTGTATACCCACCGAGTAATAATTACATACAATGCCGTTGCATGATAGCTGAATTTTCAATCTTGTAGCGACTCTCTCTGGGGCTTTATAACTTCATGAATTTATTGTCTATTTTATTCGTATGGGCTAAGGACCAGCCTTTTCTGGTATAATAATTTTTACTTAAGCACTTTTTTAAAACGTGTTATAGTTCCATTTAGCAAATTTTCAGTTACGTTGCTTTAGCAGCTCCCTCCGCGTCCCGCAAGCAGTTTTATTTTTTTATTTTTATTTTTTCATGAAGTCAAAGAATTAGCCTTTACTGCCGTATCATTATTTTTTTCATAGGACCTATGCTCAGCGTGTAATAAAAAATATTGAATCATTTCGGAATGCACACACTCTTAATGCATTCAAAAGCTGCATCAACCAGATTGCAATCTTATGCTTTTGTAGAGTAAATGAATTACAGATGCACAATTCATCATTCTTTGAAGATAAAAGAATGCACACCCAATGCTCTCTAAGGAATGGGACTTCTGGAAATATCAATCCCATTCTTGTTGGTTTAAAAAATGTGATGAATGCACTCAGTTTTATCATTCTTTTCAACTCTGAAACACTGGACATTTTATTTACTACCATGAAATACTACTAAACATAACGCAGCATTTTGCATTTTTGTTGTCATTTGTTTTCGACGGCCGATCTTAGTGACATGATAATAGTTGTCTTTCCTTTGACATTTTCTGGAAGAATAAAGTGCTTATTAACAATAAATATTATTAACAAAATGTATAAAAATTAACTTATACAATTTGTTGCATATAATAATTTTTCTATACATGATATAAGCCAATGGCAACCCATCACAGTCATGCCCAACAGTCACACACGCATACACAAATAAACACAAAACAACTTCAGACGCAACAACAAATCTTTGCGGCTGAAGCCATCACTGGCTGCATTCACTAAAATTTCAATTCGGCTGCAACTATCGATGGTTGCAGCCATCGCGACTGAAGCCATCGGTGGCTGCATTCGTTTAAATTTCAATTCAGTGTGCATTCTTTACGTTTTGCAGTTCATGACTTCAAAACAATTTTAATCAGCCTAAAGGCTTAAGCCTAAAGAGTTCACACTTTGAATGCTAGCAAAAAAGATATCAGCTTTTGAATTTTTAAACAAGAGAATGAAAAGTGAAAATGAATTCACACTTTTACAGCTCTGGCCGATAAAAAAAAATAAAATAACTGGCCGTTTCAGCCCTAGAAAGGACTTTGACCTAACTTCTTATGGAAAATTGTATGATCAATTAAGTTTGTACACAATTGACCGAGAACCGGACCTACATGTTTAACGCCGACTCCGAACGGCGATGAACAGAATGTTCTTGTTCTCAAGAAGCTTTACATGGCATTTTGATTACTCTCTGAGGTTTGCCATTGTCTGCAGAGAGGTAGCGGCCGTACAGAAAAATTATTTTAATTCAAATAATTTTCTGTCGCTGCTGGGGTTCGAACCTGGGTCTCGAAGTTTGTTGACATAGCGGCCACGCACTTTAACCAACTACGCCACGGATGCCACAGCTCTGGCCGATAGGCAGTATTAAATGTGCAGCATAATATTTCTATAGGTCAGAATAATATATCCACTCTACAAAATAGTGAAAACGATCATCGTAAGTACTTTCATATTTTCTAATCAATAAATTTCGTCCTTAATGCGCATATTTCTTATTCTCTCTTCAGATGACTATCAAGTTGATTTTCCAAATGTGCAAGGTGATGCCTCAATTACACATTATATTGAAAATATCGATTGTGAGTACACGAATATATTTGTATACGCAAAATTTACTTTTCCAATGAATTGGTCGTGATATCTCATCGCATATTAAAAAAATTGCTTTTCAAATGACTCTCAAGCGAATGTACAAGAGAGTGGGTCGAAAAAAAAAGTTTGAAAAGTGCACCCCTTATTTTATCATAAAATTAATCTTCTTAAAAATTTGTTGAAATCTCGCCCAAAAAGTACTTTATTTGGCCTTGAAACAAAAATGTTATAGCAGTTCCAAATTGTAGTATAGAAGTTTATTTATTAAATTTCTTAAAACTAACTGTTTTTTTATTATTGTTTCTTTGAAATCGGACAAAAAATGCATAAGTTATGAAAAAAGACAATTTTGGCGATTTTTCTGGGGGTCCAAAAAATTTTTTTTTGTTTTGGAGTTGTCTCGAGGTCATCTTTAAAATAAGGGGTGCACTTTTCTAACTTTTTTTTTATGGAGACCGACCCACTCTATTGTACAGCCTGAAATTCCGTACTTACAATTTCAACAAAATAAAGTTGCCCATGAAGAATTTCGCAAAAAGTTTTTGAGCAATATGTTCGGTTATACGTGTTCCGTGTGTGATCGATTGTGGTTCCAAAAAAATGTAAAAACAACACGCGCGGAACATGAAGAACTTTTACGTGTAATTATTGAAAATTATAGTACAAGTGAGGATATTTTATTGTGCAACACATGTTACCAAGCAATCGAGAAGAAAGTAATTCCAACTATGTCTAAATACAATAGTTTCAAATATCAAAAGATACCTGCGTCTTTACCACCACTAGATTTGATTTCTGAAAGACTTGTCTCTCCTAGATTTCCATTTATGCAAATAAAGCGGTTGCGACACGTCCATGGCCAATACGGAATTTATGGTCAAATTATTAATGTGCCAGTTGATGTGGACAATATGGTGAAACATTTACCTCGCAATATTGACGATGATCATTGCATAAACGTTCATATCAAGAGGAAAAAAAAAGTTATGTATGTGGCTGCCACGCACAGTAGAAGTGAAACCTTCAGAAAACTAAACTGTGAAAGAATGCGACGAATGCTGTATTAAAAGCGAGATAATTATAAGGTTTATTGATCTGTTCACTTCAATTCGCGTTTGTTTCTTTCTGCCCATAATATGTCTTCGTTTTGATTATCGATCTTATGGCTTCATTTTGTATTTCTATCCGATCAATTGTCTCGTTCACAACAGTGTTCGTTCGTGTTTTTGAAATTTGTAATTCGAACAGAATCAAACAACGAAAACAGCTGCTCAGCTACACTAGGGGAAAAAATCTTAAATTTATCCAAAAACATTTTTAATTTATCCAAAAAGCGAGTCATTTTTGCACCAATAACGCATTTGCTTAAATCGACTACGTAAATATTTAAAATTTATTTAAATACTTTTTCAATTAAATAAAATATTAAAATATTTAAACAGAATTATTAAAAAAAAAATATATTAAAATTAATTTTTTTTAAATATCCTTTCAAGTATTTACTATTTGAAAATAAAACTATCGCATTTAAAGAAAATTTATATAAAAATATTGGAATTAAAAAACAACATATTTGAATATTCCCCTCGAGCTGCGTCCATCAAATGCAATTTGGTAGCATATTTTAATTTCTTTTTTACTTTTTTCGTTCTCTAATTTATACTCCTTTTGACAGTTGTTGCAGTATTATTGCAACAAATGTCAAAATAGTTCAAATTAGAGAAAGAAAAATTAAAAATAAAATAAACATAAAAATATGCAGGCAAATGACAACCGGTTCAAGACATTCGTGAGAAAATGTCCGGTTGTCACTCTAACCCAGTGGTGCACAGCGTTGGCAGAGCTTCCAATACAAGCGCAAAATTTTTGTTTTAGTATGTGTGTGCGAGCTGAAATACTTCTGCAAATACTTTTACACTCATTGAGTAAAATTATAGGACAAAGTGTTTTTTGATAGATAGATTATGGCTCTAGATAAGGCTTAAAATAAAAAAAGTATATAAATTCCCATAAAGGTCGAAACATGTTTAATTCATTCATATATTGCGTCTGTAGACCATTTAACAAAATAATTTGCGCATGACACTCTTGCTCCATGAAGTGCAAACGCAAACTGATTCTCTGCTAGCGTCGAATAAGTTCAGTACCTTCACACACACGACTTGTATGTGAAAGCCGAGCGGCTCCGTAAGCATCTCGTGTGCATCACTGCTCTAACCTTACAAAAATTCATTTTGCGATCATCAATCGCACTCACAAAGAATCTTGGCCAAACATGCGGCTATATTACCCTTGCAAAAATAACTAAATGAGAATTATAAGAACTAGGGTTGCAACTGCAAGAAATAAACTGCAGGAACAGAGTGCGATGCTGTTGCTGCTTGTCGGAATATGTGTGTACGTGTGCGATGCTCTTGCTGCTTGCTTGTATGGAATATGCGTGTACGTGTGTGGTATAAATAAAATTCAAATACGAGAAAAAAAAGAGTTGTAAGGAAAACATTTGATTTATCCACGTAAATATTTAAATAAAATTTATACTGAGGCGTGGATAATGCTTATATGCGTTATTTCTCTTAGTGTAGCGAATGATGCCGTGGTACAGTTACATATTTGCATTATGTATTTCTAACGATCACTGAAACACCGAATTCAAACCTCAAAATCAAACTAATGCTTTCATGTTATCGTTGTGATGTATTTGTTGAGAAAAATTTATTTTAAAATGGATATTTTAACAAAAAATGCGTATATATGATAAAAGTTATTTATATATTAACATATAAGTTCAATTTAAGTACTGAAAATTAATTAATTAAAAATTTAATACAATTTAGTTATTACTTACATTTCAATATTAAAAAAACAAGCAATATTTTTCAGCGCTTGTGAGGCAGCTGGAGGCCAATTCAAACCATTTTTTTTTTTTTTTTATTTTTCTTCCAATTCAAATTTGGGCAGATCTAAACAGAAAAAAAAATTGCACAAAAAAATAACAACATCCAAGCAAAGGCGGTGATTTTTTTCGGTTAACTACAAGTAATAAATAGAAGCAGGCCATGATATCATTCTGCTTATGTCGAAGACAGCACAATTGTAGCCAATAGAACAACCTGCAGCACAGCTTACACCACAACCTACAACACAGACTAGAACCAAAGCATTGCCAACAACACGAAAAGTACAAAAAATGCATGAAATCTTTAAAGAAAATACAGAAATGTTTGATATGGCAGTGCCACGTTTGATAACTGCTTGTGTATAACAGTTTGAGTGTAAGTAGCAAACATAACTTGTCAAATGAGCTAACGATAAGCTGTGTTCGAAATACATATTTCAGCTTCAATCCAACATTGTTCGCATAGTCATCGTTCGTTGAACTCTTCGTTAGAAATACATAATGAAGCAATTAGTTCGTTTTAAATGATTTCTTTAATTTTGTTTTGATTTGGTTTTGTTTCGATTTCTTCGATTTTTCTATATTATTTATTTCCGTGATTTGCAATTAAATTTTTTTTGTCAACCGGTCTGAACAGGATGTGACAGGGTCGTTCCCCCCCTGAGAACGTGATGGGCTACCGGAAGGTCACATTCGGGCATTCAGGAAGGGTCACTTCTTCGAGCGCGATTAGAAAAATTTCCTTTGTTAAATGCAGGGCTACTTCGACATGTAGCCCCGAAAATTCCTGCAGAGGCCGCGTTACAAACTTGAGCGGTAAAAACTTACGTTGTCATGCTAAAATACACTTAAGAAAAGTATTGAATTTTTGGGAAATTTTCTGAAAAAATTTTTTCGAAAAGTTCATGCTTATGAGTATTTTTTATGAGTTCATATGCAGGGTGGTCCAAATGCAAGTAGCTATATATTAATAGCTATATATTAATATTTATAGCCTAAGCCTTATAGCCTTAACCTGTATATAAGCCTTATATACAGGTACTACAATGGAAAGTGTTCAAGGGAAATACATGAATTGACGACATCAACTCGTGTGTTTTCCCGGTCCACTCGGAGAGCTCACCAAGTCCATCCCTTTACCATTGCCTTGATGCCCAATAGAACCTCGTATTACCGAGATAATTCGTTCTTTAGTCGTACAGCAAAATTGTGAAAGAATCTCCCTGCGAGCGTATTCCCCGGCAGTTTTGAGCTGTGTAAATTTAAAACAAATCTTCACCAAAACTACTCTATCTTTCCACCCTCCAACTAACTATCACCCGTCTTCCGAATCAACACAATGCTTTCGCATTCATAGGGGGCATCCCGTGAGCGTTGGTTTAGTCTAAAAAAAAAGGTCATGACCGGGTATGGGCACCACTACATTTAAAGCTTCTGTGTTGTTTCTGTGTTTGCCTTTTGTCTTTAATTTGTTTTTGCATTTTGTGTTGCTACATAAGCCTTTGCGCTCAATTCTTGCTCTCAACGCTCCCAGAGCGCTCTCTGCCCATAGCTGGTCATGATAGAATGACAAAAAGGCAATTTTTCATGTTCAACCAATTTTTTTATAAACGTTTCTTTACTTTAGTATAAATGTTATGTTTATTTTATAGCAACACGTTTTATATAAAAAAAATCATCACAGTCGTCCTTATCTCTTAATCAGTTGCACATCAACGCCGTCAAGCAAAATGTCGGCTAAGCTACATCTCTCTCTCTTTCTCTGTCTCTTGATTTGATATAGAAAATGCACAAATTTGCATAAATATTTCATACTGTAACCTAACAAACAGACCTGTCGTAGAAAAACCACCACTCCCCTCATTCACCACTCAATCAGTCAACGAGAGGCGGATGTCAGCAATTAGCAACAATCAATGCTGGAGATAAATTAAATGAAATCTTGTTTGACCTCAGCCGAAGAAGGACGGGACCAAAATCAGAAAACGTCAAGGGAATCGATAATCGAGCCCATCCTCAATACAAGGCAAGAACGGAAATGATTTCAGCACTGCTGATAATGCAATATCCGGAAAACACAAACACACACACTCAGACTCCACACACATAAGCTCAGTGCTTAGAAAAAAAAATTCAGTAGAGATAAAATAGTTTATTGTGAGCAAAACATGGATAACAAAGTAACGTCGATTGAGCGTCCTATATAAAAACCAAAACAACAAGAATGACGGTATCAATAAAAATAACAAAATTTAAGTCATCAAACTCAATAACAAAGCGGTACCACGCTTGACCCAATGATCGGGCTTCTCGTTGCCAGTCTTCAGATCCACGGCAATGATAAAGGAACCAGTGCGTATCGGATAATAATAGGCCGGACACTGATAGACACCGCGCGTTTTTTTCTTCAAATTTTCCACGGGCTTAAAATGTATGACCGGCATGGGACTGATTAGTTCCATCGGTAGCGGATCCTGTAAACATTGTGCTTTGCGTGACCAACCGGCACCCTCTAGATACAGGCTGCGCACATAGACGCCACCACCTTCACGTATAATACGAGCAGCTGCATGATCCTCCTCGAAGAAAACATAAAACTCCCAAGATAGTTCATCGATGGGTGTGCGCGTAGAACGGGCGGAGGTTTGAAGGACAGCGGTAAGAAAACCGGTGGGGAATGTATAGGCAGCTAGCCAGAAAAGTATGGGTGGACGCAACGTTCTAGACCAGCTACCAAAATGTTCGATGCGTAGCACTAGGTCACGCGCCCAAGCAGCCAGAGGCTTCAACGATGAATAAGCTGGATGAATAAGACGGAAAATAAGAAACAGATTATTTTACTATGTCTTCACAAAAGAAAGTTGGTTTTTTACCCTTGAGCCAGACCAAAGGAACACGTCCCTCGAACACCGCCTGATATATGTCCTCCAGATCGGTGCTCATCACCACCAGACCTTTAATGCCCTTTCTCAGATCACGCAGATGCACCTTCATGCGACGCAGCAGCAAATTATAACGTTCGATCTCCTGTAGCAGCACTACATCGAGTGGTGAACGATTGATGCCGATTAGCTTGGCAGTTTGCTCGTAATTCAACTCCTCAGGTGTGCTCATTTGTATATCACGGGCCAGACGCAACACCATCGATTCTTTGCTCTCACCCACTGCCGCAGTAGTTTGCACCTGCATTGAAATGAGCGTCTCCAGCAAAAGACGCGTCTCACCAATGAGTGAGGCAATATCAGCGTTGGGATGTTGGCCAAAAGCCTCCGGCTTATCATAGTTGGGGAATTGTTGAATTTGATCGAGGTATGACTGTACATCGCCATCTTGCGGTATAAAGTAGGTGTTAAGAGAGGACAAACTGTGGAGAGAAACAGCGAAAGAAAAGGAGTACAACTTTAATTCTCCTTAAGTTAAGTTTTTAAATGGCACCCACCGATATTTGTTGGTCGTTATGGCGCCCTCCGAATAATACTGATTGATGTAAGTGGTAAGCAGACGCCGATCCCAGTCATCGGTTACATGACCACCATAGTTAACGCCCGCAATTAAATACTTGAGCGCACCCCAAGGCGTCTCTTCGTACTCATTCAGATACAGTGCAAGTAAAATCTCCGACACTTCAAAGTCCGAATCATTGAAGCTATAAATGACGTTCCAGCCCAATTGCTGAAACTTTTTGCGTTCCAACAGTATGGTGTGGAAGAAACACAAGGCAAACAGAAGCTTCTTATACTTTCCTGCATCGGTGCACTGCTCCATATTCGCATCTGTTATTATATTATACAAGCGTCGCATATTAGCCTTGATGCCACGTGGTGGTTCCGTAGTCATCTTGATACTAGTCTGTAGTATGGAAATTGGAAATTCCGGATTTGGACTAGAGCTTAGCCAGAGTCGAAAACGTTTGTGCAACTTCATCGATTGCATGGTTGCAATAATTTTGTCCAATGTCGGCATCCAGCTAAGTGACAGATGGCAATTGGCCAAGAAAACCCAATTGCCATCACACACCCCATCCATAATCATTTTGGTAGCAACGGGTGCTTGTCCCTGACCCAAACTTAGCGAAAACATGCGCGAAGTCATCTTTAGCGTTTCCGCTAGAGTGATGAGCGATTGTGTGGGATCGACACCGGGTGATAATACAAAAATGAGTGGTGTCTGTGGTAGGGACTCCTCAAAGGCTGCTCTCACATCAAGCACTGGCGGTTCAACGAAGCGTTGTCCCAACATATTGATTATAAACGCTGTCAGACAGAAGGTCATGCGATCTGGACGCAAACAGCGTACAACGCATATTTTCTGAAACTCCGTTAACTTGTCATTCCACTCGCCGATAAGATCTTCAAATTCAGGATTAGTGGTGGCATACCAAGCTGGGAGAAAGAAACATTTTTATATGGAATGGTCAAAAATAGTAAAATTTATTTAAGTTTATAAAGTACATTGCCAAGCTCTCGAGTTTTGTTCAAAAGAATCGATGATGCCGTGAAAACCATGCAGCTTATCCAGTTCCGTTATATTATCCCAAGCTTGTTCACTGATCCAAACTATTAGGAGTGAATAATTATTAGATTAATAATAAAAATTAATCGCAATTCAGGAATAAGATTAAATTCTTGGCAAGAAATATTCCTAAACCAAATGCAGATAGTAAGAAACAGTTCTTCAAGATACCAAATACAAGGATATGGGTCTATAGCTGAATACAGATATATACAGCCAGGTAATATCCTTAGAACAAAAACCTGTAGCTAAAATACCTTTAGAACTACTAAAAAGAAGAGCATAAAAAGGAAGAATTCCCTAGAGAGCATACTCAACTTACCTGGACTCGGATTCGGGGCTTGACCTTGCTTATCCAAAACGATTCCACCCTTCAATATGAAATCGTACTCTGCCTCGACTAGCCTGCCAGCACATTCCAATATTTTCGCCGTCATATGTATGGAAAAGAGCAATTTGTGTACCTCGAAGAGACCTCGACAGGTATTCTTATACAGCGAATAGGTGTGATAATCATTGATATTAACAATACGTTCGGCTATATTCTGATTTTTGGGACTACGTTCAATCGATTGGGTGAACAGCAAAATATAGGCGGCCAGAGAAAACTCATACATGGGATCAATCCCGCTCATATCCATGAGAACAAAGAACAAAATTGCCGCTCTCTCTGCAGACGGTTGATACTCCTGACGAGCCGTATCAATTTCAATCTCTGTCACTTCAGCCGTACTCAAAGACTCCTTAACCAGCACCGATGTCTGACGCGACTTTTGTAGAGTAGCAAAAAGTTCGTCATCCTCGAGAAGAGAACCACGTGTCTCATTGAGTAACCGCAGTATTTCATTGTCCAAATCGATGAGTGTGCGTTTATTGCGTGCAATTGTCAGCACTAGTTCGTCTTTTTGCTCCTCCAATGAAGGTTTCTCCTTGCGCACTATTGTGCCCAAAAGTTGAGCTTCTAAGCCACTCTGCTTTACGGCAAAGTTAACAATTGTTGTCTTTGACGATATCTCCGGCGGATAGTGAGGATTGGACACCTTTGTGGTGATGTAAAATCGGAAACGATTGTTGTAGGTGAGAAATTTGTCATTGAACTTAATTAGCTTATGTCCACCTTGGATTGTAAATTGACGGCGCAGTATGGGATTGATCGCCTGATCCAGGCTCTCGCCGATGTTCTGCAACAGCACTGGGAGGCCCGCTTGAATTGATTTTTCCAAAGTTTTCAAATAATCCGTTTGACCAAAGTCTATAGTTTGTAAATCAAACTTGTGCTCAAAGTTCTTTATCCAGGTATTGGCCTGCATTTGCGGATCGATGATCAAGGGCCAACGGCGTCCCTTCATTACAATAACACCATTCTCGGTGCTGAAGTCGTCTGCAGGCAAACCTTGTATGTTCCATTCACGTATAGTCACAGCATCACTTAGGAAGAACGTTATCTTCAAATCTTCTGTAGCCGGTATTGCCTTGTCTCTAATCAACTTTGTCCATTGCTGCATCAAAATATCACGATATTTGGTATCAAAGGGTCCCAGATAGGACATAAAAGCTTGCGAAACCAAGCAGTCACCAGGCAGCTTCTCGAATGCCAAATCTAGCTGAGCGACTGTGTCAATCCAGCGCTGTTGTTCACCTGAAAGTGATTCAACCAGTATGATGGCACGCTCCAATTGTTTTCTGCGTAAAAGGACAAGCAAGTGGTCATTAAAAGCAAATTTCAAAGGCAATAAAACATCTGTAAGCAGTTTAGCTCCTAACATATTTGATTAAAAAAAAACGATTTAAACGAAATAATAAATAAAAAATGGCGTCGCTTTCTGCAGGTACATATAGTCTAAAACCTACCTTAGTTTCTCTTCACGAGCACGCAATTCATTGAGTAAATCAGTTTTCTCCTTGAGCTGCGCATACAACTCTGCAATGCGAGCATTCAACTCCTCCAGCTTTTTTCTCGCTGCTGCCAGCAAAGCTTGCTTCTCCGCTAGTGAACGCATGGCATTGTCTAGCTTCTCCTGCTTAGGTGCCACTATGCGATACACCTTGCCGTAGTTTTCTATGGCCATTATCCACAGCATCAATGACTTACACGCCAGCGATACGACTGCAACCTTATCGGGTTCCAGCTCAGGATTTTTGGTATACATGGCAATGCGTTTCAATGTCTTGTCAGAGATATGATCACGATCGAAATTTTTCAGATCATTCAGAAAGGTTGCCTCACCGAGCATTTTCTTAGCTTGCTCCCAGGTAGGTTCCTTGCCCAGCAGTATCATTACCGCTTCCATGACCTTCTCTATTTTCATGGGTGGACGTCCGTATGATTTAACTTCGGCCAAATCTTTCTTGTTCAGCGCATCTAAAGCCTTGACTGCAGCATCAATCATAGGCATTACCAGATCCAAATCACTCTGTGCAGCTGCAGCCAGATCCAGACAAATCACTTCCTCCTTATGTATTTCAACTGCTTCGGCATCGACTTTGTCCTTCTGTTCTTGCGCTTCAGACTTTTCAAATTCTATGATAGCTATGAATTCCTCGCACTCCTTGGCCAACACTTTTACCTGCTCCGAACTGATCTTTAGCTCCTCAGACATTACCGAGACTCGCTCTTGGGTATCTTGAATCTTTGCCAGGCCATTGCGCAGCTTATTGGCACTGGTTGAAACCTCGATGCGCTTATTGACGAGTAGATCCTTAAACCCGCTTACCAGCTCCAAATAGTTGGGAGATGTAACATAGTTGCGTCGCTTTACTTCTTGTAGCATAACATCAGATACGCTGGCAACACTGGAATGAATCACCGAAAAGGCATAGGCTACATTCTGTTGTAGAGTTTCCTCAGTGCTCACGACCAAGCTGTCGCGATGGAACTCTGATTCTTTGCCAGGCACTGGCTCGTTCAACCTAAAACCGGCTAAAAATTTCTGTGCCACCTCCAACAAAGCCTCTTGAGGCCATAGTCTGAACCAATTCGGTGAGGTGGCGTTTATAAGCGCCGGATATTGACGTAAATAGCTGCGAAAAGCCTCACCAATCGGACTGATGCAGAGTGTCACATGCAGATTTTCGCGCACATTCTTCATAAAGAAGTTATACAAGGCCTCGGTAGTTAACATGACATTGGCCTTCTTGGCCGGACGTTCCAACTCGGCTTTTAACTCTTCAAATTCATCAGCTTTGAAGAGATTTGCCTCACCCGTACTCAGCATATTATTGATTATTTCCAGAAAGGTGCTCTCAACCACCTGTTCACCGCTAAAAATAAAGACAGTAGGACGCTGTTTAATGCCTGTCAACTTGTAGAGACTCTTCAAATCCTCTTTAAACTCCTGCGTTTTGTATTTCTTTGTCACCTCTATTTGAAAGACGCCCATTTCGCAAATAAAGGCAGCCAATTTTGTCAGCACCTGTCTGCCTGAACCACCGATACCAATGTTGAGCATATGTCCACGTGGTTGCGATATTACACGCACTATACGTGTCACATGCTCAATGGCCTCCTTGAAGAATACCAAATTCATGCGCGCATTGCCCGGAAAGTTGTTATACTCATGTAGAATATGATCCATATACCGACGCAGATCATCCATGTTCAAAAAGTCCTCATAATGTCCCTGATTGCTTATAAAGTCACCAAATATCGGTGCAATTTTGCTCGGACACAAGCTGTGGAATGTCATTTCAAAGTGACGACCCAGGTACTCGTTGAGCACATTGAGAAACGTGCCCATATCCAAATCGTCGACCAAACGATCGCAAAACACGCGAAAACATTCGTGTATCCAGAGGCGCAGAAAGGCAGCGCGCTTGGTTTGCACATCCTCACTACTTCGCAGCAGACCTTGAAATACTTTCGAAATATCACGCAGATTAAAAAGATAATGCGATTTGTTCGGCGTGGGCAACATGCGATTGCTGACATCGTTGTACAAATCAATGGAGGCCGAGGTCACATGACTCCAGATCTCACGTACGTCATTAGAGAAGTGCTCGAGCTTTTGGCGCAACATGGTGCCGAATATGCGCATAATTGTTGCCTCCGTCGGGAAAGTCATATTGATGACAAAAAAACGACTCTGCGTGCGCGGTGAAATAACTTGACGCCCTCCACCTGGTGGACCCATAGCTACCATAAGAAGCGTATTCAGCACATAAATTTTCTGTTGATTCTTGCGATTGAACCAGTACTTGTAATCAATCCATTGGCGTATGAGCTCTAGTGGCGGTTGGGAACCGTAAATGTCCTTAGCAGGCATGTTGAAGTCATCCATAAAGCAAATCATGCGTTTGCCACCAATTGGAACGAAATGAGTCTTGGTGCGTTTTTCTGTTCGGTTCTCTATAGCCTCTTGTAGGCCAGCGGGAGTTGTCTGCAATAAGGAAAATATGAGATCTATGTCAAACATAGACAGAAGAAAGCCTTACCTGCGCCGAGATATTGATGGAGAGCACTGTGAATCGATTTTTGTCACAGCTTTCCATAACGCTGACAGCCGTTGACGTCTTGCCGGTACCCACATTTCCTACCATCATAACCGGATGCTCATCAGCGAGCAGCTTCGAGACCAAGTACTCATAACGCACCGTATCCACAGTGGGAACAATTATTTTATAAAATGGTAAACTATTTTAAAGAAATAAGGTTAGAATAAACAAAACATCGGCTTGCAAGCTACTTACTCCTCATTATAACGCCAGTTTTCGGATAGCTTGCAATCCCATGGCATAAACGTGCGTGTTACAGGGTCGACGAAGTAGTCATAAACAGTGTCCTTGATGGGGAAACAGCTCTCGAGCTCCCGTATATAAGCATCAATACGCAGGCGTCCATCCTCATCGACTGTGGCACACACTGACCACACCAAGCAGAAAAGAAACCAAAGTTTACTCATGGTGTCAATTAAGTCCTCATTGCCAGGCACAATGCCGTTCTGTTTTGTAGCCAGACCCTGCAACAGCTTGCACATGGAGATCACGACATTCAACTCATTGGTCTTGACAGTTTCCTTGCAACGTTGACGCTTGTATTCCAACACCTTGCCGAGATAGTCGTTGAAATACTCTCGTACGCGCTTAACATACTCGGGCGGCTTTTGTTGATCTAGCCATGAGTCGACATATGGACGCCAACCCCAGTCATCGTAGTCGTTGTAAACCATCCCACAACGCGAAACAGTAGCCGGTGAGGCAACAGCCAGATCGGCTACTTCAAATAGCAAAGAAACCTGGGCGGGCATGGTGATTCGTTCGCTATTGACCAGCGTCAGAATCTTATTGTCATCCATGACCGAATTCATATTTTCAATCCAAACGGCATCTACAGGACCATCGAACAGCAGCCACTTCTGTGTGAGATCCTCATCAGCGCAGATAACTCGCATTATAGAGCTTAAGACGCCATCCAGCCACTCACCCGTGGCCAAATTGTATTCACCGTACAGCTCTGCCAAATTCAGTGCTTTGGGATTGACTGGATGCACAACGACAGCTTCCCAGCCGGGTTTCTTCTGAGCATTCATGCGAATAAAGGCACCTTGCAAACATCGCCAAGTCACACTCTTAGCTGTACCCGTTTCACCAATGATCATTGAGGAATGTCGTGAACTCTTTGTCTCAAACAGTTCTATGATCTTCTTCACTGCAATAGGTATAACTTGCAACCCGTACGACTTGAGATCATCCTGAATGGCGGTGTTAAAGTCACTATAGTCAATGACGGGCAAAGTGACACCCGGAAATATGTCAGACATAATGCCATTGAAGAGTGGCAAATCATTGGCAGTCAAACGTGCCACGTTCATGTCACGCATGGCCAAATAGACAATTTCCTCCTCATTGGTATTCGGCAACTGACGCCGTTTTTTGCCCGCATATCTGAGAAGAGCAACCATGGAACGCAAACCAAAATCGTAGTGGAACTGCTTCGACAGCTGTTGTTTGGCCAACTCATAGAGGGTGAAAACCTTACGGGCCAAGCTGCGTGTACTCGTGAAGCCATCGGAGAACAGGAGATTCTCGGCAATAATAATGTTGTCAGGCACCATCATGGCAATCGGACGAAACATTGACTTTAGATTATCCGGAAGCTCAGTACGTCCGGCATAGCCCGGATTCATGGTGATAAAGAGACCCACCGTATGTCGTAGCCGTATCTTGTAGCCTTCGAACTGAAACTCGGTCAATTTAGCAGAGAGTGCCGACATAATGCATAGAATTTGTTGGGCGACCACAGACAGCACTTCGATATTAATGCGATTGAACTCATCGAAGCAGCCCCAGGCACCTTGCTGTGCCAGGCCCGAAAAGTTCTTGCCGATACTTTTGTAGTCCAAGCCCTCCGAGCAGTTGGTTACAATGACCCACATGCCCAATGCCTTGCCCAGATCCTTGACGGTTTCCGTTTTGCCAGTTCCTGCGGGACCCTTAGGACTACCACCACGATGCAAGTGCAGGGCCGTGGTTAGAGTTATGTAGCAGCGATCAGTTAACGGTGTGATTACCAATCTACCTGAATTACCTGTGTATTCATAGCCATAGGTATGCTCTGTATTGGTCTGCTTGATGATGCACAGCTCAGATTGACGATTCCAATAGAAACGCAATTGCGAGAACCATTCGAAGTGGTTGACATCCTTACAATTGGCCTTGTACATGCGTTCGATTACATCGCGTCCATGTATCTCAATAGTTATCAAGGTGTTGACCTTCAAACGCATGATCTTTGATAACTCCTTGCGACTCATTTCTGAAAGCTTGTTGAGAATTTTATTCTGTTTGCGCTTAAGCTGACGCAGTGGTTTCTTTTGGTCCACCATTTTGCAGTGAAGCAAGCTGCGTGTGCACTCACGAGTCCATTGTATCTGGCAAGTGGTCAGTAGCAACTGTCCTGGCCAAAGGCTAAGCCACATCTCACGGTTATTCAGCAGTTTCTTGAGTGAGGCACGCGTCAGCTTTAAAGTTTCGATCATCACATTATTAGCGTAGTCTTCCAAAACTGTCAACCAGCGTTCCGAGGGGCCCTCAACATAGAGAGTAGCTAGGAACTCCACATACTCGCCGTCATCGGCATACATGCCGACGGCCTGAAAGCGACTCAATGTCTTGCCAACGCGTTTCAATTCCAGTTTACATAGGTTATCAAAGAGCTTTTTCAAATGAGGCTGCACCAGATCAGGACGCTTGGCATTACCTAGAATTTCCAGAAGATCATCATTCGATATGAAATAGAAACGTGGAAATAGCTGGCGTTTTGTCTCCAAATAGACTTCCAGTGCTCGCTGTATAGTTTCCAGCTTTTCGTCCATGGCAATGAAACGATTCAAGAGAAATGGCTGCTTTTTAAAGTGTGTTGCACGTAGCGCCGTCTTGCAATGAAACATTTTGGCACTGATCAGGCGAAACTCGTCTGTAATGCCAGCAAAACGTTTTGCCTCCACGGGCAATTGCTTACGTATGTCATCGCCAGCGAAAATGTTCTCCAGATAGAGCCATTGTCGCTGTACAATCAGCGCCTTTTCGAATGTCTCGGAGATATAGGATAGAGTCTTTTCCCAATAGTCAACGACTTCGGCGAAAGGTTCTACAAAACGTGTCGATTTCATAGCAGATATCTGCACCATATGCTCCTCGAGCAGTTGTGAGCATTCATCAATATTTTTTATGCGATAAATGCCATCATGATAGAAAACCATCTCAAAGGTTTGTTTCTTCCATATAGCCGCTATATTTTTGATGCCATTTTCTATTTGCAGCTCCATGGTGGCAGCATTAGAAATATCCTGTATTTCCTCAGAAAAAGCTTGAAAGTCCAGATCGATAATAAATTCGAGTGTGAATTTCTTGGAGTTCTGATCGAAGTCGCTGAAATTAGAATATATCGCATAAATAAAGAATGTTGAGTAAGGAATTTTCTATGAATAGTATTCAAAAGGTCTTGAGGGATTTTGGATTTCAGAAATTTCTTACATTCTTCAAAGGTGAAAATTAACGTTACTCACACAAGAAACTTATTGGTGTGCTTATAAATTAAAAACTAGGCGATATATTTTGTTCGCCAGGATAAAAGTGAATTTTAAATGTGGAACAAGAAACTCAAATATTCAGCATGATAGACCCCGGTAAAGACCCAGGCAATTTAAAAAATGTATGCTCTCGCTTCTTTTTCAAATAATAGTTAGATTGTAAACCCCAAACCATACATTTAAAAAATATTAGAAGCTTTTTTGTGATACTTTTCGAAATCAGTATGTCTGGCGATAATCTTAGATCTTGCGATCTATCATCAAGGCTAGTAGTGAGAACACACGAAATCCATCGTCACCGCATCAAGATCACAACAATCGCAATCTGTACTTACACGCCCATTTCGTCTCTAACACGATCCCAATGACGTTCTCGCATGCACTGATTTTTAAGTGCCGTTATCAACGGCAAAGTGCGCCGAAAACTATCTAAATTCTTAGTGGTTGTTTCCAAAATTTCCCAATTTCGTTCTATATAACGTTTGTTCAGTATATTGAATTCCTTATAGAGATTAATTGCAGTTTCCTCCATTATGTCGATGTCAATTTTCCAGAAATTTCCACTACGCCATTGATTCCATGATGTCTGCCATTCGAGAACCAATGACCAGATATTTTGTACAATTTTAACTTCGGATTCCAGTGTACGTAGATCACGGTTTTCAGGTTGATTTATTTGAAAGCAATACAAATCGGCAATTAAACTTCTTTCGAACTTATAACATGCTTCAATCTTGCTGGTGACAATTCTCAAGTATTTCAAAGCAACTTTAGGATGTCTAGGTTATGGAAGTGAAGTAAATCAAAGAGGGAAATCAAATGAGGATACGACAAGAGATAAAACAAAACAAAACAAAAAAGCAAAACATATGGACTGAATATAAAGCAATCAAAACCAAAACAACCAGGAACTACGTGCAGGGAATAGGGAATTTACGTTTGTGATGTTGTGGGAATTTTGACAAGGAAATCCTGCAAAAGTCCTTTAACAACAGTGCGAAATTTATCAGCTTGCTGTAGCAACGTTTTCTTGAACTTTGCACGTGTTGACTCAATCATGCCCGAAGCATCGCTTAATTTTTTCAGATAATTTTGCCATTCCGTGTCGAGACCACTGATAAGCGCACGCGTTGCATCCGGAACTTCTACTTGATATGTATCGAGTACACCGTAAAGTTCCATAATTTCGGGAAATTCTTTCTGTTTAATAGGCACTTCCGCCACTAAATGTGTGTAGAGTGCATAGGCCTCCTGAGACTCCTTAATGGTACGTGGAACTATAGAAATCCGTTCGCTGTTCTTATTAATGTACTTATAGATGCCTGGAAATCGATTGGATAGATTAATATTCAACAACTTCAACTAATTGCTCAGGTAAAGTTATACCTTTAAGTCGTGCTGTTGCTATTTTTAACAACATGCTAATGTTCAACAGCTGCCACTTTTCAATATAGTCGAGAATGGCATTCTTTATGACATTCTGATTGACCAATATAAAATATACACTGGCAATCGAATCCTTTTGTGTCGCCGCATCAGCATAACCCGAATATTGATCAATACTTTCATTGAATACTGCTGCCGACTGTTTTGTTTGAAGCATTTTCTTAACGAAATTCTCTTCAGTTTGCTCCCAGACTTCGCGGAAATACTGCCAGCCATCGAGAAATATATATAGCTCTTGTCTATTGAATTCGACCTCAGCATTTATATAGTATTGAATATCCTGGCACTCGGAATCTTGCTTAATTGCTTTATCAAATGTTGAATCTTGATTTTCTAAAGGTAGCCTAAAACGTACAGCTATTTTTTGTAAATCCACAAACATATCCTCAACACGAGAAAGCATGCTACCCAGCAGATCAGCTATTTCATTCATGGTGGGAGTTAGTTCAATCTGGAAAATAAAGAGGCAATACGAAGAAGAATTAGCGAGCAATGTAGAAAAGTACCAGGTAGAAATTTATTTATTTGAAACAGGAGAGTTATCCTTATGGAAAAATATCGTTTATTTGATATGATATTGAAAAAACAACATATAATCCGTAGTGTTGAACATCGTTAGCCACTTCTTTTTCCCATATTTTGGGTCGGTATCGAGTGCCACGTCGGAAGAACGTATCGTCTATAGACGAAATTCACTAATCGACCCATTTTTTGCAATATTCATAAGAAGTAAGCTTCTACCCAGACAAACCATGAGTCGTCAATCGAAACAAGTGGTAATCGGAACAAGCAATATCTGGAGAATACAGTGGTATGGGTAGTACTTCCTTTTTGAGAGTTTCCAAGTCGGAAACATTCAAAAAGGTGAGATTGGGAAACTCCAAGTGGGAAATTGAGAAACTCTAGAGTTGGGAATTTGTAGTAACACTTCGAATCAATTTGAACACCCAATATGCCACACTCGGAAAAAACCCTATGAGTCTAGTTCCAATTCTCTACAGAACAAGGTATATTCAACAAGGTAGTCTCGTCTCGGAGTGGTGGGTACAGTAGCTGTCAAACATAAGAAGAGCGTAAAAAAAACAAAACTGAATAGAAAACTGTCAAATGTGTTAAAATTCATAGTCTTCATTTATGTGCGTGCGGAATGTTTATTTTTAGTATTTATCGTGAAGGTAAAATAACACTAAGGAAGGCACTGTTCCTGGCTGCAACCGGAGTGGACCGCAATTATTCCCCGGAAGATTTATAAAATCCGTTTTATAAAAATGCTTTTCGTAGACCCGCGCTGATTGGGAAAATGTTGTGGAACAAGCAACGTTCCAGCGATTGCGTCTTGCTTCATTAACAGGCACACTAAAAGACGAGCCATTTTCTTTTTGAAACGGCTTCTTACAAACTGCACAACTTCTGGGCATTAAATCGCTTAAATAATTTTCATCAACAACACAAGTCTAATTGGAAAATTTTGTTATTTGTTTTGTTTTTATTCGTTCAATAGCCGATTTTGACAGGTGCTGCACCCACCACAAGAGAGAATTTCAACTACTAACTCTACCTTCCTTAATATACCTTGCTACAGAAGAACGTTTACGAACATGAGGTAATGAAGATTGGAGAAAATATTGTGAAATCTCCAGACAAAAAACAAAAACAAAAACAAAAGTTTGGTATGACTTCATTAGAATTATTTTACCACAAACATTTAAAGGAAATAGTCCAGATTAACAGACTGAACCCCTATATAACAGATGATGTGTGATCCGCTTACTAAAAATAGAAGGTTTTAAGTGGTCCTTTGGCTGCATCTAAAGAGATATAAAGAAATTTCACAATGCCTTATGCGAATTCAAAAAACTTTCGGTACTTACTGGGGAATGAGACTGAATGTCATCCATTGGATGAACACGACTATCAATAGATTCATACAATAACCTATGGTAAGGTTGTGTAGGGAGTAAGGTACAGATAATACTAGTCTAGGAATAAGAGGTCACAGCCAGATCTTCACTGACGGATCCGAAATGGAGAACGGAACGGAGGCCGGAATTTTCTTTAGTTCATCGCAAGTATCTTTGTCATACAGACTATCAGAGCAATGTAATGCCTTTCAGTAAGAAATCATAAAAATCAGCTCTGACAATCGAACATCAAAGTTCATAAATTTACCTCATAAATTACCTAATTTGTCTCTAAAAACAAAAAGCTTAAAAAAATATCTAAATATTCTAATAAAATTTTCTTAAAAAAGTGCACATCAATATCTTATTTCTCACAAACCAAACTTACACATCGATCTCCTATATCTGCCTCCATCACAAGTATCGGGGCCGGCCACATTTCACCTTCAGAACGAATGCAATTGAGAATATTGCGCAGAGAATTGCGGGCAGAGGTAACAATAGCTGCAGCTAGCATACCATCGAAATGTCTAATGTAAACGGTCCAATCAGCGGTCATCTAAATATTGTAGAAAAACGCCCATCATGCGCTTAAATCCTTTTCAAAGCAAATAACTAACTATCTCAATTACTCACCTCATGCATCACTTCATGAAATTCTCCGTAGACAGCGAAAAGTAACTCAATGATTGTGTTATAATAGTTCATAACTTTTGTGAAAGCTTTTTTGCTGAACGCTTCCAAAGTACGCTTGAATACGAATATTTCGACAGCACCAGCATTTGTCAATTTCAGTAGCGGTGTATCACAAATCTTCTCGCAATACTTGGCAATATGACGATTAGCGCGCTTATAAATATTCAAAGATTCCTGCAATTTGGCCGTATATTTGGCACAATCTGCAATATAAGCGTCAGCCATTTCACCACCCCATGTCAATTTAAACAAGCCAGGTGCAATCTTGCGATCGCAGGCTACTATCAAAGCCTTGAATAGCTTACGTTCTTGATCAGAGAGTGCTGCCAGAACGCGATTGTAGTCCAGACACACAGTTACAACGCTGTTATAGACAAACTTAAGTGTTGAATATTTGTCGTAAATCCTGCGCACCGCTACAGGTATCTGAAAGCCAAGATGCTCAAAGTGTTGTGCTTGCTCACAAATACTCAAGACTGTGCGATCCATATTGCATTCGAGCAGACCCTTTTTCACCTTACTACGTATCAGCAGTGTACGATCGAGTTTCTTCGGCAGATTTGGCTCGCTGCAGTTTTTCACCCAATCGGTGAAGCACTTTTGTATCTCCTTTTCGAAATCTTTCTTGAACGCTTCGAATTTGGTTAGGCCCAATTTGGCCTCCGGCACTGAAGGAAGCCATTCTGAGCGATCTAATCGATCGCGCAACCATTGCAAGCGTTCGAGATTAATACGATAGTTAATAGCTCGTGAGGCGAAGTACGGAATCCTTGATTCGTGGAACTTGACACGTTCCATAAGCATTTTTGCAGTATTATCCATTTCCTCGATGAACATAACCCAAACATTGCTCACCATACGCAGGTATGTCTTGCGCAATGAAGCACGATATGAAAAGAATAGCAACGTATTCAAAACTTCCAGGCCCTCTTCAATATTGCAGATATCTTGAAAGACATTAGACATGAGGCGTTGTAAAGTCTCTTCGAGAACTTGCACCATGCGGCGATACTTGATGACTTCCTCGTACCTAAAAATGATGAGTTAAGATTGAATTATGGTTGAGTTAAGATTTAGTTAGTTTTAGAGTTAGAGTAAGATTTAGAGTTAGAGTTAGAGTTAGAGTTAGAGTTAGAGTTAGAGTTAGAGTTAGAGTTAGAGTTAGAGTTAGAGTTAGAGTTAGAGTTAGAGTTAGAGTAAGAGTAAGAGTAAGAGTTAGAGTTAGAGTTGTAGTTAGACTTAGAGTTAGAGTTGGAGTTAGAGTAAGAGTCAGAGTTAGAGTTAGAGTTAGAGTTAGAGTTAGAGTTAGAGTTGGAGTTAGAGTTAGAGTTAGAGTTAGAGTTAGAGTTAGAGTTAGAGTTAGAGTTAGAGTTAGAGTTAGAGTTAGAGTTAGAGTTAGAGTTAGAGTTAGAGTTAGAGTTAGAGTTAGAGTTAGAGTTAGAGTTAGAGTTAGAGTTAGAGTTAGAGTTAGAGTTAGAGTTAGAGTTAGAGTTAGAGTTAGAGTTAGAGTTAGAGTTAGAGTTAGAGTAAGAGTAAGAGTAAGAGTTAGAGTTAGAGTTAGCGTTAGATCTAGAGTAAGCGTCAGAGTTAGATTTTAGATCTTTTAAGTTAGAACTTAATTTATATACAAGAGAACCTTAGCCGCTTCCATCTTACCATTCGGTCTTATGTACATTGAGAACCAAGTCCTTACTGTCGCTTTCCATTGTACTCAATGCAGTGAGAAAATGTTTTTCCACTCTCTCCACGGTCTTCTCAAACTCCGCACCTCTAGATCCACCAAAGCGCAATTTTTTTATCTCCTCCGTCTCATCCAGTCGACCGAATACAATCATCGATTCGCAAATATCAATTAAATCATTCAGACGCTCCATAAATGCATCAATGTGATTAAAAATCATAGCCGTCTCAAGATCCCAACCAAACTCAGGATTTCTGACAGCATGTTCTTGAGACATACGCTCATAGATAAGCTTGTAGGCTAGACAGCAATCGATGGACATGTTGCACATTTTGATGCCAAATCGAGGGCTGCCCAAAAGTATTTTGCCCACATGAATATGGCTGACGCAAAATTTGATGATCTGATTGCTTAGATTACGAAATAGTCCTGTGATTAGATCGCGCCGATTGTAGTGCTCCGAACGTGTCCAGATATAGCGTATAAGGTGAACAATGCGTGGTATTAGAGCAGGCACAGTTGCTGGACTTTCGGCTAAGTCAATACACTGACATGGATCGACAAGCAGATGTAGATATTTTATATTAGATTTAGCCTCATCCATCTCGTTGCGACACTCGCTAATGAGCTCATCAACCTGCTTGATATACACCGAATGAGCGGTACGCATCACGTTGATTATTTGCTGAGTATCATTGTGAACCAGCTGAGCATTTAGTCCCATCAGAACCTCAACTTAAAATTAAGAAAGTATTAATTAAATTTGAAAAACATGAAATTTAACATTATAATTAACATTAACATTAACATTAACATTAACATTAACATTAACATTAACAATAACGTTAACGTTAACATTAACATTAACATTAACATTAACATTAACATTAACATTAACATTAACATTTAAATTTACGTTAACATTAACATTAGCATTAAAATTAACATAAACATTAACATTAACATTAAGAATAACATTAACATTAACATTAACATTAACATTAACATTAACATTAACATTAACATTAACATTAACATTAACATTAACATTGACATTGACATAAACATTAACATTAACACTAACATTAACATCAACATTAAAATTAACATTAACATTAACATTAACATTAACATTAACATTAACATTAACATTAACATTAACATTAACATTAACATTAACATTAACATTAACATTAACATTAACATTAACATTAAAATTAAAATTAACATTAACATTAACATTAACATTTAAATTTACGTTAACATTAACATTAAAATTAACATTAACATTAACATTAACATTAACATTAACATTAACATTAACATTAACATTAACATTAACATTAACATTAACATTAACATTAACATTAACATTAACATTAACATTAACATTAACATACACAATAACAATAACATTAACATTAACATTAACATTAACATTAGCATTAACATTAACATTGACATTGACATTGACATTAACATTAACATTAACATTAACACTAACATTAACATTAACATCAACATTAAAATTAACATTAACATTAACATTAACATTAACATTAACATTAACATTAACATTAACATTTAAATTTACGTTAACATTAACATTAGCATTAAAATTAACATAAACATTAACATTAACATTAAGAATAACATTAACATTAACATTAACATTAACATTAACATTGACATTGACATAAACATTAACATTAACACTAACATTAACATTAACATTAACACTAACATTAACATCAACATTAAAATTAACATTAACATTAACATTAACATTAACATTAACATTAACATTAACATTAACATTAACATTAACATTAACATTAACATTAAAATTAAAATTAACATTAACATTAACATTAACATTAACATTAACATTAACATTAACATTAACATTAACATTAACATTAACATTAACATTAACATTAACATTAACATTAACAATAACAATAACATTAACATTAACATTAACATTAACATTAGCATTAACATTAACATTGACATTGACATTGACATTAACATTAACATTAACATTAACACTAACATTAACATTAACATCAACATTAAAATTAACATTAACATTAACATTAACATTAACATTAACATTGACATTAACATTAACATTAAAATTAACATTAACATTAACATTAACATTAACATTAACATTAACATTAACATTAACATTGACATTGACACTGACATTAACCTTAACATTAATATTTATGTAATCTCTGCTACTTACAGCGATACATCCAGAATTCATACTCGTCCAGCGGACTAACGAGGTCATTTTGCGCCACTAGGCTTTTATCGTTCAGCAGCGTACGTATCTGCATTGTCCAGAACACGGCGATGTTCTCCAGATTTTTGACAAACTCACGATCGTGAGCTATATCCTCGCGGCAGATCTGTTTCACCACGTATGGTATATACAGTACAGTCATGCCGGCCATTTTGTAGTGCAGACCCGTTAGATAAGCAAGAAACTTGTCCATGGCCTTGCAAAAGCGCAACTTGACGGTATCATTCCATTCAGTATAGTTGCGAAAGATCGGTGCATAGACCAGCTGTAGCTTTTTCAATAAACAGCCATCAACATCGTGGTGAATGTTGCCAAAATACACCTCGTCGTGAAAACCATCAACGGTAAATATAAAATTAGGATCGCGCATGAAGTAGCTCAAATCTGAGACAGGCACAACAGGAAAACCAAGACACACCGTGAGTTGCTGACGATCATAGAAGATTGTCATCATCAACTCGGTCACTTCGAAGAACCAGCGTCGTATATTGTCCAGCGCCTGTTCACTCCAATCGCGATGATCTAAAGCGAAAAGTATTGTCATGCGTTGCACAAAGTCCACCAGCTTGCCCAACTCCTCATCGGTGTAGGTTGGTCTAATAATTTCCGGTATTAGCGCCAGCAACTCTCTCTTCTTAGCTTCAGCTATTACGTAATCAAAGAAAAAAAAATATTTTAAAATGCAATTTGTTTTCTTTACCATAAAAACAATTTAAATACCCTCTTCCTCTGAAGATCTACTGCTCATCATGCTAAGATGGTCTCCACCAGCACCATCATCAGCTTCACCTTTATCAGTCATTATATAATTTTATTAAAATTCTAGTTGCGAAGAGCGCACGTCTGTCGCCCTCAACGTTTTCTTTGTAAAATGAAAATTCCCTGAAAATTTTTGAGTTTTTTACCAGTGTAATCTTAGTTAGGAAAAATTTTTTAGTACCTACAGTATTTTTCCCCAGCTTCAGAAAATGTCTTCGAATTTGTTTACCTCGGCATCTTTTGTTTATGTTTATTTTTTTAAATTTGTTTACATCAACATCTTTTGTTTTTGTTCTAAATTTCTTTAACTTATTCATAATACATTTATGTCAACGTGAGAGTAAATTTCAAATCAAAGGTAATCATCAGGTGGCCATGACACCGAGCGCTGTGTTTAATCAATACTTTGACGGCGTTGCCAGCCAATGCGACTGAAGTGTAGAATAATATCGTAATTGGGGAATTATGAAAGGGTTGCCAGTTTAATAGATGAATGTTGGTTAAAAACAAATGATCTGATAAAACAGTTTAGATCATGCAAAAATCTTTGTAAAGAGTCATTTTTCCCAAAAATATGATCTCATAAAGAATGTTTGGAAATTTTGAATTCTCAAATAAGAGAAAAGAAAATTTACTTTTTATAGTGAACGATAAAAGGAGAAGAAAATTATAAGATTTCATCCTTAATTTTTGTTAAAAAGTGTAATTTGAAGTTGAAAATTGTAGCAGTTCCTGTCTAGCATCTATGCTACATTTCCTAAGTTTTTCCTTGATATCGATATTTGAGCTGAAGTGTAAAAAATCGCAATTTTTTTATGAAAGTCTGAGTTCCTCAAACAAAAACCTGCTTTAAAACTAAATTTTTTCTCGTGGATTATTGAGAAGTGGTATTAAATAGCAAAAGGATGATTTTTTCCCGTTTTCCACAAATTTGTGTCAATCGTCGTTCATACCGTAATGCCATAGACATAAATATGGTTTCCATACTACAATGTGTACTACAATGAAAGCTCAAGAAACCATGTACTAGCATAGTGACAGACATGTGGTACTCTACCATATTGTGCACTTATCAGCTGATGCAGAAGTTTGTCAATATAAAACAAGAAAATGGATGCAGCCAAAGTTATAATTGCTAATAACTTCAAAATATGGGATTACCGGAGGAAAAAAAGGAAATATTTTATACTAGCTTCAAGGGCATTAAAAAGAAGCAAACAATATAAAAGCTTGCGTTAAAAAAAGGGATTTTGAGAAGATGCCGAACTTGCTGGTAAATGGCCAGTGTACAGCAGCTAATTTTTTTATGCTGCCGGAAATCGAAAACATATGATTTTGAAAGAAGAGCTTAAAGCTTTGGCTGTGTTCAGTGCAATCCATCGTAGTACATTTCAGAACACCACTTAATTTCAATGGTACATTGTTTGCTATTGTAATACGGAACTCCATTTGCTTTAGAACAAAAACAAGGAATACTGATGACACACATATAGTTTCCATATCATACTACAATTGGTACTACATTTGTGTCTAGGGCAGTGGTTCCCAAAGTTTACTGGATTCCGACCCATCTAACAAAAACTTAAAAATTTGCGACTCACCTATTGGCTGCTTTAGAAATAGAGGACATAAATACTGGTAATACCAGTTGGCAATATCGATGAGGAAAAAAAACTTAAATATATTAATATTTTTTTATTTCTAATCCGCTAAACAAGGTTCTAATCCGTCCCACATTTCTGGGCCCACTCAATATTTTCTCGCGACCCACTGGTGGGTCGCGACCCATACTTTGGGAACTACTGGTCTAGGGTATAAAACTACCTGAAAGTAAAAACCCAGCTCAAAAGAATCCCATTATTGGAGAAAGTTGTAAAAGTCATATTTTAAAAGTGGTTTTCAAGCAGGAATTTTAGAAAAAATGTTGCATTTTCCGTTTGACCGTAGTAATCGTCGTGGATTTGCATTTAATTAGTTTATAACAGTTTTGAAGTTAATTTTTAGAAATTCATCATAGAAACTTTCATAGAACTTTTTCAGAAATTCATCATAGGAAATGATCAGCGTTCAATTCGTTATTTTTCCACCCAGAAACATTGCTTTGAACGGTGATTGCTGTCGTGTACAGCGTTCAAAAATGAACATATTTTGAACGCCCTACAAAATATTCATTCACTCTCACTCTCAATAGTTTTTGACAGTTTTCCATTGGAAGCAACAACAAAACCATTTGAACGTCGTTCAAACTATCACCGTGTGACACCAACCAAACATATCAACTATTTGAACAACTGGTTGATGCCAAACCGCAAAAAAACAAAACTTTTTTATGTTTGGCAACTGATTGATAAACTTGATTGATAACCTGGTTGAAAAACTAGAAATGACACCTCAAGTACCAACAAACGACTTATTTTCAACAACCAGCAATTAGTTTATCAACCAGTTTTGCCATTAGTTGTTCGTCTATAGGGCCCTTTACAAATGAATGTTAAAATTTAATAATTTTTCTATAAGATTTTGTGCTATGGCGATATTCGTTATAAATTTTTGATTTTTTTTTTTTCGGAGTTGAGTCGTTGCATTTTTTTAAGACTCCGACTCCTTCACCCAAAAATTCTTACCAACTCCTACTCCGCAGCCCTGCTTTAAAAGACCCGAACAGTGCCGATTGCTGCTTTGTTTCGGACTCATAAGTGTAGATCCATGATTCGTTACCTGTGGTAACTTCACTGTATTTATTTTTTTGTAACCGTTTTTATATTGTTTGAGCATTTTCTTGCACCAATCGACACGAGCCTTTTTTTGTTTAGTAACCATCAAATTATGTGGAATGCAACGAGAACAAATCTTCCTGACATCTAAATGCTCATGTGAAATCGAATGTACGCTAGTCCAACTAATTCCCTAGGATGACTCCATCTGATGGTATGTTACATGACGGTCTGCTTCCAACAGTTACCGCACAGCATCGATGTTTTCTGCCACAACAGCCGTTCATGGACTACCTCATAAAATTCGACTTGGAGAAAACGACGACCACACTCAAACTCACTGAACCAGCGTTTTACAGTCAGTGGATGTGTTGCTTCATCACTAGAAGTCGAACTAAGTTGATTGATGCTTTCTTTTCTTGTCAATCTAGGTCAAAAATCGTAAAATTTTCTCACCCCAAAATGTTCACGTGTTAATTCCATATTTTTATTGAAATACAATTTTCAAACCACCTTTACAGCAATATAATAAGTGCACATACGTCAAATTGTTTTGAGTACGTTTATGCTAGTAAAAGTCAACTTTTCGAATGGAACTGTCAAAATTCATCTGGCAATACTAATTGTTGCCAAGGCGCAGGACTTAAAATGAAGCCCTCATGTTATTTATTTTTTCATTTATTTCTTGATACTCTTATTTTTTATTCTTATTAAATTTTAAATACCAACTATATAAGTTAACGTACCCAAAATTTTCGAACCGAAAAATATTTACTCATTTATACAATTTTAATAGAGAGCGTTGAAATTAATTAACACTGGTTTTGAAAACTTTAATCTTTATTTCATCGAAATCATGTTTTCACAAACGGTATGGACCGTTCAAGCAATAAACTTAATTTTTTTGAAAATATTAAAGTAATATATTTTATGTAAAATGGAAGGCTAAAGAAAAATAATATCATATACTAAAATTTTTTTCATTAATAAAGTTTTCCGACTCGAATTCGGAAACTAAAATATATAAGAAAATTATGAGAGGTAAAATTATTTGCACGTGTTTTTAAAAACAAACACTACATACATATAATTTTCCCACAAGACTAACAACTATGTGGCAGCTTTATTGTATCTTACGAACCACATGCAAGTTTTTAGTTTGTAGTGTAACTGCGTATAAATTTGTTGAACTCAATGCATTTCACTTAGTTTATGCCCCAACCATCTGACAAATAGCTACCACTGTACAGTACGCACAAAAAGCTTTTTCTAAATGATTAAGCATGTATTGCATATGAAATCTGCATAAATATATGTTTTTATGTTTAATACACAAGAAAAAATCTACAAATATAAAACTTAGACAGATAGAAAATAAAATTTGTATAGATTAACGCTGGATGGAGATGTGTGTGAAGAGATACTCTTCATTACAATTATTCATGCCAATAACAGCAACATAGAAACCGCAATCCTAAAAACATGCAACGCAATCTTCTTTTTTTTCTTCTCTTTTCTCGGACGTAAATTTCACTTAATCCTAATGCACAAATCTCGATTCGCCGCTGTCCATATTTCGAACCTGCGTACAGCCCGAACAATTAATGCCATGACCACAAGCATCTTCATGCATCGATCTTACGTTTTGCCTATTGGCTCGTTGATCCATTTCTGCTTGTCTATACCATTCGTCCGATCTCTGTGATTGTCTTCGATGCGCATTCCATTGCGGTCGCATATTTGTCATACGTTCCGCATCCATTCGTGCTCTGATGCTAGCTCTTCGTTCCGCTTCCGTTTCCATGTCTGATCGCATAGTTGACCGGCGCCTTTCCTCTTTCTCCATTTCTGATCTTATGCAAGCTCTCTGTTCCGCTTCACAATCCGATACAATATCGTTTTGAGTCCTTTGTTCGGATGGCATTGGCTTGTGAACTAAATTCGATTTGTTGACCAATCTTCGATCAATTTTTGTTCTTATAGTTTCTCGATTATCTGCGCGCATCCGTAAAGCATTGATATCTTTATTGTTCTCCTGTAGAAATAAAATTGTACATTGTAAAATAAAGTGGTTAATGGTCAAGCTAGGGAGAAAACTCCGCATAAGAAAGACATGAGAATAGAGCAATACCACGAAAAACTCGATTTAATCCAAGGAAACTTTCAATAGTCACTAATTCCGATGTAGGCGATATGAAAAAAAGAGTTGGACTTACAGCGCGACATCTTTTACCCAATACAAAAATAGGTAAAGGGCAAAATATAAGTTTCTAATTACTCACTGTAAAAATATCGTCTTCTGAAGCAATACAGTTCCTGCAAGTATGCAATGAACATATCTTCCGATGATGGACATTTTACGGGAAATTACTTAAAACTTATTTATGTTTCAAAAATGGGCAAATCTTATCCAAAGTGGCTTAAAGTGAAATTTCTCAAGGAACATATTTATACAGTATTTTAACCCTACAACTAATTCTAACCATTTTCTAAAAAAAAAAAAACAAAAATTTTTCCTAAAACCAAGGTGCTAAGGGGTTAAAATTTCAGAAAATATTCCTGGAATTGATTGATAAGCTTGATTTTTATTTTAAATTAACCATTAGTGGGTCTCAAGTACAAAATTTCCTCAAGAGTGCACAAAAATGCAATTCTGAGAACGCAAAAATTGGTTCAATCACAAAAAAAATATACCAATCGAAAGGATTTTTTGCATAGACCCTTTTACATTGGTCAAGACTTGAAATCAAGTCTATGAGCTTGTATGCAATTCGCCGCACATCGGAAGCGACGACAGGTTAAGAGAACACTTGCACTGTATCGTCAATTTTTTGGCAATTTTTTGTATTCCTTTTGTGCTTTTCGCCGTTTTGACAAAGCGCTTCATATTATTTTTCATTTGCTTGCGTGCGTTTGGTGTTCTGTAGCTGAAAATGTAAGGCTTTCATGCATAGTCCCGGTTTACACTTGGCAAGAATTCCCGATCAAGTCTTGTGTTCGGCGGGAATCGTAACAAAAGGGAAAGAAAAAATTTACCGTACCGTCAATTCTTGGGCATTTTGTTTTGTGTTTGTTCGTTGTCCCGCTTCTTTTTCTATTCGTTTTTTTCAGTGCATCAACGACGTCGTTTAATTTCATTTCTAAAATATAGAACGAAACGACAGTATATGGTACACGTATAATTGATCGTCAACTCTTGATGACAAAAAGGGGATTCGAAAAAATTGACCGTAAATTTTTGACAAGTGTAAACGGGTCTATGTCCTAAAACAAGCAAAAAAGACATGAAATTAAATTCAATTTTTGACTAAAGTAGAAGCTCTCGTCAAGTACAAAAGAGAACGTCAAAATAATTGCTTTCAATACTTGACCAATGTAAAAGGGGTCAATCTATTCAATTTTGGTACCGGAATTGGAGGTTAGATTTTTCCCATACAAGTCGATACACTCTACTGTGTAATCTTACTGAAAAAACAAAAAAATGGTTGGAGTCTTGGGCCTACGGCATGACAACGATAAAATAAGCAGGTAGTGCATTCACCAAATGAATACACACCACTTTTGTAATCAAGTTCCAATAAGTGGTATCTATAAAAATTGGCTCACAAAGCCATTGCATTTTATCAGACCAATCTTTATGAGAGCGACCATGTCTCTTTGTCAAATCGGGACCATAATTTTTTTACACTTAAATTCTTATAAAAGTCACCTTTATTCCAATTTTGAAGACTCTAGTGCGCGAGTGCACTCCAGTGACCATTTCATTAATATACCGCGATTGTGGTTTTGAAGTTGTATGGTAAATGTCAAGCTTATATTTTAAATCCAGTCCATATTTTTGGGGGAAACTACTTTTATTAATAGTATTGCTTGCATTGAATGCTTCGCAAGAAGTTCTTCGAAAGCACATTAAAGCTTTTCTCATTAAGAGTAGATTTTACGGCCAACTAACAATTGATCTTCCAATATATTACATTTTCGATATTCTTAGAGGTTTTCACATCTATATAACTTCTAAAAAACTTGTAAATTCAAGTTCGAAATTCCTCCCAAAATTTTCTGCTTCTTTGACTCAGAACAAGATAGGATTTTAAGCCGCCAGACTACCTTCTTCATTCTACTACGGTTCAAGCCTCGTAAGTGCTTCAGAAGAAAAGCTGAGACAAAAAGTCCCTCTGAACTACACCATTTCCAATTGTAATTCAGAAAAGACCAATTGAAATTCAATTTCAAATTCAGAAAAGATCAATTAAAATTAAAATTGCATTTGAAATTTAGAATAGATCAAATGAAATTGAGAAATTGCATTTTCAATGCAATGCAAATTCAAATGCAATTTCAATGCAAAATTTAGAAAAGATCAAATGAAATTGAGAAATTCCATTTGAAATTCAGAAAAAATGAATTGAAATTCAGAAATTCCATTTGAAATTCAGAGAGTATCATTTGGAATTCAAAAATTCAATTTGTTACTGAAAAAAAAATTAATTGAAATTCAGAAATTCAATTTCAAATTCAACTAAAAAGATCAACTAAAATTGAGAAATTCCACTTGAAATTCAGAAAAGATCAATCGAAATTCAGAAAAGCCATTTTAAGTTTAGAAAAAATCAATTGAAATTCAGAACAAATCATTTGGAATTTAGAAAAGATCAATAGAAATTCAGAAATTCCTTTTCAAACTCAGAAAATATCAATTGAAATTGACAAAATTTTTTGCAATTCAGTAAAAATCAATTGAAATTGAGAAACTCCATTTGAAATTCAGAAAAAAATCAATTGAAATTCTGAAATTCTATATAAAATTCAGAAGAAATTATTGGATTTAATGAAAGATCAGTTGAAATTCAGAAAAAATCATTTGGTTCATTTTTCATAAAATTTTTATTGTAAGTTATCAAATGGAATTTTTGAATTCCAAATGATGTTTTCTGAATTTCAAATTGAATTTCTTAATTTCAAATGGAATTTCTCAATCTGAAAAGGAATTTCTCAATTTCTGTTGATCTTTTCTGAATTTCGAATGGAATTTCTGAATTTCAATCGATAATTTCTGAATTTCAATTATTCTTTCTGAATAACAATTGGAGTGATAGAAAGTGATATTCTCCCTCAATAATACTTCGAAAATATTTGTAAGTGTTACGAACGAAGTTCAAAGAAGCTAAGGTACTATGGGATCGTATGAAATTGGTAACTATCGTGGAATTTAATTTTCTTATACTTACCATAGGAAGCATCGGCTGATTCTCATCGTCATTCAGTTCTTCTCCCATAAACGACTCACAACCACCCTGACGTCGAATGATCAATCTTGTTAGACAGAACATCATGATCTACAAGATATATTTCATTAAAAAAAAAGAAAAAAACTATATGTAGATACATAACCAAACTGAATCTCATGCAGCTTACATCGATGAATATTGAACAGGTCACAAAAATCATTAAAAGATGTATACATTCCCACAAGGATCCCTCGAATAGTGGAAGACAGCCATCGGTATTGATTTGGGTTAAATTTAGAAATGGAATCCCAGTATTACCATAGCGTGGAATATAATTCTCAAAGCAAGCGTTGCAAGAATGTTTGCAACAGGCATATGGAGCCAAGGCTGTGGTTTTTCTGAAAACAAAAAACAAAATTTCTAATGGAAACTTTCCTTTGCACCCAAGAACACATGCATACTTCTCCCCACATGGCTCAGGCGGACCATCGGCACCACCCAATACATCGGTTGGCATCCAACTAGCTTTCATCCAATCCGTATAGCTATGTACACCACAGCATTCACGATAGAACTGTAGCCCATCCCAGAGTAATTTCCATTCGGGGCAAGTATAGTACAAGTCGATACCCTTGGTCAGCGATACCTCCGCCGTTGCATGAATAGCATGGGCACACACATACAATGTGTACATGGTGGCACAAGCACAGATCAATATTAGAAAAGTGAAGAACATCCAAACTGAGAGCAGGAGACAAATATTGGGTGAGCAGGGTCGTAGCCAGATGCTATTCCACATGAAAACACTGCCCAAGTATGTGGCTATCACCTGAAAGCCCAGTAGATATGTATTGAAGAGCTGTCCGGTAAGCATTTTGCGTTCTGTTTCCGCCAAATATGTGCCAAGGATGTGATGATAAACGCCGGTCGTTGCTAGTATCAAAGCGCCGAGAACTATTTCGATCACTAAAAGAGTCGTGATGTACACACGCGCCTTGCGAAATGGTTCGCGCATTTGGACATTGTCTCCAAATTAAAATTATGTTGTTGTTTTTTTCGATATATGTATGTAAATGTGAGTATTTCAATCCAAACAAAACGGGGTTTGACAAAAAGAAAACGTCAGCAATTGAATTGAAATATGAAATGAGTTTAAAGTCAAGTCAATTGGATATATTTATATATGTATGTATGTTATGTGCATTTCGGTTTATATACAAATTAATGTTTAAACGTCATCATTTTTTGTTTTTGTATTTTTATTCTAGTTTATTTTGATTTAAAAAACTGATTGGAAAATATTTCTTAGGGCAGAATGAACCTGCAAAGTTCAAAGAACGGGTGTATCAACATGAGGTGGAAGATTTGTTTTTTTTTTATAGCACGAACAATCGTTTGGATGTCTCTTAGAATTTATTGGGGTTAGATACATACATAGTAGATACATGAAGTTATGTTTAAAAACCATACATCTTTCAAATAGCTGCTTCGATTTAGCTTGATCTGAATCCTTTTTTTTCAAAATTTTCTATCATTCTTTCATGAATACTCTATTTAAGAAATGGAGATTTCAATGTTCTCTTCCATAGTTGGAATTTTTTGCATACTCTTAATATAACCCTAAAGGACGAAAGTCCTACGGTGCTAATTCGCAAGATTTTGGCGGCCAATTGTTGTCTCGACTTCGCGACTTGTATGGCGCGTAGCACCACCCTGTTACAAGTTAAGGTCAACTGTGTCTGTATATTCCGTTTCCAACCACAACAATTTGGGGTGGGTTTTTGAAGCCACAAATGCGGCAATTTTTCTTACTTAGCCGCCATTATGGAATGGTGGTCTTGGCAAAAAAAATCGTATTTTCTGACGAAGCTCATACAATATAGACCGCATGTAGTTCTTGAGTCATTTGAACCTTGAATGTATGCAGAGTTAAATCTTTCATAAATATGCGCTGGCGACGAATTGGGATGTTTGTGTCGATTTTAACGCTTTCCTTCACTACTTCAATATTGTCGGTCGATCTTCCGGAATGAAGTCATTTTGGTGCCTTTATAGCTTGCACAGAGCCAATCTGTTCGGAATTCTTTGATTATGTTGCGCACACACGTCTAGGGGGGTACATGATTAAGAGGAAAATTTGCTGAAATTGCTGAAAATGCTTTTAGGGCTAATTTTCATTATTTTCACATACAAAAAATTCACCAAGGGGAGGAGGGGGGCTAAGGCCCTTTCAGCCCGCATGTAGATCCATGTATTTATCTTTCGAAGATCGAATCCAGATTTTCACTTCTAACAGCTTGTAGCTGTGTATTGTTATTACAAGTATTGTTCTTTCTTCCACGATTCCATCTTGACTTCAGCTTCTTAGGTTAATAAATCGAGATGGATTAAATCAATGATTCTTGGAGTGTTTTAATTGGGTCTTCATTGATCAATACGAGGGTTACTACATATATTTCGGAAATAAATATATAAACACCGACAACATTTTTTTCAATTCAAAAAGACAACCATTTTTTTGGAGTTTTTATCACGGTACCACTTGAGACACCTAAAAAGTAAGAAATATTCCTTCAAATAAGGAAAACAAATAACCGCCGAAGAATTTATTTTCATCAAGACAATGCGAACTCCCACACATCAGCTCAAACAAAAGCGTTATTGAACACTCAAAACATCGATCTCATTAAGGGGTCATCCGCCCTGCAGTCCTGATAAGGCACCCAATGACATCTTTTAGTTTCCGCACATCAAGGACAATCTACGTGGGCAACGGTCTTCGATGCCAGAAGGAGACGTTGATGCTTTCAAAAACTATGTTTTGGAGGTTTCTAAAGCGAAATGGGAAACATAATTCGAATTGGTTTCATATCGCCAGACCCGTCTACGTATGTGACACGATTTTTGTAACTAAATATTTGGTATTTTAGAACGTTTTCGAGGCCGAGGTAGTAAGTAGTAGGTAAAGGACGATTCTGTACCAGAAGTGAAAGTGCAAAAAAAAAGCCAAATCGTGGTAGGCTTGTGTCTTGGCCACCTTGAGTTCTGGTCCACATATTTACCCAAGACACAAACCTAATTATTAGCAGCAAAAAAACTAATAATAAATGATGTCGTCTGGTTGCGGAGGTAGCAGCTTCTGCGACAAAAATGTTGAATGGAATTATTGCTCCCGGAGTGGAAGTGCTAAGAAAAATTTTGTTTTACAGACAAAAAAAAAAGGTTCTTTAATCTTATAACTGAAATGACGTTTTGGTATAATTTTAGATGTCATTTTATTTTCTTGTGTGCTACACGACTTGTGCTCACTTTATTAACATGCCAAAAAGTATGCCAAAAATATAATTTTCAACTGTTGCTAGTATCACATTCACAAGCAGTACCAGTTTGTTGCAAAACACATGAGGTTCACTCCATTTTTATACCCCCACGTTTAAAAAACGTAATTGGGGGTATATTGATTTTGTCACTCCGTTTGTAACGCCCATAAGGAGGCGTGGTAAGTATAGAAAAATATATATATTCTTGATCAGCATCACCACCCGAGTTGATTTAGCCATTTCCGTCTGTCTGTCCGTCCGTCTGTCTGTGATCACGATTACAGCCGTAATTTTCAAGCTATCACCACGAAAGTCAATATTTAAGTTTTTATCTAAAAAATTAAGGTCAAGTTCGAAAATAAGCCAAATCGGATGAAAACCACGCCTACCACCCATACAAAGTGACTTTATCAAAAAGGTAAAATCTCTAAAATCCACAAAAATTAATATATTGACTTGAAAATTTGCATATGAACTTTGATATATAACGTGTACTATGTCTATGAAATTCAACCAAATTGAGTGAAAACCACGCCTACCTCCCATACAAAGTAACTTTATCAAAAAACAAAAGTCGAAGATCATTTCTAACTAGTTTATAAATAATAATGAAACGGTAAGCTTTTTTATATGATTTTTTTTTTACTGTTTTATAAAATCCAAACAAATAATGTTTCGAATACTATAAACCACTAATTTTAACATTTCAGATACTACTCTTCATAGAAATTGAAATTGTGAAAAACACGTGTTGTATAAAATTGCGAGGTGGGCGTGGCACAAAATACTTTTTTTTATTCTACACATGTATTTAAGGTTTTTGAAGCAATGACTTTTTTATAGGTTCAATAGAAAAACAAATATAGCATTTTTAACTTTTGTGTTACATAGGAGGTAGGCGTGGTTGTGGGCGAATTTAAAAATATTTTGGTATATGATCTCATATGGTCAATTTAAACTTATTTAGCAAATTTAATTAGTCTACGACTATTATTTCTATTTATTGACACTCTTTGTATGGGGCTCAACCACTGCGCGACACCACGGAGGCCATGGAATTATAACTCTATGATTATTGTCTATACGGTTAATTCAATGGAACGACAGTAAAGCTGAGGGTTTCTGATAAAAAAGACACATGAGGACACATGATAAAAATAAAAACAAAATTAATGAACTCCCAAGTAACCTTCTTAAGTAAACGAAATGCACTAAATTCAAAAGAAAAAGCCAAAGCAAAAGCAAAAAAGGTACAGTAGTTTCGAGTATGTCGTAACACAAGACGTAGAATTATTCAATTTGCTTTTGATGACATCTTTATTAAAAAATATTTAGCAAAATATTTATTCCATACACCTGAGCATATGACCTCTAAAAAAGTGCCGGAGAGGGTTTATATGTATGACGGACCCCCATTACTTTTGCAAAAGGAACATTTTTTCCATTGACACCTATTCCCTGCGACCACTCCTTAAGGTGGCTCCCATACAAATTTTATGGTTTTTTGTATATTTATTCCATACACCTGAGCATATGACCTTTAAGAGAGTGCCGGAGGGGTAATATGTATGACCAAACCCATTTACTTTTGCAAAAGGAACATTTTTGCCTTTGACACCTATTCCCTCCAACCACTCCTTAGGGGGGGCTCCCATACAAATTTTATGGTTGTGTCGATATTTAACTTTTGTTTTCGATGCGCATAATATATGCTGCGATTCGCATAATATTTGCTGCGATTCGCTTTTGATGACATCTTTTTTAAAAAAATATTTAGCAAGAATGGATAAATAAAGCAACAGCGGAATTTTTTTGCTACTTAGTATACTGCAGAGTCGAAAAATGTGTTCAATGCTACCAAGTTCGACAACCCATGTGGAGAGTCGAAATGTCAAAATTTCACTGTCGATAACATGCCCGGATATTTAATTGGCTGCGGAATTTTGACATTTCAATAACAGATTCTGTTTAAAAAGCATGCCCCTCAGAATTACTCAGAATTACTGGGCTACGCGATTCTGTTAAAAACAACATGCCCCCAAAAGTATGCTTTTTTTTAATTATAAGATTTATGTCTTCACGCTAGATGGCGCTGTCTTCACCGTCGAAAAAAGTCAAAACCGTTGATAAATAAGTAGCTAACTTAAGCAAACAAAAACATCAAATGTTTGCTTTATATTTCGTGTAATTGTGTACAATTTATATAAGTTAAAAAGTTCAAACATGAATTTTTCTCCCTGAGGATCAAACAGACCAACAAGTGCTACGACACCTGATCACTATCAACCACCCTACTTATGTACCTCCGAGAATGACGTATTCTACGTCAAAATAAAAATAAAAAAATAAAAAAATAAATTAAAATAAAACTAAAAATAAGAAGAAGTATTAAGACAAATATTGGAAAAAAGTGAAATGTAGTCAGTAGCAAAAATTCTTCATCTTTGATCTTTTTCGGCTGTTCAGATCGTGCCTAATTTTGCAAGTAGAAATCACCATTTAAAACGGTATTCATATGAAAATCATATTGCACCAGGATACCGAATTTGTGACCAAAGGTTCAAATTAAGCGTTGAAAACGTATCTTTACAATGGTGTAACTAACCCCTTTTCGGCCTCTAGCCATTTTGTTTGCCATTTCATCATGAACAGGTTGACAAAAGAACAACGCTTGCAAATCGTGCAAATTTATTTCGAATATAATGGTTCAGTTCGCGAAGTTTACCGCAAGCTCCGTCCATTTTATGGTCGACATAATCGTCCATCAGAGCAATTAATTCGGTTAACCATGGGTCGTTTTCGCACTACGTTTACTCTATGTGATAATACGCATCCGCAGAGACGTCAAACAGTGCGCACCGAAGAAACAATTGCCACTGTAGAGCAAAATGTTGAAGAGGACCCGAATGAATCGATTCGCCACCGTGCACAGCAATTGGAGCTTTGTCCATCAACTTTATGGAAGATTTTGCGCAAAGATCTTGGCTTGCGACCTTACAAGATCCAGCTTGTGCAAGAATTAAAGCCGCGAGACCATGCAATGCGTCGTGATTTTGGCGTATGGGCCGAAAATGAGATTGATCTCGATGCTGATTTTCATCGCAAAATTTTGTTCAGTGATGAGGCTCAGTTTTGGTTGAATGGCTACGTCAACAAGCAAAATTGCCGCATTTGGAGTGAAGAGAATCCACATGAGATCCTTGAGACGCCATTGCATCCACAAAAACTGACTGTTTGGTGTGCTCTATGGGCTGGTGGAGTCATTGGGCCATACTTCTTCCGAAATAATGCTGGAGAGTCAGTTACCGTTAATGGAGACCGGTATAGAGCCATGATAACCGACTATTTTGTTCCCGAATTGGATGGCATGAATGTGGATGAGTTGTGGTTCCAACAAGACGGCGCTACATGCCACACAGCGCACGTCACAATCGATTTATTGAAGGAAACATTCGATGAGCGCATAATTTCGCGGAATGGACCTGTCAATTGGCCACCAATATCGTGTGATTTAACACCATTGGATTATTTTCTTTGGGGATATGTGAAGTCGCTCGTCTACGCCAACAAACCAGAAACGTTATGGGACTTGGAGGCCAACATTCGTGGCGTTATTGCCGACATACGGCCCCATATGCTCGAAAAAGTGGTTGAAAATTGGACCTGTAGAATTGGCTTTATTCGAGCCAGCCGCGGCGGCCACATGCCCGAAATCATATTTAAACATTAATGGCATAAAATTATCCTTCCAATAAAGCCAAATTGATGGACATTAAAACGATTTTCTTGTGTTTTATTTCAATTCGAAGTTCTATACCTCTAAAAAAAACACCCTTTATATCTAGAGATATATGTAAAAGAAGTAAACAACCTTTGGCAAAAAATCTAAGGTTGAAAAAGCACCGTTATGATGCAACTTATGGTAACCCCTCAGAGATGGTTTAGGAGAAAGATCTTTGGCATCAAGTATAAGGTGAAAAAAAGCACCTTCACCTCTAGTTTAGAAGAAATAAGCGAAAGAAGTTGAAGATTTGGTTTTCATATGAAAATCGTATAGCACCAAAACACCTTTGGCTTCAAATTAAACGTTAAAAAATCAACTTCAAAATGGTGCAAACCCTCTACGCAAGACCGTATCGAAAAAATAAATTTCGCCGCACACCAGCTAATCTGGTGTTGACCTCAGTTGATCCCGTATAGTACTGACCCACCGAAACTCAGTTTCTACCATCTTAAGGTACCATTTTGGTTTCAGAAACAAAAGAAATTTTCCGCTATTTTCACCAGAAATATTTTAAAAAAAAATGTTTAGTTTTTTTTGCAAAACGTAGTGCAAATTTTCATATCGTTTAATTTTTATAAAATATGAACCAAAAACGTTCTTATCCGAATCATATTTGCAAGAAAATATAAAGAAAAAAAAAAACTTGTTCGACCGAAACAAGAAATTTTCGATTGTTTTTAATTTTTAACACCTTTAAACGTATTTTATATACCACCTTAGAAATATGATTGGTTATTCACGGTAAAAGAGACCTGTTTTACTCTAGAGTTCATTTGGGTCAAGCACGTCGTTGTAAAATAATGAACCACGTAGTACATGAATCTGACATTGCTGTCACCAATGAACAACGCATAGGTCACATTTTATCTAAACTCGAGAGCCGCCAGAAATACAGTCTATTTGAATCACGTTAAAATTTTATCGCTTCAAACTCGATGATTTTAATATGTAAAAAGTTTCTTAGTAAAATAATAAAAGTAGGGGTTTATTTAAATAATTTTCTTTGGAAGAGTTTAATGGTTTTTTGAGGGCTTTAATTGTATTACTTTAAAATGGTACATTAGGATGGTATATTCGCATGAGAACGTTTTCGGTGCATATTTTATAAATATAATACGATATGACAAGGAATTTAGAAATTTTCCCTACGTTTTGCAAAAAAATTAAAATAAAAAATATTTTTAGTGGAAATAGCGAAAATTTCTTTAGTAAAATTTTAATGATAAGATGGTAGAAACTGAGGTCTAGTGGCTCAGTACTATAAGGGGTCAACTGAGGTCAATGAGTCCTAGTGACAAAAAATAGGTCCATTCTTTAAGATCGGACGGTAAACACCGAAATTATGAATGAAGAAATATGCCAATTCGCGACCCCTACGTTCTGTAAAAAAAATTTTTTTTTCGTATCTTTCTTTCAATAATGCTTCAGATTAGCTGGTGTGCGGGGGACATTTTTTTTTCCTATAAGGCGAAACAGTCTACTCTATCGCACCTAGTTTTTTTTTAAGAATTGGTTTTCATATGAAAATTGACAAGCAGCCTTGAACAAAACTGAAAATCATATTTTGTAGACCTAAGCAATTCAAGAGACAAAATTTTTTTTTATTTAAATATTTTTATTTGTTGTGTTTCATAATTTTATTAAATATATAGTAAGTGATTTGATCAAATTGATATAGTGTTCAACGTAGAAATGAAACAAATATCAATAATAATAATAATGCAATAAATGTTACAATAATAATTATAATAGTTATAATAATCATAATAATAATAATAGTTATAGAATTTTTTTATGTATAGGTACAAATAGTTGAATTAAAGGCTTAAAATGTAAACAATGCGAAAGTGAAAAAGCGTACCAACATTATTTATTTTTTATACTATATATAGTATATATATATATATTTAATATAATATAAATCAAACAATATGTGATTATCATGATAACGGTTTTTTACTTGGTTTTTATTTTTACTTTTTCTTTAATATGACAACAGAAAACAGCATTTTTTCTTTATTTTTTTTTTTAACTTTTTTTAATAAAAATTGTTTAAGTTGTTGGTATGTTATAGTTATGTACGTATTCGTATTTTTGTATTCATTATTCATTATTGAGTTATCAGCTATTTTTATATGAGGAGTAGAGATACTTTACTTTCTGACAAATTTTCAAGCAAAATATTTGCACTAAAATGTTTGTCAGAAATTAGTGAAAAAACCATTGAAATAAATTTTAAACTTAAAATAAAAACTATTTTATTGGACGTTTGAAAATCATTGCATTTCTTGATAATTTTAGTTGATTTTTCTTTTAAGGATATCTATTTTTGTAGCTTGTTTAAAGAAAACTTTTCGGATGTAGCACCGTGTAGGACACTTTTGCGGTTTTTTTTTTTAAGTAAATGATATTTTGTTTGTTTTTTTTATTTGTTAGACATGATTTGAAATTTTTATTTAAACTTAGCAAAAGCTTTGCTGCCATTTAGGTAGGCTGCACCTGTTAAGCTTGTGGCTGCTCAGCGGGTACCACACCTTCAAATTATTTATAAATTCAACAAAATATTTTCTCAAAAATTTCACAACAACCACAAACTCACAAATTGGAGAGGTTTTTGTGCAATTTTTGGTGTTGCAGTATTTTTGAAAAAAGCTCACTTTGTTTAATTTGAGATAATTATCAGTTTTACGCCAAAAAATTTCAAAAGCTGTGCTGATTGGGAGATGACAACTTCGAAAGTGGCCGAAAAACTGTAAAGCTTGAGCTAGAAAAGCTTCATATATAGAGCTGTCTGTTGAAAGTTTCAATAAATTCAAGAGCTAAGCTGATTGGGAGATGCCAGCTAATGAAGTTGGAGATACTTGTCGCAGAAAAGTTGTCTAGTGCTAGCTTTTTTGAGGGTCATGTTGTTGTCAGAAGCTTTTTCGTGATTTTCAGGTTTTTTTTTTTGTTTTTGTCTGCAGCAAAGCTTATTACTTTTATTTTTTATAGCATAGGTTTGCAAAAAGTTGTGTTTATTTTCTTTAAAAGCTTTGAATGCAAAACTGTTCCACGAATCTTACATTTAAAGCTTTCAAAGTACTTCTTATGAGTAGCTAAGCTTTTGTTGTAATTTTGTTCTATAAAAATATTCGGTATAGATTCAAGCCATTCATGCCATACATTGTGTGCGTTTCGTATTTTTGCAATTTGGTTTTTTTTTTTATATTCTTACTTGCTATTTTAAATTATAAACTTTTATGTTTTATTTAAGTATAGGTTTTAATTTTAAATTAAATATTTTTTTGAATTTTTATATTTTATAGTTATTTATAGAACTTAAGTTAAAGCATTTTAAATGTTCGTTTATGTATTTTTTTTTTTTAGATTTTCTCTTTAGTTATCGTCTTTCTGTGTCGTTATTGTTTTATTTTTTTTTTTTACTTCTTCATATCTTTTTGATATACTCGTTCTATCTCTTTTCTTCAACATATTTAAAGGCTTTCTTTGTTACTAAGTGCAACAAAAGCTTTCTTTATAGTTTTTATTTTATTATTTTAGAATTTTTTTTTTTTTTAATTTTTCTTTTTATTTTGAATTCTTCTTTTACAAAACTAGCTAAAGTTTACATACATTTATAAAATTTACAATTTCTTCCATTCTTCTTAAATGTTTCTTTTTTTTTTACAAAACCATTATTTTTTTATTGTACAAAATATCAAAGGCATAAAATTGTGTTTTTTTTTTGTTTGTTTTTGTTTTAATTTCACATTTTAACTTTCAGTAACTTTTGGTCTTAATTTACAATCACAAAACATGAAACATATTTTAATTAATTTTGTTGTCTTTAGTTTCTTTAGAGCATTTTTAATTGTTTTGTATTTTTTTTTTTTTTTTATTTGTCTTATGGGGAATTGGGGGTTTATTTCTTTAGGGATATTTGTTTCAATACTTTTTTGTAGAATTTTTCAACTATGTTGGTGGTGGTCCATTCGGATAGGACAGCATTGGCTCCAAGCTACGTGCAAAGCTGTTGGTGAACATGCACGTGTAGTCTTCACCGTGGGGCACAAGTGTGGCAACACCCAACAACAGCAACATGAGTGCTTGTATGGGCAACGAGGCACGTGCAACGCGGCCTAAGAACCGTGCGCCGCGTGCTAGAACCGTGGTATTGATTACATCGCCAACGACAGCATCGGCCGCACTATAGAAAATAGAAAAGAATTGTTAAGTATAAGAAAAACATAATTTTGTGAAATTGGTAAACATAAAAAAATAAATATAATTCGTTTATAAAAAGCTACTAAATAAGACGCTGCATGCTTAAGCGATTTATAAATACAAGATGCAACAAGTTTTTTAAAATTTCAGTTCAGTGAGATTTATTGATAGTCAACATTGGAATATTTGACAATCAACATTGAAATATTTGACAAGAAAATCATATAGAACACTTCAGTTGATTTTTATCAAGTTTGGAGTTCTTTAACACGAGCTCCATCCAACTCTAAAATCAATGCCAAGTAGAGCCATAGTTACATCGAGACGAATTTTAAATCAAATCCACCCAAAATAGAAGAAGCATGGAGTCAAAATTCAAGACAAATTCGGACAAAGTCAAGATCAAACTGAGCCAAAGTCAAAGTCGAATTGATAAAAAGTAAAATCAGTCTATGTCATATCAAACCAAAGTCAAATTAGGCCAAAGTTAAAGTAAAATCGAGCCAAAATCAATGTTGAATCAAGTCAAGACCACAATTCAATCGAAACAAATTCGAGGTAAAATTGCTGGAGTCAAATCGAGATAAAGTCAAAGGAGATATAAGGTAAAAAAAAAAAAAAAAATAAACACAATTGGCCATTTCAGCCCTTGAAAAGACCTTGAGCTTCTGATAATCAAATTCTATTGAGCATATTATTAAATGTTTTGTTAAATAACCGAGAACTGGACCGATTAGTGTTATGTCAACTCCGTACGGCTAATGTATATGTTCTCAAGAAGCTTTAAATGTCGTAATTTATTCTTTGGCCATTGTTTCCAAATAGATGACGACCGATCAGAAAAATTTATTTCAAAAAAAAAAAAAATTCATTTTGTTTCAGCTGTGGTTCGAATCTGGGTTCTCATTTGTATCGAGTGGTCGACGCAGTTCTTAACGCAGTCGGTCACGGCCACCACCATCGGGCAAAAATGAACTAAAATCCAGACTCAATCAAAGTCAAGTTAAACCAGAGTTCACTCTTAAACCAGGTACTAGTTGAATCATTCAAAATTCAAAGTAAAATAGAGCCAAATTAAAATCTAGTCAAATTCTAAGTTGAATTGAGCCAAGATCAAAGTAAATTTTAGCATAAACGGAAGACGAATGCAGCCGCAAAATCGCAGTTAAATCGTGTCAAATTCAAAGTCTAATCGTGCCAAAGTCAATAGGAGTCAAAATGGAATGAGATCAAAATCAAAGTCAAACTGAAATGTAATGTAAAAGTAAATCGAGTCTTAGTCAAAGTTAAATCAAACCAACGTCAAATTCAGCTCCTAGCTAAAACTAGTAAAATTAAATTTCAGAATTTATTCTGTCCGAATTCAGAAATTCATTCAATTCAAAGAGGAATTGAATCAGAGCTAAAAACAAAATGAGTTAAGGTCAAATTCATATCGAGCCAAATTCGAAATCGAAGTTAAATAAATAAAAAGTCAAATCAAGTAATTCTCAATTTGAAATCTAATTGAGCCAAAGCCAAATCGAGCCGTAGTCCCAGTTTAATCGAGCTGAATATAAGATCTTATAGTGAACGCAATAGTAAAAGAGGAATAGAGTCAAAACTAAATCGAACTAAGCTGAAGTCAAATTTTGTAATGATGAAGTCAAATCGGTCTATCAAAGCCCAAGTCGAATTGAGCCTCTGGAGCCAACTGGAAGTTAGGCACGACTTGACCTTGATCTTGACGGATTTGACTTTAAATTTGAACTGTTTCCCCTCTAAACTTAGTGTGACTGCTATAGCCAAATAGAGTTGAAATCGAGGCAAATTCATAGTGACATAGTGACTCATCAACTGAGCCATAGTGAAGTCAAATAGAAGCAATGTAAAATTAAATCGGTTCCAAAGTCTAAGTCCAATCTAATAAAAATTCTAGTTAACCCTGTACTGCATAACAATGCCTTTAGGCACATTACGTTTGTATTCAAATCTAGAACTGAAAACCTTTTTTCCAAATTCAGAAGTCAAATCATAGATTATTTATCGGTTCTATGCACTTCGGATAACATTTTTTGTAACGGACATTTTTTCTGGCTTAGCGCATTTTATAATTATTGTCAGTTGTAATTGTCAAAGTGAGCGTTTCGCACGCAAAAATCATTAGAGAATTAAATCGAACTGAACTCAAATATTAATTATATCCATAGGCCCGTAGCCCAGGAGATTTTTGAAGTTAAACAAACCCCCCATCCTCCCATAGGGACGAAAGAGACACAAAATAGATCACTAATAGAAAAACCCTCCCCAAGGAAAATCCTGGCTACGGGCCTATCTTAATCAACGTCAAATTTGAAGCCAAGTCGAGCCGTCGAGTCAAATTTAAGTTAAGCTAAAGTCAAGTCGAGCCATGGATAAAAAATTAAATTTAAAAGCTTTACTTTAAATAAAAGGAAGACCAACGAAATTTTTTATATTGACTGAGTGCGTTTCTTAGATGAGACCAAAATCGATCAAGCGCCAGATAAGTAAGTACACGCAAAGAAAAAAAAGCGATTATCACCAGTTTGCCGCAAACGAACTTCGTTTGGCTCGCTTGAAATCGTTTCAACAGTTGTTATAATAATAGTCAATTGCGAGAAACGCGTCATTTAGTTGCAGGAAATTCAATTCGTTTGTCAAAAACGGGAGTGATTTTTAAATCGCAGCAATTGAAAAATTTGATTTTCCCAACTAAAAACGTCGTTTGTTTTTCCCTTCGTTGTATAAACACAACGCTTATAGTTCAGAGTTACTTTTTGAACAAATTGTTACTATATATTTATGATTTCTATATACGCGGACGGAGATAGCAACAAAGATGCGATGAGTGCAATCCATAAGAAGATGGACGGACATAGGGAGAAAGATAATGAATATAATAAATAATAATGACCGAAATAGCTTTCGGTATATTTGTATACAGGATTCTCTAACTGTGAAAAATAAAGTGTTCACAAAATTCTGCGAATAAACTAAATTTGCGATTCTGTAACTGAATGAAGTGAATTCATATGTCAAAAAAGTGAACACAATGACCTAAATTTACACTGAAAAAAAAAAGTTAGCTTAAAATTAAACACAATGTGTTCACAAAATGTGTTGTTAATTTGACTTTTTTTTCATATGTTTTTCAAAATTTTTAAATACATTTGCTCTTACTTTGACGAAATTTGTTGCAAGCTATTTTTTAAACACAAATATCGTCAAATTAACAACAATTGTCGTCAATTTTAAAACATTTTTTTTTCAGTGTATTCACTGATTATTTTGCGGTGAAGATTAAAATTGAATACAGCGAAATGGCAAAAAATTGAAAAAGCCAGCTAAGAGCAGAAAGAATTCCTCACAAACTTCATGGAAAACAATTTTACATTCTCGCAGGACGAGTAAGTGTTTAATTTTTTAGTGTTATAAGTGTTACATTTTTCAAAGTTTTTGTTTCAAGATTTGAAGAAGTTGATGGCATTTTCGTCATGAAAAGTGGAAGCAACTGAGTGAGCAGCTGAACAACTTGGGTGGTGCAGTGAAAGATCCCTAATTAAGTGATTCCTATTAAATTAAGAAAGACTCATTTGTAAACCGTATTTTCTTAATTGAGTTATTAATACATATATGTTTCCTTCTTATATTTCTCAAACGACAAAAAAACTTTATTCGCAGAAGTAAACTCATTTTATTTAATAAATTCTACGATTTTTTGTAACCATAAAAGTTTTGAACTTTTTTTTTCCTTTATTTTGTTTACAAATATAAGCTGTAAAATCCAATTCAGCGCTTCGAAATTTTGATTCAGCTACTTTGTTTTTTCATTCAGCAGAGTGCTGTTCATTTGCACTTACAGAATCGCATGAAGTACAAATGTGAACACTGCGCGTGAAAGTGAGTTTTTTATTTTGTGTTCACAGAATATTTCTCACAGTTACAGAATCCGCCCCCAGGATATAATTTTTAAGTTGATGGCAACTGAATATTCGTTTGCGGCAAATTTAACTCACAAACGAAGGGTAGTTGGTGAATTTTTCAGTTGCGGTAAATGAAAAATTTCTTTGCGTGTTAGTAAGAGTGCGTTGCTGAAGTTTTTTTGCTACATTTTTTATTTATTACTTTTAAATGTTCATATTACACACAACCATATGTAAAATGTTCATATTATTTTTATTCGGAACCCAACTAAATATCACAAAATACTCTTCCAAAGTCGTTGAGGTGAATAACTTCTTTAATTTTTTAAAATACCAGTTCGTTGCATAAGAGTTTCAATATATTAGATTTTCTATATTTTTTCATTTTTATATAAGTATCTGCAATATATCATGCAATATATATAAATTTTGACCACTATATGATGCTTTCACATTTCAGAAAATTTTAAAAAAGATCTCTTTTGACGTTTAAATAAGCAGGCATTTAAAATATTTTAACTTAAATGGTATCGACCTGCAAGTCTTTAGTTTTGTTGGCAAAATATGCTAGATATTTCACTTAGTAAATTCAAAATGTGATGGAATTTTCATGTTATTTTTCGTTTTTTGTTTTTGTAGACACAATTACAAAAATTTTATGTTTTTACATATAAGGTATGTTCCCGTACTCTAAAGTTTTAGTCCAATTTACCATTTTTACAGGTTTTAGTCCGAGAAGCGTTCCCGTACTCGAAAAAATGGTAAAAGAGAGTGCAATCGTGAGAGTCAAAAATTTCCCCTCCCTGTCAAAAGCTGCAAGTTTTAGTCCGAGAAATTTCTTCTGGCAAAAATGGTAAAAGTGTCAAACTGCTTAAAATCATATGTTTACATGTTAGCAAAGAATTTGCAAAACAATAAAAGTTCTTTGGAATAAATAAAAAACTGTTGGAATGGAAACCAAAAACATGGGAAATTGTATAAAAACTAAATATAAATGTTTATTTGAGAATTAATTTTTATATTGTTCAAAATCTTTAGCATTTCGTCTGCACTGCCAATGCTTCACATCAAACAAACGATTTTATTTGACAGTTTACACAATTTTAGTCCAAAAAGCGTTCCCGTACTTTTTTGTGTTTTTCAATATTTTTGAGAGATTTTTCCTTACTCTCACGTTTTTGACAGTTTTACCATTTTTAGTCCAAAAAGTACGGGAACAGACCTATAAATATTTAAAATTACTTGAAATGTAGAAATATAACAGCTTTAGCAATGCTGGTCGAGATGCTCGCTTAAGTCTTTTGTTTTATAACCTTTTATTGATGTTTGACTTATGTATTGATGATCATATAAAAACTTGCATCGATATTAATTTTTTTTATTTTAAAAAGTAAAATTATTCAAAAATATTAACTCCAATTTTGTTTGCGATGATATTTATTCTAACAAAGCTCCCACAATTTTCAGTTATTAAGGTGTTTTTATTCATTTACGTATTCTAAATACCTTAAAAAAATACGCACAAAAAGAATTTTTAAAATTCAAATTATTATCTGAGATACAGCGATATATATATAAATATATATACATTTGTGTGAATACATTTTTCCCAAAATGACTTTTTCAAACTGGGTGAAAAGTTTCCTCGGAAACCAGATGTCCGATCGAGACACAGAAGGCGGCATTTTTTAGGTAATCATGTCAGGCAGGTGCTGTTGGCTACGGAAATTTGGTTAACTTCACTTACGGCGGAGGAGGGGGAACCCCCAAATACGATGCTGTTTTTTTCAACTTTTTTTTTAAGTTTTAAAGAGAAAACTTTAGCTAATTTGAAGTCAAAACTGTAGAATTTCGTTATTTATTGCTGCTTTTGGAAGAGGTGTTTCTTTAGGTGGAAGGTTTTAATGCTGATTTTTTATAAAAGACAGATTTTTTTGTATTAATATGTTCTGCAAAGTTATAGATAAAATAAAAAATAAAAAATTCTACATAGTTATAGAAAATTTTGTTTGTAGAAGTAGTGAAAGAATATCACCCAGAGTTTCCCTGATATAACACTTTTAACGTAGAATACGTTATACGGGGGTGTTGATCTGGAGCACAAAATTTTGAGAAAATGTTTGTCGCTTTCATTATAAGTTTTCAATACTTTATGCATGCATTGAAGAAAATTCAAGTATGGTCGTAACATATTTAATATGTCTTCTTTTGATTTGTATTTAAATAATCATATTGCTACATATAATTTTTTTGATTCTATAAGTAAATCAAAATTTAACTCCTTCAAATTTTGTATTAATTTTCATATGCTTGGTATTTTATGTATTATAACATCATGTGTAAGAGCAGTACGATTATCTGTGTGTTCATCACAGAACCAGTGTGAGAAAGAGAAGAAGTATAATGACCAAGTAGCGAACGATGTGTACATACACAACATTGATAAGCGAAGCAGAGAAACAAAATTGTGCTTACCCAGTTGGCCACGTCTTTAAGACATCCTCAATGTCTTACAGCCTTATTCATAAACACATTTTAGAGGCAGCGTAACTTTAAACGGGCTTTAAACAAGAAAACGTTATTCATAAACATTTTTCGTAGTTGCTTAAGAGCTGCGTAACTTAAACGCCGAAATTGGCGTTTAAAGGTTACGTAAATACAACCATGATTTTTGTTTGTCTTTTCTTTTAATATCAAAGACATTCTCCATTTGCACCCTTTGCAGCATTTTTTATGCGGCGGCCATTGTAAATCCATAGGAATTCTTAATTTTTGTAGAGATTTTCTATAGTTCAGACACAAACCTTACAATCATAAGCAGAAAATGAAAAAATGTTTATGAATAACAATGTTAGCAAGGTTGCATAGAAGTTGCGTAAAGCCTTAAACAGTGCGTAACTAAACAAGCGTTTAAAGGTTGTTTAAGGAAATCTATTGAAAAAGGCTGTTAATGACTAACGTATTCTACGTCTGACCTATGCGCCCGTGTTATCTAACACAGACTTGATCTCTTTTTTAGTTTAAGAGGGTTTTTGACCCTCTTGTGTGAATATTAAAGGGAAATAATGTTTCCCAATTTTAAAGGACATTAAATTTGCAAGAATTTTATTGAAGGCCTAAAATCAAAATTTTAATTAGTTTAGGAGTTAAAGGAAATTAACTACGGTCCCATTGTATAAAATGCGACCTTGAAAAAATCGGCTATTTGAGCTAACCCAGAAAAGTTAATTTTTGGTGTCGCACAGTGTAATTTGAAAAATATCAAAATGAGAGCAGTTTTAAAAATCGCATTTTTTTTTTGCTCGAACTTTCATGCCTACCTTAAATCCACTTTTTATTGAAACAATTAGAAATGAAAAAAATCTTTTAAAAAAAGTTTATAATTCGTGGTAATTCTTGTGGTTTCTGAATTGCCTTCAATTCATGGGAAAACAAAAAATTGTAAAAAAAAATAAGTTTTTCAAATATCTTTTAATACAAATTGATAAAAAAGATAAGATTTCTTTTAAGATTGTATTTTTATCGTTATCACACTTTGTAACATATCATTTCTCAAAAAGCTTTTTTTAAGAGCGTGATTAAATGGTCAATATATAGAGCTTTCCATATATATTAAGTTTTCTTTATTGATTTTCCTGTTCAAGTTTTTTGCTTTTCTCCTCAGCAGACACTTTTTCTTCTAAGTTTTACACATTTTTTTCATTTATTTTAACACACCGTAAATAGTCTTGTTGCATCTTGTATCGAGGAAAATGATTTATGTATGCATGCATATAGTGTGTAGAGAAAGTGGTGTACAAATTTTACTAAGCTTTTAAAACTAAGCAAATTATAAAGAACTATACTAAAAACTTACAGCTATTTGCATTTAATGATTAAAACATTAATAAAAAATGAAAAATTGCTTAAACTACATAAATATTTACTTTGCATTTTCAGTGTTTGGTGCGGCGGCCTGCATAGAAGAAGAGGAAGAGGGTTGTACAGTTTGATCCAAAAGCTGTTTTGTTTCAAAAGATAAATAAACAAACACAAAAAAAGAAACAACATAAGTTTAAAGTAACAACTTAAATAAAATTATATCAAAAAGAAAATAATAGAATTTTAATAGAAAAAAAAAACAATATTTTGTTTTTTAATTTATAAAAATATAAAAATAAATTAACAAATTATAGACATTAACAGAAATTTTTATAAATTTTTGTAAATAAACTCAAACTACTTGGCTGCATTGAAATAAACATTAAACTTTTAAGCATAAAGACTCTTTCGTTAGATTTAATTTTTTTAAGTAAGATTTTTTTATAAAAAATTTATAAAATCATTTTTTTAAAAAATAATATAAAATACTTTAAACGATAGCTTTATTTTTTGCATAAATTCAATGCAGACCATTAAGTAAAATAAAAATTTAAGAAAAGAATTTCGCGCTGATCAACAAGTTCACCCCGTTCAAAATATGAAGTTAGCCAATAATTTTATTCAATCGTTTCAATTCTAAATTTTCAAAAAAAAAAATTTATCGCAGGTTAACTTGTTTTTAAAATTTCAGCTTAACAGTCTATCCAATTCGTTTGTCTGCATAACTTGCAGGTGCTTGCAATTTATATAAATCATATGTTTACTTAATTAAACTTATTTAATTCAATTTCACACTACCTCCCACTCAGCACTTACCTCATTCGACAACATGTGCAGCGACACACCCAGATCATCACCATCATAGCCCAGCACAGCACCCAGTTTGACAATGTAAATGCCCGAGAGTCGGCGCAATGACTGCAGACGCAGGCGTAGATCCGTTAATCTGGAAAGGGTTCTTAAATTTAATGCGTTTTGTTTGACATACGTAAGAGGTGAGAAAATGATGAGGGGTTAGAATGGGCGGACGAAAAATTTTGAGTTCAAACAAAATTGCAAAACAAAATACAAAGTATCGGATACATTACAAGAAGTAGCTGAAGTAGAAGTACGTATGTATGTATGTAGGTAGGTAGGTAGGTAAAAACAAGACAAAACAAAATTCGAACAAAGCTTAGAGTCAAATTGCCAAATATTTAAACGAGTAATAATGTAAGTATGTGAGTATGCCGCAAATTCTTAAATGTAAAGCTTAGAATAACTTAAAATACGCAAAAAAAAATAATAAAAAAATTAAAAAATTGATATTAATTTTAGAAGTAGTCTTACCAGAATAATACTAAGCAATAATAAAGCAGAGCTAAATAAAGCTTTTAAAAGCTTAAATCCCAATATTCGAAAGAAAACTACAAAGATTAATACGAGTAGCATGTTCAAACCGATCATTTTATAATGTTAAATCAATTTAATGAAGTTAAATCGAAAAACTAGTTCTTAAATGAAGTTCTAATGAAGTTAAATGCGTAAAATTGTTGTTGGAAATTCATCGTATTAAATGATTTAACACGTTTCAAAACTCGTTAAATCACTGGTGTGTGTTCTTGCTAACGTCAGAAAAGCTTTTTTTGCCTTTGGAACGCACCGAAATCTGAAAAAACCTTTTTAATTTAACTTTTTACAAACCAATTCAAACAAATTTATTTATTATTTTATATTTTTTAAAAAAGTCTTTTTATTTCTTTCAAAATGTAAACAAATAAAACTGACATTTTCAAACTAGTTAAGACTGTGTGAACGACCGTGTTAAAAAAAGCTTTTTTCGAGCAACTTGTTAAATGAAGTCAGCTTGAACTTCCTATAAGGCAATGTAAACGATCGTGTAAAAACTTTTTTCGCGTTACTTGTTAAATGAAGTCGGATTGGACATGCTAGAAGAACAAAAAGAAAAGCTTTTTTTGCAAATGTTTTTAAACTTTTATTAAGACGTAAAAAGTCATTATTTTCATGCAAAGAAACGAGAAAGCTTTCATTTCCTATAAAAAATACCAAATAATACATCAAAAAAATAGTAAAGGAGAGTTTTCTAAAAGCTCAAAGTTTAATTAAGAAAAAGAAAAATTAAACTTATTGTTTAAATCATTACCAAGAAATGAAGAAAAATAAATTTCGCAAAAATAGATTCAAGAAAAACTTTAAATTAGTATGAAACTGTAGTTAATAAAGCTGCTTGAAAGCTTTTTTTAAGCTTTTAATTGCTATCAGTTTGAAAAAACAAGCCATAAAATAATAAATAAAATATATAATAGAATATAAGACTAAACTTCTCTCAAACATACAAACAAAAAACCAACACAAGTAAATTTTATGTTATTGATAAAAAAGCAATAATTGATCAATTGGAAAAATAGGTAAGTACAGTTAGGGTTGAAAAAATGTCTATTTTTTCTATTTTGTACAAAAATATTGCTTAAATAACCCGAAAAAATACATTATTGCTGACAAAAATTTTCTCAACATAAATACACGTGAAGATATTCAAACAAAATTTGAAGATTTTGAGTTGGTGAATGAGCTTTTATGAAAAGCTTTCTTGTTATTGTAAATTCATATTTGAACATTTTTTGACGATTTTTATGATTTTGTTTTCGTTTTGCTTTAACGTGCCTTTAAGGAATATTTACAAAGCTTTTAAAATTTTTTTTTCAAGCATTTTTTTTTTAAATAATATCCATAAAAAACCTTGCCATAAAAATATTTAATATTTTTTAATTATTCAGAAAAAATGAATGAAAACTCGTTTTGATATTAAAAGTTTTTAAAATTTATGTTTGGAAAAATATTTTTAATTGTTTTCAACAAAAAGCTTTTTAAACTATTGCAAGAATTTTTTATTAAATTTTTTATACACATTATATTTTTTCTTTACAAGCGAAAAATTTCAAATTTTTAAACCAAAAATCTTTCAAGAAATTAAAAGCAACAAAAAAATTATTGACCTTATGCAAGTTCTACTCAAAGAGCTTTCTGAAATTTCAAGTATTAAAATTCGCAAAAAATATATATTTATTCATCATATTTTTTTTCCTAAAAATTTAGAATATATAGAAAAATTAATTTTAAAAGCATTTCAGGGAAATTTATTTGAAATCTTTCTGATGACAAACGCTTTTAAGATTTATTTGTTTTTTTTCAATTTTTTTTAATTGTTTTTTTATAAAATTTCTTAATACTGTTAAAAGCTCTTTCATCAAAAGCTTTACTAAGAGCTAAAAATAAAGCTTTCGTTATATACATAAAACTTAACAAACTGTTAAAAAACTCTTAAAATCATTGAAAGCTTTTCACAAAAACTCTAAATGATTTTATTTCATTTTCGCACAAGGGGCTTTCTTGGATATAAAGAGTTATTAAAAATCACAAAAAAATTTTTTTCAAATAATCTTTTGCATAAAATAAATTTTTCGATTTATTAAAAAAAATATTTTTGAAAGCTTTTCGAACAAATTAATTTTAAATCTTGTTCATGCCAAAAGCTTTTAAGATTTGATGATTTCCTTAATTTTTTTTTATAAAATCTCTTGAAATTATTTACAGCTCTTTTGTCAGAGCTTTAAATAAAGCTTTTTAAATATTGTTAAGAGCTCTATTTTAAAATTTTTCCTTGAAAAGTTTACAAAAGCAAAAAATGTCTAAAAAGTCTTTCAAACATAAAATTTTGATTTCGAGTTCTTGTTGTTATCTTTTTATATTTTATCTGTTTTGTCTTAAGCTTTTGAAAACAATTACTTGAAATTTTTTTTTTGACAATATAATGATCTTTTAACAAAACCTATTTCACTTCTGATGTATAGCATTAACATACATATTTAAAAATATTTTTAAAGCTGGTTTTAAAATTTTTTTTTAAAAAGCTCACATTCAAGCTTTTAATGAAATAACTTTAACTCAACAATTTTTTTTAGAAACCATTAAAATATTCTTTAATACACAAGACACGAGTGATTTTTGAGCTTTTCGGAGCTTTTCAAAGGATACAAAATAAGAATAATTTAACTTGATAGAAGAAATTGTTCAAATTTCATTGATTTTAAATATTGTAACAGTTCTGTTATCATTTCCAACATTTTTTTCAAGAGCTTTTCATTGGAACTTTTTACTGAGAGCGTTTTTAATGATTGTATATAATGATTTGAAAAGCTCTGGTGATATTGGTTTGCTTTTGATGAAATTATATTTATTTATTTTAAAAACTTTTCATTCTAAAGCTTTTCATAAAAGTCTTTTTAATACATTATTGGAAGCACTTTAGCCTTAAACCCTTTATGACATATTTAAAGAAGTTTTTTATTGAAATCAATTTATACAAGTTTTTATATTTGAAATTTTAAAGCTTTCGATACAAAAGCTTTTTGAGCTTTTCGTAGCTTTTTATGAAAACAATTTATAAGGAATAACTACACTACATGAATGAACTTGTTTAATTACAAAGAAAGCGGTAGTATACTTCTCTTAGTAAAGTCTGTTAAGCCAAAATCACAAGACATTTAAATTTTTCAAAAGTTTGAGATTAATTTCGTTATTTTTTTTTTTTTTTTTTTATTTGGTTATAAGAGGTATTTACAGTGCCGGTAAAAAAAATAGCACTGGAGACAACAGTTCAACTATTATTTAAAAAAAAACCTCATCTGAAGCAACTTGTTCAGATGCTACTATTATATAATATTTTAGAGAGTATTCACTCTCTGAAAGCAAGATCATTAGTATTAAAAGGGTAACGGTTCTTTTTATGTTAAGTAATTTTGAGAGAGGAGTACGAATTGGTACGGTAAAAATAATAGCACTGCGTTTACGTTTCTGTTGAAAAAAACCATTTTGTTTTCAATTTATCAAAAGGTAGCATCAAAGTGTTTCAGTTTGTTTTAGTGGAAGTGGTTTAAATACAAAAAAAAATTAAATTCTTAAATTATTTACGAAGCTATGGGTCGCTGAAAGCATTGTAATGCCGAAAAACGTGAAATTATTCAAAGAATGTTTGCAGAGGGTAAAACGTATGCAGAAGTTAGACATGAAGTTAGCTGTTCTAATAATTTGGTTCGTAATGCCATAATATATGCACCAAAACTTGAAACTCGTGGACGAAAGCACGCTATGTCGCCGTTACTCGTCCAACGATTAATCAGCCAAAGTAGAAGGAGCCGTTTAAGCCAGCAACAGAGCTCAAAACAGAACTTAATATGTGTTGAAACTGTTCGTAGCCGTCTTAGAGATCATCATTTAAAGGCATGTAGTCCCAGAAAAGTACCTATCTTAACTGCTAAGCATGCAACAAAGCGTTTGAAGTTCGCAAAACAACATTTGAACTGGCCAGTAGAGAGATAGAGAAATATTTTATGGACGGACGAGAGTAAAATTGTAATTTATGGTGGCAAGGGTTTTCGTTCTTACGTTAAGAGACCTCCTAATGCAGAATACAACCCTAAATTTACTGCTGAAACAGCTAAGCACGGAGGTTTAAGCATAATGATATGGGCTTGTTTTTCCTATTATGGAGTTGGTCCCATACATTGGATTAGGACCATCATGGAACAACACGTATACGTTGATATATTGGATAAAGTAATGCTGCCTTATGCAGAGGAAGAAATGCCGTTATTGTGGATTTTCCAGCAGGATAATGACCCGAAGCATACCAGCAAGAAAGCTAAAAAGTGGTTTGAGGATCATTCGGTGAATGTCATGGCTTGGCCAGCGCAGTCGCCCGACCTCAATCCAATTGAGAACCTCTGGACTGATGTAAAAAAAGCAGTTTCTATTGCAAAACTGACCAACAATCAAACCCTTTGGGCTGCAGTTCAAGACTCCTGGATCAAAATTCTAATTAAGAGGTGCCAGGATTTGATCAATTCCATGACAAGACGTTGTGCAGCCGTAATTGCCAACAAAGGACATGCGAGGAAATATTAATTTTGGCTCATTACACTTTTTTCTCCATAATAGCTTTGATCTTAAATAAACTCTTTAATATTGTCACGTTTTTTTAAGTTTTTAAATGCATAATGAAATAATAGTGCTATTTTTTTTACCGCCTATTTTTTAAGTTATATTGAAAAATCTGAAATATTTTCCAAAAAAAGTTAATAAATTTTGCAACTCCTTTTTAACTACTTTCTTTGAGGTTAATTGTATTTATTGATATCTTCAAAAGTTGTTTGCATCGATTTATTTAATTTTACCTTCTTAAAAGAAATAAATTTTGATGATGGTGCTATTATTTTTACCGCAGCTGTATGTGTGAGGAAATTGACTTTTGATTATTTAAATTAAATTAAATTTTTCATGATGTTTAATGAAGAACTCAACTCAAAACATTTCGAATTTAAAAAAATTTACTTTTTAAAAAATAAAAATATTTTATGTCAGTACGAAATAAAAATTACGGTTAAGTTTTCAAACATGTAGATAGAATATAAGAATTTCAATATAATTCTCAATTTTTCTTTTCATATGCATCAATCATCATCAATCTCATCTTGAAATTCTATAAAAGTTTTTAATATTTACAAAACTTTCTTTCTAAATTTCTACCCATACATTGTTAACCCTACAAATCAACAAAAACTTCAATTAATTCTAAGCTAACTACAAAAATTTCGAGGCCCATTTAAATTTAACTAGAAATAAAATGTTGGAGAAGAACTTTTACTTAAATTAATCAAATAAAATCATCCATAGCTTTCCAAGTTTTCTTTTTCCCCCCACACTCCTCCCTCTTTCAACCCATTGCCACACAAGCACACACACTTGCATACATTGCATTGAAGTACAATTTTTGCTCTTCTCCCTTCTCTCTTCGTTCCGCCCATGGCACTGGCCAGCGGTACGCTTACCTTGCATATGTATGCGTTGATTCTTCCGCTGTTCCTTCGACGGTACGCAACAATTGATCAGCAGCATCTTGCAAACTCACCACACGTGGCTCACAGCGTTCGAGCTCAGCCCGCAATTCTTTAAATTTGCGGAACTTAGCATCGAGTATGGCACGATCCTCAGTCAAATCGACTGGTTCGGAAGCCTTGATATTCTGTTCGGTTTGCAACAACCATGTGCAGAGCTCATCGATGATCTGATGGAACTCACTATTACCCATGAGTGCGGTCTGCAGAAGACCCTGCCATTTTGTAGCATTAATGCAGACATTATTCCAGCGTTCGTTATCCGTTTCGAGACGTTCACGCAGCTGATTGGCTTTTTCATGGTCCAAAGTATGTGTGGCCAGATGATCGCCTACAACATTCAGCGAAGCTATGATCGATTTGTGCGACTCGAGATCGAGCAAGAATTCACGATGATCCTGCACAATATCCTCAAGTAGTTCAATATTGGATGGCGGCGTACTTTGAGAGCTTTGAGTGCCTTCGGCGAATTGCAACCATTGCTCCAGGCGCCACAGATCGTTATCGATCTGCTGCCAGTTGCGTTGCGTGCAGAGCGGACATGTAAGGCGGCCGACCTCACTGCAAGAATAATATTTAAAGTTTTTTATTATATAAATTTTTTTTTATTTTTATATTCAAAGTTAGAAATTAATACATTAACAAAGCTGTAACTTTTTTTTTGCAAAACTGACAATAAATTTGATCAAGTTTTTTTTAATGATCTTGTCAGTCGGAAAATAAGTTCAATTTCCAGTTTTTCTGGTCCACCTTGGAGGCTACTTTTTGGCTTTGGTCGCAAAGTAGTTTTTGTCTAGTGGACTTTAAACACAAAAAGAACACATTTACAAGCATGGTGCGCCAAGTTCAGGTGCATTCGAAAGGAACGTGTGTGGATATTTCAAGGTGACACAAAACAGGAAACGGAACTTATTTTCGTATGCATGTTATGAGGAAAAATTAGTGCAAAATATTGATAAAAATATGCAAAACAAGAAAATTCATTTATTTGACGACTCACTGTGGACAAGTTAGTTTGTATGCGGCTCTGTATTTTTTACAGGTTTTTTATTTTTTATGGAAACGATTTCATAGATGAACGTTTGGTTTATTTTGTTAATGAAGCATGTTTGTTGTTGTTTGCAGCGTGGTGAGTTGTGTGCATCGCATGTTGGATGATATTTGGTGGTAGGTAGTAAAAGGTGGTGGAACGGTTATGTGGTGAAAAAGAAAATAATGCAATTTGTTATGAGAACCCACACCAACACATTTAAAAACAAAAATAAAAAATAAGGTATCTATTAATGGTTTAGGGGAAATGATAAGGTTAATTAAAAACAAATAAATTTTTCTTAATTAATTTTTTTTATGAAACAATTCCAGTTCTTTTAGAAACACTTAAAGCCAAACTCCATGAATTCCTTTTATAAATTTTTATTATGTATGTCTTGGTTTTTAAATTCAATAATACGGAGCATCTATTTTAAAAAAACTAAGAAACCGGTTTTGAACAGTTGTATAAATTACAATCACAAGGAATTCTCTACGTACGTTATAGTGCTTCGAACATTGGAGTTATTTCTAGATACTAAGAAAAATGTAGAAGCTTTGTATCGAAGCTTTTTAGAGCAACTTCAAGTATTAAGCATTTACAAAAGTATTAGGTCAGAGCGTAGGGAATACCTTCTATTTGTGGATGGCGTAATTTTTGCTTTTATTCTAAGAAGACTTTTATGGATTTTGACCAACGGATATCTGACCAACGGAATGGATAATATTCACATTCAGGTATTCAACATATACACAGTAAGTACTCAATGCAAGCGTTAAGAATTCCTTCTATTGGTTTTAAGCATACTTTAATGCTTTTATTCTAAAGAGATATATATTGAACCCGACCAAAAGATATCTGACCTGAGGAATAAATACTAACCAAGTCCGGTAACCACCATATACAGGAATTATAAAAAGTGAACGTTAGGAATTCCTTCTTTTGGTTCTTAGCATATTTAAAAGCTTTTATTTTGAAGATATTAATTGCTTCTTACCAAAAGATATCTGACCAAAGCAATAAATACTGAATTGATGTATTACGCAAATACAGAAATAAATAAATGCGAGCACAAGGAATTCGTTCTGTAGGCTGTGAGCTTTAGACTTTAAGGCTTTTGTTCTTAAGAGATATTTAATGATTCTGACCAAAAGACATTGATACTGACCAACAGTATTAATAATGACCAACTCAGGTAAGCACCATTTACAGAAAATATAAAATGTGAACGTAAGGAATTCCTTTCATCCGTTCGTAGCATTTTTTAAGATTCTATTCTAGAGAGATATTTATCTGTCCCAACTTACGGATCGGGTAGTTCCCTAAGTAAAAAATAATAAGTAATAAGTAATAAGTAATAAGTAATAAGTAATAAGTAATAAGTAATAAGTAATAAGTAATAAGTAACAAGTAATAAGTAATAAGTAATAAGTAATAAAAAAAAGTAATAAGTAATAAGTATATATAATATGTAATAATAATAAGTATGTATATACAGAAAAAATTAAGTTCAAACGTAAGAAATTCCTTCTATTGGTAATTTATTATTTTGGTATTTCTCTAAGGCGTTGGTTTGAGTTCTAACCACTTTAATCCTTCAATGTATTAGTTAGTTTTAGATCGAATGAAAAAGCTTCTAATAATTGGGCTTATGTTAAATATAATAATGCGAGCGCAAGGAATTTTTGCTTTTTAACCCTTTAATGCCCCAACTCTCAAATGACTTAGTTAAAACTTTTGTAATTGAATGCTTTTAAATGAAAATTGGAAAACGTTTTTAATCCTTAGACAAAGTTTGAAAAAGTAATGTTAGATGTTTGTCTAAATATAAAGATAACATTATAACAAGAAGGAATTCCTTGCTAAAGTTTTACTTTTTGTTGGGAGATTTACTATCAAACATCGATGAATTTAAATACAAGCGACGCTAGCGAAAAATCCCTATTCTATATAGCACGGCTTCATATTATGTACAACTTCAGAAGCAAATAGAGTACAGAAAATATGCAGTGCACACACAAGGAATTCCTTTTGTTATCTTTATATATGGTTGTCATCAGTTCTGAACCTTTTTTACTTATTGAGAGATATTCTAAAAATTAAAAGATATTCGAAAAAACGCATAGAATTGTCAATTATCTTACAAGACTGATCAATATCTCACAAGTATAATCACATCAAGTATAGTTACAAGGAATTCTGTATGTTAAATTCAAGTAATATTCAAATCATTGCTTGAGCATAGGAATTTACTAAAGCTTCAAATATAAATATTGCTCGATTCTTACTGAACATTGCTAAATTCACAATGACACAATAGTTTTAAGTGGTTTTGAAGGATCAAAAAATGATCACAAGGAATTCCTTATGTAGCAATTTAAAAAAATCTAGATCAATGGATTTGTTTTTCAAGCAATTCTTAATATCGTATGACTCGGAACGAATGTTAAAACAAATGTAGTATCATTCAGACGAAATTTATATGAGCACAAGGAATTCCCTCTAAACAATTCCCTTTTAAACAAATAAAAATATTTACAATGATTTGTTTCAACTTGAGTTTTTTTGTTTAACGCTCTTTTGCACATTTTTGCAAATTTATCTGCCTAAGGAAAAAATATTTCAAAACTTTCATTGCTAAGTGCGAGCTCAAGGAATTCCTTACGTCCAAATTTAAAAGACTAATATTTATTGCTCTTTTGCATAAAAACAGGGAACCTTTACTCTATATTTCATTTCTCTTTTGAATAAAATAAAATATATTTCTCCAGTATATTAGCATTTACACTTGATTAAAAAAGGGACATCCCCCCACTTTTTGAAAATTTGATTTTATATTTAAATCGAATTAATTATAGTTAATAATTAAATGCAAGCATTTCGAAATTGTAGTTATGATTGTTAATAAAAGTTGAGCAAGCAAATCAACTCCTCAATCTCCTCCATTTTCCCCTTCACCACAACAATTAATATATATCCACCACAAACTTACCTAGCATTTTGATCGTGTTGTTGGCGCGCCTTCCACTGCGACTGCAGTGTATCGAAGCGCAGTGTTAGCTCCATCACCGTGTCCACCTGCGCCTCCTTGTTATCAGCATGGCATTCGGTCAACAGCAATTGGCTCAAATGCTTTACCAATTCCGTTGATGACTGTGCGTTACCCAATAGTTTTGAGATCTTTTGTGGGCCGGGTTTGCGTGTCTTATCGCTTATTGTGCGCTGCAGTTCGTCAAGGTTTGTCTGGCACTCCTTAATCGCCGTCTCAAGTTCCATGATGTAGGCATCTTTGGGCGTAATCGATGTTTCCCGCTGCATAACAGCTTTGCGCATGCGGCGCTTCGACAGCGTATCAACCTGCACGCTAGCATCAGCTTCTGAAGCTCGCGTGGCGGTTAAAGCAGCTTCTGTCACACCCGCCGCCACACCTGCACCTTTCTCCGCTAAAAGCTTGATCAGTTGAGTTTTAACGGTTGTTGTGCGTGTCACTAGCGTCTGCCACAGAGTGGTGACCTGCGTTATGGTGGTGAGTATTTTGGTCAGATCATCACGTTTCGACTTTGTCTTCGCCTCGGCGGCAATCTTTTCGGTCGCCAACACCTTAGCTTCAGCTTGCTTCAGTTTGGCTTCAAAAGCTTCAAGGTTTTGGCGTGCTTTTTGGGCTTCCGCTTCAGTATAAGGCACATCCGGGGATTTTTCGAGAGTATCAAGTTGCTGCTGTAGGGCAGTCAACGTTTGTACAGCATCATTTTGAGCTGCATCGAATTCGCGCAGCAGTTTCAGATCCTTGTCGATAGTGTCCAGAATAGCATGACAGCGAGGTACGAACTGCCGCCACTTGCTCAACATGATTTTTGTGGGTAGCGTGAGCTTCTGAATATTCTCCGGATCAACGTCGGCACTCATTGTGAGCTTGCCGTAGTTTTGCTCCAACTGTCTTAAGTGCGGATGATGACTTTCAAGCTCCTTAAGTTTGGCTTCCACTGCACTCTTGCGCTCCTGTATTTGTTGCTTCGACAGCTTTTTGAGGTCACGTTCCAAGGTCGTTATTTCGGTCTCTTGTTTGGCCAGCCAGGATTTGTGCTCCGTGGTGAGTTTAATGAGCGATTGCAGAAGATTCCATACACTTACTATGCGACACTTGCGCTCAGCCGATTGGCGACAAACATTCGTCCAGCGCTTTTCCACATTCTGCACGGATGTCACTAGGTTAGCAGTGTTAACGTGAGTGCGCCAGGTGTCGGCATCGTTCAGCAACATCTCGGCTAGGTTGAGCACCTCGCCCACGTTGCTGCTCTGGTTCTCGATTGCGCGTTGAATCTGCTCGTGTTCCTTCAATTTGGCCTCCATCACTGGCGGTGTGTACGAGTCGAAAGTAAGCGGCTTACTCAGCTGCGTCTCAACCTCAAACATCCAGGCACGTATGATTGCAATGCGCTCTTCCAAACGCTGTAGAGTCATCTTCAGATCATTGATCTTGTTGGCACGTTGCTTGCACATGTATTTGAGACGCTCCCAGCGATCGATCAACATATCGGAACGCTCCTGCACCTCAGCGCGTGTGCTCTCCGCATTTGGCGTTTGCTCGGCATACATAGACTGTAATTCACGACCCGTTGACAGCAGCCATTCGCGATCGCGTTCGCGCAGCTGTAGCTCGGCAGTGATCTGCTTCTCTAGCTGCTTGGCAGCATCTTCGGGATTGGCAATGGCGGATATATCTGAGTCACGCTCTACTCGATGCTCCAGATCCTGAAGCCACTGCGAGATGCGTTCGTAGCGCGTGTTGAAGATGGAGTGCAGCGAGAGACGTTCTTCGATCGTATTGATCAGTGCGGAGAGTTGATAGTCGAGATCGGCGTGTTGCTGCCAGAGTATCCAAATCATCTGTCGTATGGCTTTCATATCGTGCGGACTGATGCACTCTTTGAGTTCCTCCTGAGTGACGTTGAGGCTTTCCAACTCTTGAGCAAGTGTTGCCAGCTGTATGCGTTGCGTGCGCAATGCACTCAAACGCTCCTGTATGGCATTCGCATTAGTGGGAAGATTATCGGCAGTCATTTCCACCAGCTGCTGAGCCTTGCCAAATTCTGTTTGAACGTACTCGACCTTCACCTCATATGTGGCTGAAAGCTGCGTAATGCGGGTGAGGAAATTCTGCCATGTCTCTAGAGCTGCACGCAAATTGTTGATACGTTGCGTTGCACTTGCATGTTCCATGCGTATGGATGTGGCAAGAGCATCATCGCAGAAGCGTAGTAGCTGCTGTTGTTGCTGCTTTAGCTGCGCGGACATGTTTTCACCTGCTGGCAGTTGCTGTAGCAGCTCATCGATGCGTTGCTTGAGACGTGGCAAGCGCTTGAGATGCAAATAGCGCAACTGTAAACGTGAACGCTCCTTCTCGCGCTCCTTCAGCCACTCCAGCAACGCTGTCATATCGGTGCGATAGGTGCGCCAGGCGGAGATGCGATTCTGTAGATCACCGTTGCGCTGCATAATACGCGATAGCGTTTCATTGTGCAGATTTGTCAGGGTCTTGAATTGCTCGGCAACGGCAGGTTCTGCCTGCTGTTCGGTGGCGGTATGCGCAGCCAGTACACTCTGCTGAGAGACCAGGAGATTCTGGTGAATCTCGCAGAGATGCTGCTGCTCCTTGAGGCTGGTGTAGTCTTCAGGTATGGCACAGGAGAGGAACGATTGCACATGTTGCAGATACTGCATCCATAATAGCAGTGCTTCGGTGCTGTTTTGATTTCGCACCAGGCGTGTCGAGAGTCGATGATATTCCTGGAAGGTGTCTTGGAAGATCTGTTGCCAGAGCGCCAGTACTTCGATTATGGAGGTATCAGTGGCACTGTTGTTCTCCAGAGTAGCATTATCGATGTTGCGCTCGCGCAACTCCTTAAGTTGCTCCTCGGTGCGGGCCAGAGTCTGTAGATGAGCACGCAGAGCGTTGAGCTGAGCTTCGCTTTCTTTCGGATTTTGTGGTTGGGCAATGTCCTGCAAATTTTAGAAAGATTTTGTTAGAAAGTTTTGCAAAAATATTTCTCAATTTTAGAAAGCAGAAGAAAAAGAAATACAGAGCATAAAAATGAGTGGTTAAACGCAGTTCAAACATCAAACGCTGAAAAAGATTGCATGAGTTTCAAAATTTCTCTTTTTCTTATAGAAATTTTTTTAAATTTTGCTTAGAATATAATGGAGGATAGAATGCTTTTTTTCTCCAAGAATAAATTGGATTTTTTATTTGATAAAATTCCTTTTATTTCCTTTGGCCTTCTCAGTGCTAGAGCAACAAAGTTCAAATGCATGAAATGTAAAGGAAAATCTCCTAAAAAGTTTATTAACCTCTAAATGAAAATAAATATTAAACACAATTTAAATTTAAAAAAAAAATACTAATATTAGGTAGCTAAAGGGTTAAAGATTTCACATTAAAAACTTACAATCCATGAAATGCTACTCCGCCAGGTCAATTTAAATAAAAGCTGGCTAGTGTCTAATCTATCAACACACCTCAGCAGTCAACACCTGTCACCGCCCCCTCTCCCCTCTCACATGTTTCAATACTAACACGAATTTTTGCATGTATTAACTCTCTCAACTAATTGCATTAGCCAACTTCTGGCATACCAATTAGTCCATATTCGCAAGCTTCTATGAGGAACGTCTTTCTTTCGTTTAACTCCCTCGCACATAAATGGCTTTACTTATGGCCCAAATATGGTATCGCTGTGACTGACGTTCATTATTAAATTATAAGTACCGCTAAATGCTAAATTTCTGCAAGCAACTAGATAGTACAAGCTGGCAATGACCTCATCGCCTGGCAGACTAGGCGGACAGGCAACATACGTCATCTAGACAAGCGTCAGCTAGATAAGCTCTAGCTAGCAATGACTCCAAGCACCAGAGACAAAGAATGCAATGCATAAATTTGGGGTTAAAACGTTTTAAGTTTTTCCCTTAAAATTTACAGACTTTTACTCTAGCTACGTGGGTCAGATTTTACCCTCTGCAGTTTTGTTGGTATGAAGTCGAGTACGTTTTTTATATATGTATGTACGTTGTTTTGTTAGTTGGTGGCAGTTGTTGTCTTTAATCAATGTGTGGGAATTTCCACCTTAATTTAGACAAATTAAAATTTATCGATCCTTAGAAGTTGTTGTCTATTAAGACCAGCTGTAGGTGTGTTTAGAATGCAACAAAGCAACGTTCTGCTGTTTTTGCTAAAATTGTTTTGTTGTTTTTTTTCAGCTAAACATGCAACAATTAGGAGTTTTAATCAGTAAATAATTAGTTAAAATTTGATTTTAATCGTGTTTAATTTGTTGTGTGGAATAATTTAACACAGTTTTTCAGAAAATGAAATCATTTGTAAAAGTAAGGAATTTTCCTAAAGGATATAAATGGATAGTAGAAACATATGATATATGTATATGTTCTTTATCAAATCGACCACCTCCACACCCATAAACGTCTCAATTTTTGAGATAAAAAGTTCCACGGCAGCTTAAAAATTTCATTGAAATCTCTATTTCTTCCGCCGTTTGGCCACTTTCTTGGACAAAAATGACTACGCAAAACAAGGAATTGTTAAAAAAATTGGCTTAGAATCTTCTTCCTTACCTAAAAATATTGACGTGACGAAGTTACGTTATACTGCTCTAGTTTCCAAAAAAGTTGAAAAATTGATTTCTTAAAAATTCATCTGCGTTTCATTGAATTGTTACTCGCTGGGTATAAGAGCTATGATTAAAAAAATAGTATGACCATAAAGGTTAATTCTTTGATTATATTAAAAAAACAAAAAAAAAATTTAATACGGCATAGGGGCATAGTGGGAGCTGCGTAAGCAACGCAACTGAAAATTTGTTACATGGAATTATTACTCGCTGAGTATTAGTGCTAGGATTAAAAATACGATACGCCAATAAAGGCCTACTGGAAGCCCTCACAACAAAATTAGACAAAAAATGTCTGACATCATGGGGACGCTTAGAGAGCCGCTCAAAGATCGATAACGCAACATTCATGCAGCGGCGTTGCATTGAATTTTTACTCAATGAGTATATAACCTACGATAAAAGTTTACAAAGGAAAATGAAGGTTTTTATACATGGCTTTACGACAAAAATAAAAAAAAATTCCGGCGCCGTCAGGTCGTGAATATAGCAGCTTATGTAACAGAAATGTTATATCGTTGCATGGAATTATTACTCACTCAGGAGGAGTGCTACAGTAAATTTTGTTTTACGACAGCAGGGATGTGTTATTACGCTTCACAACTAAATTACAAAAAAAATTTTGTTGTCATGATTTCAGGGATGCAATCACATAATGCAGTAAAAATTCTACAGCCATGAAAAAACGTTGCATGGATTTTTAACTCTGTGACTACTGGTGCAACGGTAAATTTTAAGGAACGAAAACAAAGGTGAGGTCTTCGGGCATATAAAAAAAAATTTGACGGCGTGTCAAAAACCCTCAGGGAACCGCCTAATGTGACGCATATGCATCACTTTTGCTGGATTAATTGAAATTAGAGCACAACCAATGGGGAAGCAAAAAAAAGATAAACGAAAAGCACAAACTCCAAATCCAACACCAACACCAACACCAACACCAACACCAACACCAACATCAACACCAACACCAACATCAACACCAACACCAACATCAACACCAACATCAACATCAACATCAACATCAACATCAACATCAACATCAACATCAACATCAACATCAACATCAAAATCAACATCAACATCAACATCAACATCGACATCAACATCAAAATCAACATCAACATCAACATCAACATCAACATCAAAATCAACATCAACATCAACATCAACGTCAACATCAACATCAACACCAACACCAACATCAACACCAACACCAACATTAACACCAACATCAACATCAACATCAACATCAACATCAACATCAACATCAACATCAACATTAACAACAACAACAAGAAACTTCGTCACGTCAAAACCTACGGGTGTGTCCACGGCACAGCCAACTCTTTTTTTGTAAAGTGTACATTTTTCTAAAATTTAACCCTTATCAGCAAAAGTGGGTCCAAAAAATATTTACTGTTCAAATTTAAGCGATTTGTTCTTCAAAAATAAGGCACTTTAGAGAAAAATTTTTTAAAACAAAAAACAAAAGTGCTTAAAATTTGTCAAAATATAAGAAAAATTAAGAAAAAAAAACATTTTGACATTTAAAGATTTTTGAGTTTGGCCATTTTTTTGAAAATTTAAAAAATATCAGAAATTTTTTTTTAATGTTTTTAATAAACAAACTGTTTTTTTGCCTCTCCTGAAAATTTTGAAATTTTGAGTTGTGACTGTTATGAAGATGGAGTGCGATATATTTTTTTTTTTTGCATGTCTTGTTTTTTATGACCTCTCTGTTGGTATTGGTATTTTGATATGACTTTTCTGCTAGTTCAGTTACTTTTATTGAAAATTTTTCGTATCGCCGATTAAAAACCATTCGATTCGCTATTCGAAAAAATTGGGAAAAAAATTTAAAAATAACTCATATTTTCTTTTTTGTACAGGGTTAGTTTACCCAAAAATAATTTGTCGACACTTTCAATAAATTCTAAAGAACAATGAAAAATATTTGTGAAAAAATCTTTATTGAATTTTAACTTTTAATTTAACAGAAAGTCCACAAAGGTTCTGAAGAAATTTCAAAACGGTTCAGAAATTTTCCTTTAACATTCATACTTCAGATCATTATTCACCACTTTAAAATCAAACATTTTTTAGAGCGTCTCTTCAATGAACGCTTTCATTTGAAATCTGTATAGCATTGTTACTTCTCAGCGGAAGAAGGACACATGCCTTACAGAACCAACCATTTCCAATCAAGCTACGAATCTTCCAACGCCCGTCAACTGTCTAATACAGTTGTTGGAACATAGCCGTTTAAACACCGATGACATTTACCTTACACAGTAAGCGACCATTGGAGTAGGTATCTTACTTAAGACGCACAAGAAAGATGAGAACATTCGAAATCGAACGGAGTTCCTCTCGTAACCTCTAAACCAAAGAATAAGAAAGAGAAAAAACCGAAACAAAATTTAAGAAAAAACAATTAAGCGACAAAGTGTTAACAACGGAATGAATTTTTTTTTTTTTTTTTTTTTTTCTAGAAAGCATTTCAGAGAAAATGTTGAACTTACTTTCCTTTGATCGAAGTTATGTAGATGGGCACGACACGGGCACGAATTGCTGTTGTTTCAATGTAAAAGGGAAATTTTAGAGAGTGAGGGAGTGAAAAAATTTTGACCACTGCGGTCACCAAATCGATTCGGCTGTCGATACCAAAACACTGGATCAAAACAGTATTGCGTTGTGGAAATATTCACACTATTTGTGTTTTGCATAAAAATATTACACTTTTAGTACGAAATGTATCAAAGTAGTAATGAAACCTGCTTAATAGCAACAATCATCATACTCATACTCGTGATACTTTTTTTGCATAAAATACTAAAAGTAGCAAAAAGTGTACTAGTGATCATGGATCAAATGACTGCCAGCATAACATACTTTGGGCACGACATTCATCAAATGGAAAAGACAGTAAAAATTCGTGCCCGTGCCGTGCCCATGACCGTCTATGTAACATCGCCCTTACACAATATTTTCAATTTTTTATTCAGTTTGAAACAAAAAAAAATAATTAAATTTCACAAATACACTTCATTACTTCATGTTAGAAAACACGAAAGAACTCGTTGTCACGTCAAGACCTATGGGTGTATCTATTATACAGTCAACTACATTCTTTTACAAAAAAATTTTTACCAAAAAACGTAGGTACTATTTTTCGCGCTATCAAAATTTTAGGAAACTATTGCTCTTATAAAAAATTTTTGGAGTTATGACATTACTAAAGGGAACAAAAGATGTGGTGTTTGTGATCATATGTCAAATGGTAGTTGTAAAAGCAAATTAAACTTGCTACACGCAAAGAAATTTTTCGTTTACAGTAACTGAAAAATTCAAATTTATACAAATTTATAGCAACAATTTGTCCAAAAAGTAACTCTGAACTATAAGCGCTGTGTTAATACAACGAAGGGAAAAACAAACGAGGATTTAAAAATCACTTGCGTTTATGGCAAACGAAATTAATTTCCTGCAACTAAATGACGCGTTTCTCTCAACTGACTTTTATTACTTATGACAACTGTTGAAACGTTTTCAAATAACGATTTCAAGCACGGCAAACGAAGTTGCGTTTGTGGCAAACTGACGATAAACGTTTTTTGTTTTCTTTGCGTGAATGTTACTTGATAGGGATATAAGTCCATGTGCTAAGTTGAATTAAAGGTATGACACTTCAAGTATTGTTGGTCAGGTATTGTAGATTTGAAGAGTGAATTGGATCCAATTACCCGTATCTATTTATATGTTTTAAAAAAAGCTCCTTTTTTATTTTTGTATTAAATTAAAAAAGCAAAAAGTAGGTGTATACAAGAATATTGTATTAGACAGAAATTCAAGACTGGCTTCTTTGTTTTTGAAATGATTTTACAGACTAAGAGGGGAGATACTATAATAATCTTTATAAAATTTTATTTTCCTAAAATCATAAATTTAGAAAAGTAAATGTTAGTTTATTACATGAAAATGTGTCACTTAACTCAAACCTTTAAACAGAATGGGACTTCCAAAGTAAAGACAATCAACGTGATTGGTTCTTATCTACTTTACTCTCTTTATGAATCCAAACCTTTAACGAAATTTTCACAAAAATTTATTTTAAATAAATGGTTACTTCAAGTCAAGCGTCGTGAATTACTTTGAAATTTTTGTATCACAAAAAAATCGTCCCGAATTCGGTTTTCCAGGAAAATAACTCTTCAAAATACATATAATTTCGTTCGATATTTCTTGTTCACAATAATTTTTTTTTTAATGCCTGGTTGGTTTTATTGTAGTTTTTAAATACTTTTTATGCTCTGTCGCCTTATTTTCTATTTATTATTATTTTTATATTTTTGTTTTTCACGAATTAAATAGTTCACTTTACTAACCTGTTGCACATTGTTGAAATACTGTTTGGCTGACGTCACATTTTCCTCGATTTCTTTGCGTTCTTTTTCCTGCGTCTCGGCGACATTGGCTAGCGTGGTAATTGTTTCCTTGCAATCATGCAAGCGTTGATCCAAAGCATCGAGTTCACCCTGCATCAGGCTGGAGGCATCTAGGCCAACATCAGCAGCAATGCTTGAAACTAAAGCGCGTAATTGTTGCAGACGCAAATCTTGAGTATTTAGGTTATCCTGACAAGTCTGTGAATGGGGTTGAGGAAAAGACGATTAAATAGGTTGACAAATGAGTCATTAACACAAAAAAAAACACAAATTTAACAAAAACACAACAACAAAATCGATGTAAAATTAATTGCTTAAGTATCTAATGGGTGCAGCAATTAAGTTGATTGCACGCTATTTGATAGTTTAAAGAGTATTTTTAGACAGTGTTCATGCTCATGAGACACTTTTTTTATATAATTTTTTTTTTTAGTGCTCCGGTTTTTGGCAACAATAGCAACATAAAGAGAAAGTATCTTTAAAGTATAGATAGAGCTATTTTTGCAATTAGTTTTTTAGTGGCGCACTAAAAGAATTTTCGAAAGTAAAACAGCAGAATTAAGTAAAGGTAACTGAAGTATACATTTAAGAATACAAGAATTTAAAAGAAAGCACTTTCCAATTAATGCTTAGGAGTGTTATTGATTTTTTATTAACACAAAAATTTTTTCAAATTTTCAACAAAATTAATAAATATTTCTTTGGTGTATTTTATTGAAGTATCTCAAGGTACCTTATACTTAAAGGTAATGATAAATTTTAGATAAATATAAAGGGGTGTATTCATAAAAATGTATGAATCTTTTACGAGTATAAAGCTTTCATAAGAAAAAAATTTAAAAACATTATTCGTAAACCTTCAATAGCGTTAAAAATCTCTTTTAAATGCTCCATAAATGAGAGAATTTTAAAAATGGTTAAAACCTTCAATAAACCCTCGATAAAGCATAAATAATTTTTTTTTTGTTCTTATCTGAGCACACATTTTTTTAAGAATATATAAAATTATTTCAAAATATATTAACTTTTAAATGCACAAGACCACCGATTTTTACCGAAAAAATATATTTTATGTAAAATTGAGTAAAAATAAAACTTCCGTTTTTAGTTTTGAAAAAAATTTTTTTTTTTAAATTTTTTTAAAAAAAGTGGTTGTATCTATAAAGATACAAAGTGAATTTACCCACATTTAAAATCCCTATTTAAATATATCATAATAAAAGAAATGTGTTATGAAATTTTTATTAATTCTTTTATTTTAAAAAGTTAAAATTATCAAAAACTGCAGGGAGTGCACACTGTATCTTTAAAGATACAACCAACTAAAGTGACCCAGTGAGGTGCCAAATGATCAAAATTTTTTCGAACCACTTAAAATCACTAAAGGACATATCTTGAAAGCAGTGAGTATTTTTTCCTAACAAAATTATTTATCTGTTCCTAGAAGTTAAACTGTTAAAAATAGTGTTTATTTAATTTTAAAAAAAAATTTTTTGACTTTGTACAAAATTTTTTTAAAAAGTATGACAAATAGAAGTAAAAACTATTTTTTTATTTAAGACTTATAATATTCTTAATAATAAAGAACTGATTTGAAAAAAATCAAACCAAAAATATAAACGTAGGAATTTTTTAAATGGTTGTATCTTTAAAGATACACGGTGCATTTAAGGGTTAAAAACAAACAAAATGTCAAAAAATGTTTGAAAATGATTGTTTACAAATGAGTGGATTTTCAAAAATGGCTGAAACGTGCTGTAAACTCCGCATAAAGTATTTTTAAAAAAATTTATAAAAAACATTTTTTAAAAAAAGAAAATAAAAACAAAAAATTTGTCAAAACATATTTACAAAAACAAAAGAATAAAATAATTTTTTTTTTTTTTTGTACAGAGGGTACCCAGCGAATCAAAACTACCGTTTTCGAATTCATTTATGAACCTTTTCGGGTAGAAACGTTAATTTTCGGCACTCATAAATGAACCTTTTTGGTATCATTCGTCGGACTAAAATGCCTCTCAAAAATGAAGCTTATTTTGTTCCGAAATGAGTTGAAAAAAGAACCATAAATTGTACTTTTTTGTTCGGAAATGAGTTAAAAAAAAGAACCGTAGAAACGTTATTTTTCAGCACTCAGAAATGAATCCTTTTTGAATCAGTCGCCGGACGAAAATGCCACTCAGAAACGAACCTTTTTTTTTCTTTGTAAAGAGTTAAAAAATTAATCTTTTTGAATTATTAATTTTATTATAACATAATATTTATTATTACATATCGATAAAATGAACAAAAAATGTTTTTTATGTGAGAAATTGCTTCTGCTGATGTGATAAAAAAAATCAATATTTTTTAACTCATTTAAGAATGCAAACAAGAAACATTTACGATTCATTTCTGAACTCATTTATGAACAAATATGGTTCATTTACGAGGAATTTTTACCTACTAAAATGAATATTTATCGATTCAAAATAAGTTTTTTATGAATTTCGCAGAAAATAGAGTTTTTATTTATGGGAAAAGGTTTCACGAATTTAATCTTCTATAGCAAGCACTTTTAAGCGACACCATAAAAAATTAAAAATTAAGGAAAATTCGACCCAAAAAGTTCGCAAAACTCTCACATTACGCAAACCCTGCGCATATAGTTTAGTGGGTAGCTTCGAAAAACTTTTATAAAACTTTGATATTGCGACAAATAAATAAAAATTCATTGAATTTATCTAATAGACAAACCATTATTTAAACTCTTCCCACTTCAAATCGAAAGTGTTCCTATTTGAACAACAAAGCAGCTACAACATGTTTATGAATAAAAAAACTTGAAAAAATTTAACATTAACATTTAACATTAAAGATTTAAGCTTTTTAACACTAAAAGACTTTTTAACATTAAAAAGCTTTTTAACAATTGAACGTTTTAAAGCAGTGATCATCAAAGCCTATGCCCGCGGGCATTTGAGCTTTTGTGCTTAAAAGCTTTCTGTATACATATTAGGTCTGTTTCCGTACTTTTGTGTAAGATTTGTGTAAAATGTGTGCAAGAGAGTAAAAACGAAATGTGAGAATAGTTGCAAAAGTACGGAAACAGCTTCTAGTAAGTTTCAAGCACAAAACAGCTGATTTTGACTGCAGACGGCAGCACAAAATTTAAAACACTTTCACTGAAATTATTAAAAGCCATTTTTTAATGCAAAACTGAACAATTACTAATTTTTATTTATTATTATTTATTTATTGTACGTAAATTTCTTTTTAGGCACACAATTTGTGAATTTATTTATCGGAAAACATAAACAATTATGAAATGTAATTTGACATTTGCTTCTTCTTATTGATGCTTATTTTTCTTGATGCTTGTTCTTACTTTACTCGAAGTCTCGAGTTCTAGCACTCTCTGTGCACTTTGTGTGCTCGAGAGAGCGATTTTATGCTTGTTCTTCTTCTCCCATTTTTTACACAGAAAGTACGGAAACAGAAAATAGTGTCCCACAAGTTACACAGTGTACGTACGGAAACAGACCTATTAACTCACGGACAAGCACTGAACTGCGTCAGTATCTATTGAAACTTCATGCAGAACAGACTTACGGCACATGCATGCTTGTTAGATTGTTTTTTTTTTTGCTGCGCATACGCAACTTATGCTACACTCATAAAAATATCAGTTTTTGCTTTTTCTATGCAAAATGTCTCTATTTGAACGGGATTTGCAATACCTTTTTGCAGAAAATATTTTTTCTGAACCTCAATGTATGATTAAATTAAATCAAAAACGAAAAAACCTAAAGAATTAAAACAAAAGCAAAAAAAAGACACAGTTTCGAATAGTAAGTATTGACACTTCTAAATAAAAATTGAATTTTAAAAATTGAAATTAAATTATAAAATTAACCTTTACTATTTTAAAGTTTTCTCCTTTTTTGCAACAGTGCATAAAAAAGTGAATTTTAATATGTTTCTTCGATATGAATTATGTTATTATGAACTGTAGTAAGCATACGTAAATCGCAAAATTTTTTAAAAACATTTCCCCCTCACGCCTCTCCCATAGATTTATCTAATACACCAGATTAAAATTTTTTTCGGCGCCACTGAATAATCAAACAAGCTAACCATCGTCTTGCATGAAAGCTGGACTGAGACTCAAGTAGTAATTTTTTTCAGTGCAAAGCTTTCAATGAGCTTTTATACATAAACAAAGTATGCTTGTATAGAATTTGATGACCACTATTTTAAAGCTTTTTAATATATTTTTATGAATTCGGCCGAAAATTTCCAAAAATTTTTTTAATTTCTACTTTACTATAGGGTGTATCAACAAGAGATGTAGGATTTGTTTTTTTAATTTAACGAAGAATTGTTTAGATATGTCTTGAATTTTTATTGGATTCTAAAGTAAAAGATATGGAGGTTATAAATTTAACGCAAAATCTTTTCGTATCTCGTATCTTTTTTTAATATAACGCACAAGGACTTCTTCTCTATCTCGAACATTATCTGGAACAAAAATCTATCTATTATTCGATAAAAGATTACAAAATAGGTTAAAAACGTCACCAAATTTCTGATAAGAAACGTCATATCTACCTATGCTATTAGATATTGTTGGCCATATCTTATTTGAATATTTTATGGCACAAGCATAAAAAAATTTAAATTGTAAAAAAATTTTGCTGTTAAATTAAAATAGTCTCAAGAATGATAATAGATAGATAAAGAAATGACTTGTGCTTTACTCGGGTTTAATTTAAACAATCAATCATGACAACAAATTCGTATCTATTTATTTTGCCTACTTCTATTGAAACTATGTATGTATCTTCAACTATTTGCATTAAAATTCCTTGAATTTTAACCGGAATTAAATAATTTATATAAAATCATTTAATGTTCCACAAGAACGCTTATCTGAGACTAATAACCCGCCTTAAGAAAGATAATGTAACATTTTTCCACAACAATATTTTTCAGCGATAAGCACCCATTGGGATGTTAAACAAAGAAAAAAAAATATTTTTTTTTAATTTGCTTGAGATAAATTTTTGCTTCTAGCTTATGTTTTCTTCCTACTAGAGAGCATTTTTAATCAGCTTCAGCTGTGCAAGCAAAAAAAAAAGCATTTCGTAAGATTTAAAAATAATTTTTAGTCATCATTTTAGTGGTTACATTTTTTGCTACATTTAAAAAGGGAAAGTCATTTCAGGCTAGAAACGTTTATTAATGAACTTGGATTTACCGGATAACCATTTTATCTTAATTTAGAATGTAAGAAATAGAGTTCTTATCTTCATTTCTAGAAAGCTTTATTGAAAAAGCGGCAATATTCCTAGAGTGCTAAAAACCTTTAATGATTGCCTTTATTCAAATTTCCGAGTATAAAGGGTATTCAAGATTCATTATGCGTATGTTGTTTATACTTTTTCGCAAAATGAGGTGCGCCCCTTTTAACAGAGCACTTGAGATGTCGAGTAGTGGGTAGTTTTGTGTTAAATGTTTCAAGATTTTGCTGGGGATAAGATAAGATTGTCATTCGAAAGATTTCTATAAGAAACACGCGTTATTTTTTTAATTCGATAATAATGACTGATGATGTTAGGAATATATTTTAACTGTGGTTTCGATAATGAAATAACTAACAAAGGTTTGCTGTAGAATTTATTTTTTTAATAAAACAAACAATTGTTCGGATGTATCCTAAATTTTTGTTGGATTATAAATTAGACACACGGATTTTTTTTCATATAATTAAGAAAAAAAAAAAACAAATTGTGTTGTGCGTGTTATTATATGTTTGCACACAAATAATCAAAAACAGGACATACCAGCTTTTATGACGACTCCGAACGGCCAAGGTACAGTGGCGAGCAAAACTGGCTAAATGTTTGTCACTTTCATACATTTTTGACTGCTGTAGAGTAATTTTTCAATATAATGCTACCAAATTTTTAGGTTATATACTTCATTTATTAAGAAACAAAACGTATTAGTTCAAGTTTGCAAAATTTATGAAAATAAAAGAAAATATTACAAAAATAACATAAAATTCTATTTAGCCAGTTTGGCACGGCGGTAATTTTTACTGAATAAAATATAAAATTAATATTTTACCAAAAATTCCTTTGGCCTAAATGACATTATTAGTGCGTCTCGGCATGTTCTAGACCAGTTTTTCAATAGTTGCATGTGAAAGATCACGCCATTTCTTCTGAACTCTTGACCTTAGTTCGTCGATGTTATTTAGAAGCCATTTCGTATGATGCTAGCCGTTTTTTAGAATAGCCCACACATTTTTAATCAGGTTTAAATCAGGACTATGTGCTGGCCTCTGTAAAAGCTGGAAGTTCTAATTTCTTAGCCACTCTTGAAAAATGTTCGCTCTATACTTCGGTTCCCCGTCTTGCTGGAATATCACCTCTTCTGTTGGATATGCACTTAGGTTAACGAAATCCGGCAAATTAGTCTGTAACACTTCTTTTACATTGGTCAAGAATTGACGTCAATTTTTTGCTCTTCCTTTTTAAACTTACCCTCTCTCATGTTCGCGTCTTTCATCGACAAACTCACAGACTTGATTTCAAGTCTTGATAAATGTAAAAGGGGTCTAAGATGTTCGGGTAGTTCTTTTTCTTTATTATACCAAATATTCTTACAAGTGGGCCAATATGCCACCATGTAAAGCAGCCACACATCATAAGGCTACCACCGCCATGTTTCATCGTTTATTTAACTTGATGCTTCTGCAGCTTTTCATGGGTTCGGTGTTAGTAATATTGTTGCCCATCCGACATATACCGGTTAATACAGGTCTCATCAGACCAGATCACATACTTCCAATCATCGACACTCCAGTGTTCGAACTTTTGGCAGAAATTCAGCTTTGCTTTCATGTTTTTATCAGACAATGCTAGCTTTTGTGGCTTAATGGCGGCCTCCAACCCGATTTTTTCAATGCTCTGTATGCTATCCACTTATTTACTGGCTTTTCAATCGTTTGTGCAGTTTCTTTTGGTGTCTTAGCTACTTGTTGAGTTAATAAGCGCTCCATGGCTCGAGCATCTCTGACCGAAAGTATATTGGGACGCTTTTTTGTAACCTTTGGAGCCTTTATATTCCATCGTTTCAGGGCATTTAGAACAGTTTGTTTATTCATCTTCCTCATTTTGATAAAAACATAAAAATAGTCTTTTTAATTTAAACGAAACGACAAATTTGACGCCGATTCAAGTAAACACGACTGAAAAACTTAACTTCGTTTTGTTTATCGCGAATAAAGCAACAGTAAATTTCAGCAAAAAAAAAAAGCCAAAACGGCAAGGATACCGGTATTAATAATGAACCGACGCTGACAAATTTAAACACGTGCAAAACTGGCTAAGCAGAATTTTTTGTTATTTTTGTAATATCTTTTATATTTTTTTGCAAAGTGGAACTAATACATTTTATTTCTTAATAAATGAAGTATATCACCTGAAAATTTGGTAGCGTTATATTGAAAAATGACTCTACAGCAATAAAAAATGCATGAAAGTGGCAAACATTTTTCAAATCAGTTTTGCTCGCCACTGTACATGTTCTCAAAGAGCTTAACATAACATTATTTACTCTCTGAGAACATAGAGGTGATGACCGGGTATGGGCAACACTACATTTAAAGCTTCTGTGTTGTTTCTGTGTTTGTCTTTAATTTGTTGTTGCGTTTTGTGTTTCTACATAACTCTTTGCTCTCATTTCTTGCTCTCAACGCTTCCAGAGCGCTCTCTGCCCAAAGCTGGTGATGACCGATTAGAAAAATTTATTTCTACTGAAAAAATGTTCTGTCTCAGCTGGGGTTCACACAATGTTTAACGCACTCGGCTTCGGCCACCACTCATTATTAACACATATTTCTTAAAAAGTACGATATCATATCAAAGAAGCTTTAAGGATTTCCTAAAATTGATCACGTTGTCTTATTATAGGTACCGAAAAACTAGCTATCAAATTAACAGTTTCATGAATTAGTGTGATATCAGTTATAAACATTGAATTCATTTGGTTGATCTGAAATGCTTCAAGTTAGGATTTTTTTTTTTCTAAAAAATATATTCTTGTATATGTAATATATCATGTAAATAAATATATAAAATATATTTTTGTATATCATTTCCAAGAATTAAATATCTTTTAATTTAAATTTTCATATTTTTAACTTAACCACATTGTTGTCTCAATGTGTGAAATTATTCCCTTTCGGACTCAAGAATTTAATACTTCGTGCTTATAAGAAAAAAGAAATTTTTTTATTTCCCTTATGAACTCATAACGAATTGAAGTTTCTCTAAATTTTTTGTCCATATTAACATTAACGCAATTAAGCCTACATTGTATGCTTTTTCTTTGTACTTCAAATACAAAACTAACTGGCTACAAAACCGACTTCCAAATTTTAAATACAAATAAAAGAGATAAAAAAAACCATTCACCATACAATTGAAAAACCGCATATTTGCCGCTATGAACAAACTATTTACTATTAATTATGTGCGTACGTGTGCTGGATTTTTATTTTTGGGCACCCCTCCTAGTAAGACTGACATATATTTTAATGAGGCCTACTGAAAAACATCTTGAGAAATCTAGCTTAAATAGAGCAACTTATGTAATGCGTATAAACACGCTGCTTGGATAAAACGTAGAGTATTTTTCTATGTTTAATAGATGCAACTTATGAATATGACTGCTTTGATGAGCTTGCCTGCGCTTGTATGTGCGTGTGAAAGAAACTACAGACAAAATTTATGCTAATTAAAAAAGCACATAAAGTTTTTTTTTTTATATTTTTGAATGCTTAATGAGCTTAATTGAAGAAAAACATTTATCTAAAAATTTCAAAAATTTTAAGTCACCAAAATATTTCTTGTGAGAAATTAATGCAAGCTCTAGGTTTCAAGTTTTTTTATTTAGGTAATATTCAAAAATTGTGGCGTCCGTGGCGTAGTTGGTTAAAGTGCGTGGCCGCTATGTCAAAGAACCTTGGAGACCCAGGTTCGAACCCCAGCAGCGACAGAAAATTATTTGAATTAAAATAATTTTTCTGTACGGCCGCCACCTCTCTGCAGACAATGGCAAACCTCAGAGAGCAATCAAAATGCCATGTAAAGCTTCTTGAGAACGAGAACATTCCGTTCATCGCCGTTCGGAGTCGGCGTTAAGCATGTAGGTCCGGTTCTCGGTCAATTGTGCACAAACTTAATAACACGCACAACACAATTGATCATAAGAAGCTAGGTCAAAGTCCTCTCAAGGGCTGAAATGGCCAGTTATTTATTTTTTATTATTTTTAATATTCAAAAATTAAAAGCTACAAATATATAAAAAAATGCCAACGATTAGGTTTGGAAGGGATGAAAGCTTACGAAATAAATTCTTTATTTAATTGGAAGGAAAAATGTATTTAAAAAAAAAATCCACAAAAAAGCTTTTTCATACCTCAAAAAGTACGTAAGAAAGAAAAGAAAAAAATTTCCGAACTTAAACTTTCAATAATATTTTCCATAATTCTTGTTGTATTTGATTCGAGTATGGAAAAAATTCGAGCTTTTCAATTTGAGCTTATAGTGCTTTGAGCTTACGAGCTTTAGAAGTGCTTATAGAAGATATTGAGGATCGTAAAAGCTTTTGAGTTCAATTTTTTTTTATGAAAAACTAAATCCGAGAGTTAAATATTAAAAGCTTAAAGTTTCGTGATAATAGTTTGAAAGCTTTTGAATAAATAATTTTACATAAAGAGTTTAACAGTACTAATAAAATATTTCAAAAATAAATGAATAAGAAATATAAAGAAAATAATAAAAAAATATAAAATTAATTCTGTAAATAAAACTTTAATATAATAAAGTCAGATTTAATAAATAAAAAGCAGACATTCTTAATTTAAAGTGATTAAAAAATTAATTAAAATTAAATGTTTAGCTTATAGGTTTAGCTCTTTAAAAAAAATGCATTTGTTTAATTATTTTTAGTCAAGTTAAATTTCTTTATTTTAATAGAAAAAAAAATTTAATTTTCAAACTCAAAATAGTTCTAGTGATGAATTTTTATGCAAACAAAAAACTCCAAAAATTACATCTTAAAAGATTAGAGCTCCGTGCTAATAGTTTCAAAGCTGTTGAGTGAACTTTTTTACATATAGAGCTTAACAAGGCTTTTGAAATATTTAAAATTTTAATTAATTTATTATTATAACGATGATTATTATAAAATAAAAAAACAATATAAAAAATACAGGGGAAAGAACTAAAAATTTCAATTTCAGTAATTAAAACTTTTACATAATTAATTTATATTTAATAAATAAAAAGCTAAAATTCTGATTTCAAAATGATTAAAAAATTAATTAAAACTAACGGTTTAGCTTCTTTAAAAAATAAAATGTATATATTTAATAATTTTTAGTTTAGTCAAATTTCTTTATTTTATTAAAAAAAAAACAAATAAAATACATTTTCAAAACATTCTTCTACAATAATTCTAGTGATAATTTGAAATTTTTGACTTAATTTTATTTTTATTTTTATTTTTTTTTTTTGTTTGATTTTTTATTTTTTTGTTTGTCTTTTTTTATTTTTTTTTGTGAATAAATGAATTTTGTACATAAAAAAACTTTAAAGCTTTCACATATGTTGAGTAGTACTCAGGATACGCACGGTTTAAGAACGAAATCTTTTTTATTAAATTAATTTTTTAAGAAACATTTTTCTACATATTTATTTTTTTATTAATATTTCTTAATAAAAAGCTTTAAAGCTTCATGAAAATAGCTTGAAAGTATTTAACTAAATTTCTTATTTATTTATTTTTATATATTTTTATTTCCTATTTTCAAAGCTTAATAAAACTGTTTAAATGTTAAAAAATTTTAATTAATTTAATTAAATAAAATAAATAAAAATATAAGTAATAAAAAAATTTAAAAATTGTAAAATATTAAAAAAATAACTTAAATAATATTTAAGCAAATGAAAATTAAATAAAATAAAATAACTTTAAAAGTTTCCAACTCAAAGCTTTTAATATAATTCATGTGAAAGATGAGCCAAGGCTTTTGATTTCATTTTTATGAAAAAACTTTTAAGTTTAAACTAAACTCTCGACTTGAATTTTTCTTTATAGAACAAAAAAATATAATGTAATAATCTTAAAAGCTTTTAAGTGTCTTGTAAATACTTCTGATAGATATTGCAAGGAAAACAGTTTTTTATTAAATTTAATTTTAAACCAACAAGATTCAAGATTTAAAAACTAAAAGCTTTTAAATGTGAAATGAAATAATTCAATAAATTTTATTCATGAAGGAGATGAAAAAAAAAATTAGCGAAACTTCAAAGGAAAAAATTAAATAAAAGCTATTTATTTGCATTAAGAAATATCACGACCAAAACAGCCCAAATATTACCAAAAATAAAAGCTTTAAAGTTTAATGAAGATAGCGTAAAAGATTTTGAATTTCATTTTCTATTTTGGCAGACAAAAAATTAAGATAATGTTAAAATTATAAATAAATGCAAAAACATTAAGTCTTAAATTAAAATTTGATTTAAAAAAATAAAATGTGTAAAAGTGTGAAAACTTTAAAAGTTTCAAATTTAAATATGATTTTTAGCATCCGTATGTCTTGGAACGCATAAAAGCTTTTGGTGTTATTTCTTTATTTTAACGTTGAAACTTAATTAAACAATTTAAAAAAGCTTTTTTTTAAACTTGGATACTCTAAGATTTATTTTCTTTTATTTTGATTAAAAACTGAATTGTTTGATTAATTAATTAAAAGCTTTTAAATATGTTAACCATATTTTCAAAGAGCGTTGAAAGCTTTTGTTTTAATTTTTTTTTAACTTTTTTATTTATTTTTTTTTTTTTTTTTGAAAAAAAACTGTTTTATACACTAAGGGAAATAAAGCATATTAACATTATCCACGCCTGAGTATATATTTAATTTAAATATTTACGTGGATAAATCAAATATTTTCCTTACAACTCGTTTTTTTCCCGTATTTAAATTTTATTCATGCCACACACTGACACACATATTCCATACAGCTTCCAAGCAGCCGCCAAGCAGCAGCAGCATCGCACTCTGTTCCTGTGCACTCTGTTCCTGTGCGATGCTGCTGCAGTTTCTTCGCACCAGCAGTTGCAGGTCTTATAGTTCTCATTTAGTTAATGTTTCAAAGGTAATATATCATGGATATTTGGCAAATATGATTTGTGAGTACGGTGGTGAGTGCGATGCATGATGAATTCATGTAAGGTGGAGTGACAACTCGGTATTTTCTCAAGAATGTCACTCCACTCTACATGATTTCATCATGCATCGCACTCACCACCGGACTCACGAATCATATTTTCACAGAAAGAAAATAAAATATGCCACTAAATGGCGTTTGATATGGACGCAGCTCGTGGGAAATATTCAAATAAATTGTTTTTCAATTTCAATGTTTTTATATAAATTTTCCTAAAATGCGATAGTTTTATTTTCAAATAGTAAATATTTGAAAGATATTTAAATACATTCGTGCATAATTTTAATATATTTTTTATTAATTCTGTTTAAATATTTTAATATTTTATTTAATTAAAAAAGTATTTAAATAAATTTTAAATATTTACGTAGTCGATTTAAGTAAATGCGTTATTGGTGCAAAAATGACTCGCTTTTTGGATAAATTAAAAAAGTTTTTGGATAAATTTAATATTTTTTTCCCTTAGTGTAGAAAATATATCGAGACTTTAAACGACTTAGGTGATTTTAAATCAAGATCAATAAAAATAAAAGCTATGAATGGCAAGTGTTTTGTAGAAAAAAAAAATAAATTTTAAAAATAAAACACTTTCAAACATTGGATAGAGCTATAAGTGAAATAAATTAATTTTTTATGTTGTAAATGCAATGTTTTTTTTTTTGTTTCTGTAAATAAATGTGGCGTCCGTGGCGTAGTTGGTTAAAGTGCGTGGCCGCTATGTCAAAGAACCTTGGAGACCCAGGTTCGAACCCCAGCCAGACAGAAAATTATTTGAATTAAAATAATTTTTCTGTACGGCCGCCACCTCTCTGCAGACAATGGCAAACCTCAGAGAGTAATCAAAATGCCATGTAAAGCTTCTTGAGAATAAGAACATTCCGTTCATCGCCGTTCGGAGTCGGCGTTAAGCATGTAGGTCCATTTCTCGGTCAATTGTGTACAAACTTAATAACACGCACAACACAATTGATCATAAGAAGCTAGGTCAAAGTCCTTTCAAGGGCTGAAATGGCCAGTTATTTATTTATTTTATTTTTTTTTTTTTAAATAAAACGTTATATAACAGTCCAAGGTATAGACTGAGGATTGCCTTACGCGTCCATTGTTTTGTTTTTTTTTTTTACAAAATCGGTGTATTAGGGGTTTATATAAATACCTCCATGTTTTAAAACAAAGGGTCTTTTTTAAAGGGTGTTTTTTAAAGGGTATTTTTTAACTGCAAAATCTCCTATAAATCACCCTCTGAGTCCACAGACCACCTGTGGGCTGCGAATATTTTTAGCTTTTAAAATCGATGAACATTTCTAAATTTTGAAAATTGAAATACTTAAAGGTTTAAAAAATGGTAAGTACAAAAACATTTTCTATGTTTTCATTTCATCCCAAAAAAATACAAATCAAAAGCTTAAAGCTCTATTTTCATTATTAGTATGTTCCAAATGACATAAACATCAAAACAGAAGCTTTCAGTAAATTTTGAGAAAACACTTATTTAAAAAAAAGAATAAATAATAATAATAATGAAACAATTATAATAATAATGAAAATTTTACAACAAGAATAAGCTACTTTTTAATTTTTAACTTATTTAAGAAAAAGTTTTTTGCTCAAAAATTTATAAAAACTTTTGCATAACATTTTTATAATCATTTAAAACATAATAAAACACAAAACATAAAAATTTAGCTTAAAAGCTTTTGATTTTATATCCACACAATCAGCTCTACGCCCTATTGAGGAATGCAGAATAACTATAAATCCAAAAAAATGTTCACACCCTATAAAAAGATCAGCTGGTCGCTGGACAGTTTTAAAATATATTGTATTTCAAACATAATCTATACATTTCTACCCTACAATACAATAAAATTTTAAGAGATATTCAAACAATTGTTCGTTTTATTTAAAAAATAAATTTTATATCTCTTGTTGATACAAACTATATTTCATAAAAACTGATGAAAGCTTTGGCACCAATTTTTTTTTTTAGTATTTAATAAATAAGAAAAAAACTATAAAAAATATTGCACAATAAGAACGCCGTTTAAAACTTTTGATATTAATTTTTTTGGAAGAAAAAAAACTTTTCCATTGCTGCGGATATGACTGCCCAAAAAAAAACTACGCTTGCCGCTCAGAACAGGACATAGCAGTGGAAATTTTCTAATGGCTTAATTGGCTTAATCAGCTGGTCGCTGGACAGTTTTAAAATATATTGTATTTCAAACATAATCTATACATTTCTACCCTACAATACAATAAAATTTTAAGAGATATTCAAACAATTGTTCGTTTTATTTAAAAAATAAATTTTATATCTCTTGTTGATACAAACTATATTTCATAAAAACTGATGAAAGCTTTGGCACCAATTTTTTTTTTTAGTATTTAATAAATAAGAAAAAAACTATAAAAAATATTGCACAATAAGAACGCCGTTTAAAACTTTTGATATTAATTTTTTTGGAAGAAAAAAAACTTTTCCATTGCTGCGGATATGACTGCCCAAAAAAAAACTACGCTTGCCGCTCACAACAGGACATAGCAGTGGAAATTTTCTAATGGCTTAATTGGTGTGGCTAAAATTTTTTGTTTGTTTTTGTTGTTGTTGTGTGTTTTTTTTAAAATACTTAGCAGCTAGTTAAGTTTTTTGTTGTTTTGTTTAGACTCACCTTGGCATGTTGCATGGTTTCCAAGGGCTGTTCCAAGGTTTTCACCGTATCCATTTGTTGTTCGATGAAACTTTTCACGGCTGCCGATGCGTTTCGGTATTGGTCCCAAAGTTCGACGGCACGCTGGTAACGCAAGCATAAGTTTTGCAGATTATCCGATGTATCATTCCAGGCGACGACAGCTTCCTGTACGGCAGATTCAATGCGTTCAGCTACTTGAACATCGCAGGTTTCGATGAGCGGCCTGGCAGAACTCTTCAAATCGCTGAGTAACGATTCGCGACTGTGTAAATCGCTAGCCAGACCCTATGAAATGTTTTAGGAAAGTTTTTTTTAAGGAAAAAGAAATGACAATTTTTATTTTAATTTAATGGATGTAATGATGGTTTGTTTGTTTTGAACGAACACTTAAATAGGACAAAGCTTGGCAATTTTTTTTTTTTTTCTTTTGTTTTGGTCACTCCAGTTAACACTTAGAAATTTGTGAGTTAATCGATTTTATGTTGTTTGAGGAAATTTTTTTTATTTTTTTTTTTATTATAAATATAATAAATAATGTTATATATGCTGCACACTCACAAATTCTTTTTGTGTGCTTTGTTTAACCACATCCATTCACCACATTTTAAATTCAAATTTAAAATACTTTTTTTTTAATTCTGTTTTTATCAACGTCACTTGATACCAACTTCGTCGTATCCGTTACAAGTTAGTCAAGTACGTTACTCTCTGACCGCACACATTTAGTCGCTCGCACACATTTATTCACTTTGCAAGCCCAACGCATACTAAACGAACAGCACAAAAAAAAAACGAGTCCTAACAATGTTCTCTGTTAATCATTCACTAAAGTTTTCTGCTGACGCTACGTTCGCGTGGAGCCAAAAATGCTAGTCGCTACGCTAGCCACTGTTAAACGAATTATTTTTAAAGTTTTGCAGAGTGCGTTGAGTGAGCTTGAGGAGTGTGAAGCTTTAAGCGTTTGTTTATGACTTTTGCTGTCTGCTGTCTGCTATCAGAGAATGTGTTTCCAGCTCTATGGTTGACAAACAATTAGCACACACGTCACAACAGTGATGGCTATTTATATTAAGTCATTCACTTTATGTTTTTCATTTGAACACTTTTGTCTTTGAGTCAGCCCTTAATTAGCCTGCTTTGAGGTTTTTCTATTTATGCGAAAATTGCATTCTTTGTTTTTTTTTTTCGTTTTCTTGTTTCTATGTTAAGCGGTGTGTTCGCGGTTTTTGCTATTTTTATGCTTCACAGAAATACCTTTACTTAAGGCAGCAGGTTTGTTTATAAGCAGCTTTATGAAGTAGCTATGCATCGTTACAGAAGAAAAGAACATCGTATGGTTGTGACAATAACAGTTGACCTGCTTGTGAAGTAGCAGCATAGCAGGTACCGCTATGACTGGGTAGCTGACCCTATTAAAAGTGACAGTATTGGTCATAAAAATGTTTTTCAAAAGTAAAGAACAGAAAAACCTTGAATGAAGCTCTTCAGAATTACCTGCTGGAACAGGAATTTCTGATAGTGAAAGGATTTTAAATTGTATAAATTATTTCTGGCATTTTTTTTTATTTGATTTGGTGGTAAAAGGCGTGGTTGCTTTGTTATGATGTCACACAAAAATATCTTGATATAGATAAGGATAAAGTTAAACGTATGTATGTATGTTTTATCAATGGCAATGCTTTTGAAGAGTCACTGTTTTTGAAGGATGCTTCTCAAAGCTTAAAATTATTAGAGGTATTCACGATTTTTTGCGAATAATAGGGTTATGAATATACTCATATCCAAAGTTCAATTTGAACTTTCCCTATTACAATGGTAAAAGTGGTTTATTTGTGGGATTTGTTTTCTTTGTTTGTGGGTTATAACTGCTTTCAACGTTCTAGTTTTCAACTAGTTTCTGTTCATCTAACCACAATATAACATCGAATTTGTTGAACAGGGTAAACAGACCGTCATAAAAATTTTAAAAATTAAAATAAAATAAGGACAAATATAATATTTGAATGAAACGAAAGAAACTCTTAAAAAAGATAACTCGCTAAGTATTATTATTAAGAGTGTATCAACAAGAGCTGTAGGGTTTCAAAAGCGAGCTTTTTTAACAAATGTTGACATTTCTCATTGATAAACGCGAAAAATTTACCATGCGATTGAAGTTCCATGCGGTTAACTGCTACTGCATTAAAAAAAATAACAGAATTCGTTCAATTTTATTGATTAAAACAGATTGAAAACTCACATTCAAACCTACTGAGACGTGTGTGCGCAACATAATAAAAAAATGCCCAGCGACTGACTTAGTGCAATATGTGAAGACACTGAAACGCTTTCGCAACAGAAATTTGACCGAAAATGTCGACGCAGTGACGGAACTTTATCGAATATCATTATCTCTTGCTTCAACGTACTAGTTGTGCCTTCTTCTGATTGAATACTGTTTTCGTGACTCATAACATATACCACTCACCCTAGAAAAGTCTACCCTTTACAAAAAAAATTACCGATTACCAAGCCCTATTTCCTCAATGGACATTAACTTCAAAACTTACCTCCAATCGTTCGGTAGCTTTGCGCAACCGCTCGTAGTCCACTTGACCGTGCACCTTGAGCAGCTCCTGCATGAAATTCGTCTCCTGTACAGACTCGTGCACCAAATCCAGTTGTCGCTCATAGTGCAACCAAAGCGCCAAACGATTGCGCAAAATAGTCATAATATTCGTGCACTTGCTCTCTAGGAAGGCATGATCGTCCTGTAGCTGCGTGATGTCACGCTCCAACTTCACCGGTGAAACGGACATTTTCAAGCGTATTGGCAACGTGTGCAGCATTTGACGAATGCGCATAATTTCCTGCCAATTGACGATGAGATCTTCACCCACCGCCTGACAATCGATCACTGCCTTCTCGATCACATCGCTTCCCAATTTTTCGGCATTCTCACACTCGTCCAGAATGACTGACAGCTTGGTTTGATGTTTGCGCAAGCCTATGATGCCCTCCTGTATTGCCTGCAATTGATCGCGCAGTACCGCAGCACCTTCTAGCTCCTCGGCTATTTGTGTGGTGATCTTGTGGGAGAGTGCAAAGAGTTCGCCGACCTTTTCCGGTTCGACTGGCGGATCTTGCAGTCCTATGCGTCCTAATTCATTGCCAATGAAGCCAACACGTGTGCGCAGCACTTGAATGCGTTCGATGTAGAGTCTAAGCTCCTCTTCGTTCTTGATGACACCCTTCATGCTCGTCAGGGTCAAGTAGATCTCCTGCAGCTCACGTTCGGCCATTTTCAGCTTGTCTTCGGCGGGTACATCCTCTGACGATAGACCCTTAACGAGAGTTTCTTGAATTTGTGCGGTATTGCGTGTTACAGCACTCCAGCGATCTTCTAACTGACCATGGTACTGACGTTGTATCATTTCATCGCCAAGCGGCAATACTTGCAGCGCTTTTTCGAAGCTGTTCTCCGTTTCGCGCCATATGTTGTTGTGCATCTCAATCTGTGCCTTCTGTTCCCAGAACTGGCGCATGCATTCGATAGGCTGCTCCAAAGGATTCTCGGGTATCTTAATCTTACGCAGTTCACGCTCAGTTTCACGTACAAATGCCTCCATTTTGTCAGTTTGGTAGATATACTGAGTCCAAATTTCCTTGAAGACCAGCAAGCGATGCAGATACAAAGCGACCTCCTCGCGTAACTTAAGCAGCACAATCAAAGCTTCATTAGATTCCTCGACTAGATTTGGCGATTGCACCAGCTCCTGCAACTTGTTGGAGATGTTGGAAAGTTGTGTCATTTTCGCATAGTGATGAGAGATGTCTGTGCTCAATGATTGATAGAATGTTGTATATTGATCGTAGTCAGCTGAGGTGACGGCTGAGAGATTGGGCACACGTTGCTGAGCAACTTGCAACCATTGACGTTCGTCCTTCATACCCTTTTCCCATACAGTCCAGCGTGAAGCAGCCTGTACCAGTTTCGAAGAACGCTCAGAGGCTTTTTCCAAAAGCGATGTGGCACGATTGTATAGTTCCTTGTGTAGCTCGGCATGTTTTTCACGTGTCTCCGGATCAATGTTCTCCTCCAACGACTCGAGCATTGCTCTGCAGTGACTGAGATTCACAAAGAACTTGCGATGTTTCTGCACTTCGTGGTTTAGCTGCTCGAGTGTGCTGGCCACAATGGGACTCTCGACGAGTTTGTCTGCCAAAACTGTGATGTTTGTAAACTCTTTCAAAGTCTGCTCGTACTCTTCGGACAGGGATTGCAATTGAAGAAGACGATCGCGTTCAGCCACGATATTATTTTTTATGTTCTTGCTTGTCTCATAAGAGCTGTAGATATCTTGTGGCACCTTCTTGTTGGGATAGTCGCGCTGGAAAGCGCGAGCTGTTTGCATCAGTTGAGCTATGTGCACTTGTGCCTCGGTCGTTTGCGACTCCAATTCATCGAGATTGACCAATTTGGAATTGAGTGTTCTATCCTGTGCGAGAATTGTATCAAAACGCTCATGCAAATCATCCAGCAGCGAGGTTATGCTATGCACTAACATTACAAAGCTATTCCATTTCTCTAGATCCCGGGTATCATGTGCTTGATTTTCTCGGGTGACGTCATCCACTGCATGTATGTGTTCCTTGAGTGTTTCAACGCAATGCTGTACATCCTGAACAGTTGCTTTATCAGCCTTATCGAGTTGCGACTCCAGCACGTTCACATTCTGCTTGATAGTACTCAGCTCATCGTTTAGTTTGTTGTAGTCATCGAGTTTCTCCTCAGAAGGACCTTCGTTCGACTGTTGTCTAATGAGGTAGACGCGATACTCTATTGTTTCAAGCCAAGTGGAAACCTTTTCAATGACTGTGATAACAGTTGTCTGCACAATAATTTGATCACCTCGTTGAACAGCATCTTCCAGCTGGTTTAGGTCCGAGTTGATTTCTTGCACTCGATTTTCAACAGGTACTTCCATGATCTCATCGGAAAGGGTCGCCAGATGGAGGACAGTACTGAGCGGAGTCTGCTGAGGCATCGATTCCTTCAAGTATTTAATACGTCGTCCAATGACTGGTTTGGCAATTGTTTGTGTTACTTTTTGCCTATCTCCTGGATAGTGCAGAAGACTCTCCGACATAATCATTGCTTGCGAAGCATCACCCGCCGTTTGTTTTGTTGGCACCATGTTGGACGTAGAAGTCAACCAAATATTGCTTTCGTGTCGTGCATCTGTAGTGTTGTCGGGACCCGGTGTAATGGGTACAGCAATTTCTTCCGTAGGCGATGCGACATCCTCAATCATAACTGTTGAGGTAGGTCTCGAGCGGGGTTTGCTACTTTGTTGAGCGGCAACACTTACCTTGCTTTGTTCAGTAATTTGAACAGGCAGATCGGGGAACTCCTCGTAGACAGTGGTCTTGGTTATCTGCAACTGCACCAGCTGAGGTTTCTTTGTTGTGGTAGTCGTAGTCGTCGTTGACTCAATCATCTCAACGGGCTCTTGACGTTCCGATTCAAGTTTTTGCTGGTTTGTTGTGACAACTATTCCAGCCTCGCGTATTACATCTCGTGGTATTTCTACGCTAACGTTGACCTCAGGTACTGTTTTCTCTTGCTCCTTTGGCAATGGTTCTTCAGTAGCACCTTTGGTTTTCTTACCCTTTTTGTCTTTCTTAGACTTCTTTTCGCGTTTGGGTAGCTCTACGGTTTGTTTGTATTCGTAGACTACAGGTTCCACTTCTGAGGTATCGGTGTCCGGTGGAATAGCAACAGTTGTTTGAATTTCGATGTTATACGGTTCGGATACAGAAGTAGTGGTAATGGATGAGTCATCCAGTGTAAGGGGCTCTATAGACAAAGGTTCTTGCGGCTCTTGAGGCGCTTGACTCTCCTGAGGCTCTTGAGGTGTTTGAGGTTTTTGCTGCTCTTCAGGCTCTTGCTGTTGAGGTCGTGCTTCCTTCTTGGGTGAAGTTTGTTGTGCTGTATCGGTGACCTGTATTAACTCCACGGTTGTGGTATGTTGATCCATTTGCTCTACGGGTGCCTTTGTCACCTGCTCTGGTACGATGATTTCTTCAATCACTGGATCGGTCGCAGACTCTTGTGTTTCAACAACTTTAACAGGTTCTGGTGTCGTTGTTTGAATGCCAAATTCCTGTGTTGATCTCTGCTCAGTACCAATGCCTCGATCAGTGGTATCGATTTTATCTGCGGGCAGATCGGTAGTCATATCCTTCACCAATTCTCGAACCAATGGCTCAATAATCTCACTTGTATCGGGCTCGATTTCCTCCGGACGTGGGGATTCTTTGGGCGTTGTTTGCAGCTCTTGTTCAATTGTGGTAATAATAATTGTCTGACTCGATATTTCCGCGGTTTCAGGAGCTGTGGACACAACAACTGCTTCACTCATGGGTTGTTCATCCGTTTGTACCTCCTCGGTATGTGTTTCAATTGTTACCGTCTGAACTGGCGCCTCAATGGTTTCTACTTTCGTCACTTCTTTTGTCTCTTCTTCCGGTTCAATTCTCGGTGACGTTTGTACTTGCGTTTCAGTGATTTCAACAGTGATTGTCTGTGACTCCACTTCTGTATTCTCAGGCTGCTTTTCTAAACTAGTTTGTTGTGAAATCTCACCCAGTTTGGGACGATGTTCGGGAGAAGTTTGAACAGATTTAATAGCTACCTCTACATCAGGTTGCTTTTCAATTACAGGCTCAGGTACTTCTTCACGTGGCGTTGTTTGTTGTTGCTCATCTTCCAAATATTTCACTTCAACTACCTCGGTAGGTATAACTAGCTCCTTAACAGGTTCCTGCAGCGATTCTGACTCAGGCGAAAGTACCGCTTCCTCTATGATTTTGATTGATCTCTCACTTGATATGGCTGAAACTTCACTTTCGGGACTTATTTCTGCTATTACCTCCTCTCTGATCTTACCCTCTGATTCTAAGCTGATAGACTCAACATCACGTGGAGTGTCCTCCGAGGAGGCTGCAACATGCGAATCTTCATCTTCACGTGCCTTAACTTTTTGCTTCTTTCTCTTGCGTCGTTTTTTCTTCTCCTCATCATCCTCGTGGCGGTCATCATCAAGCGTTTTGTCATCAGCTTCGTAGCCTGTTTCCCTGGGCGAATCAATTTCAATTTCGGAAACTGAAACGCGTGTAGGAACTTCGGGTTTTTCAACTTTTGGTTCTTCTTCACTCTGTTCGGAAACCTCCTTTTCCTTTCTTTTCTTTTTCTTTCTATTACGTTTCGAGTCGGTGACAACATCTATATCACGGGATGTGGTATCTTCGCGTTCAGTTTCCGTAACAGTTGTCTCAATTATGCTCATGCTAACCTTTGCAACCTGTTGGGGATCCACTGCCTCAGCAGGTGTCATTTTAACCTTGAGAACTCCATCGCCGTTGTTGTCAAGTGATGGTGCGGTAATTGTGAATGTCTTATGCGCTGAATCTGGATCGGCTGCTGCAGCTTCGCCAGATATAAAAAGTTGAGTAGCAGAATAGATGTCGATCTTCGGCTTTTCAATGTGAGATTGTGATATCAGCAACTCTTTTTCGGGTTGAGTAGATGAAGACTCCGAAGTAACTAGTGAGGTTAGTTCGCTGTCAGTGAGTTGTTTGACGAAATCGGGCTGATCAATTGTAGGCTTTTGATGATCAGTTGCTTGAGGTTGATCCTTCTGAGCATCAGTGACGGGTTTTGTTTCCACAATTTCCGTGACTTCTTCTTTCGGTTTTTTCCCCTTCTTTGCCTTTGTTTTCTTGGTAGAAGTTGTTGTCGTTGTTGTAGTTACGATGGTATCTGTTGTGGTTGATGGTGTTACAGCCTCAATCACAATTTCGGGCTGCTTTATTTCGGGAGTAGCTACAGTTTCGGTAATTTTGGTGACAATTGGCTCAACTATTTCTTGAACCACATCTAATACAATTGTTCCAGTAGTTTTCTCTTCAATTGGAACTTCAGGTTGCCCAGTTTTTGTTGTTATAGTTGTTGTCTTTGTCACTGTTGTTTCTTTTGAGGTCATTGGAGTATCGGATGGAACATCTTCTGCTGTCTTGACCACTGGTTTTGTTTCTTCAGGAGCAATTGACTCAATCCTCTGTGGCTCGATTTGTTCAACTATTTCAGGAGTAACTGCAGTGATGTTTATTTTTTCAACCGGAGTTTTAGTTGTTTCAGTCTTAGTAGTTGTTGTGATAGTTGTTGTCTTAGTTGTTGTAGTCAATTCTGGAACAACTGTTTCAGAACTTTCTACAGCACTAGGTTCAACATGCTTCTCAAACTCGTACTTTTCCAAGCTTACTGGATAACCTGTCTCCTGACTAATAGGCCAAATATTTTCAACAGCTTTATCCGATACTTCTTTAGGCTCATGTTCAGCGGGTAGAATGGAGACAATTTTCTCCACATGCTGTGAATATTCTATGTTTGTTGGCGTTAGATGGTGGTCAATGGGCCAAATGTCTTTGACATCTTCTACAATTGGTTCGGTTGGAACAGCAGTGATTTTTGATAATATTTGTTGTTGTTCGATGTTAGGTGTGATCGCTTCTTCTACAATCTCGTTGCTTACGACGTCTGTAATAGGAACAGAGCTAGTTTTAACTAGTTCTGTGACATTCGACTCAACAACTACTACGTTTGGTGCTGGCAAATCAACAAATTCTACTGGTGCTTGGGAAGGAACTGTCTCGGTTGTAGTTGTTGTTAGAACTGTTTTTGTTGCGGTTTTTATTGGTTGTGTTTGTTGTGTGGCAGTTGGAGTGGTGGTGATGGTGGAAGATTCAATTTCAAATACCTGTCTCGCGGAATGCGGCTGAACTTGTTCTTCGGGTACAATCATATCTGTGGATACTTCCTCAATTTGTACTCCCGGCTGTTTGGTCAAACGTTCAAACTCTTCCTCGGTAACCACCTGGCCATTAATGGTACGCACAATATTCACATTAATCTGAGGCGGTAATTCCTCTTCTGTTACCTCGATTTCTTCGGGTTCTTCTACAACCTCTTCGGTGATGTGTTCCTTACCATCGATCACAACGATACGTTTGATGATTTTACGTGTCTTGCGAATAATCTTGCGCGTTACCTGCTGGACGACAGCACGTATACTGCTGCTCTGGGTGGCTAACTGTTCAGGAGTGGTGGCAATACGTTGTAAATTTGCTTCATCGAGATAGGCTACATCACCCTCGTGGAGTGAAACGCCTTGCATCTGCACATCTGGACTATGCAGTTCCTCGTATTGCTCAATAACGGGCTCACTTTCGAATTCCTGAACAATAACAGTCTCCGGATTGGAGCCATCGACAACTGTTCCACGTGTCTGGTGGGTTACAACAGTGCGATAACCACCCTTAGGATCTGACGTTGTGGCTGCTGTTTGCGTACTTTCCAAGTTAATCTGTTCGGTAGACTGTATCTTAATGTCGCCGTCTTCGCCAGTCACTGTCGCTAAGCTACTGACCTGCTGTTGTTGGGTGCGTTGTACCACCTGTTGTCGAGTGCGTGTTATCTTCTTGAGGATAATGTGCTTGGTGCCATCGGCATCTACCACAACTTCGGTGGTTGTCTCATCAGGTTCAACAAAGGTTGTCTCAAACGATTGTGGCACATTCTTGAGCAATAGCTCCGTGGCACGATCAATGTCACCCTGTGGCTTCTGGTGGTAACGAGCCTCTATAAGGACATCGGCGGGTTTTTCTGGTATCTCGGTATTTGATCCAGTATCAATTTGTATGGTTTCCTGACCATGCTGTATGGTTTGTGTGACCATAATATTCTCCGTTGGCTTGCGTTCCTTAAGCGTTTGCATGGAAGTGTCAATAGTTTCAATGACAACAGTGGTAGGAGCTTCTTCAGCGGGGAAGCTGGTTTGAGCCTCTACCGTAGCTGTTTCGATGAGATTTTGCGTTGGTTGAGGCGGTTGTAAGCTCTCAGATGTCTGAGTTTCAACTGTAAAGGCGATGATAGGCTTAACTTCCTCTTCCGGCATCGAAGTGGAATCAATGGTGCTTTCACTTGCCTCAATGGACTCGGGTTGGGCAGGCTGTGTAAGTATAGGTGCCTGCTGTGTGGGTGGCTGTATCTGCTGCTCCCTTAACTCGCGTTTACGCTGTTCCTCTTCCTGTTTCTGCTTGCGCTGCTCAACAATATGCTTCTCAATGGTATAGATGCGCGTGGTGGCAACGGTAATCTGCTCACGCAATATTATGATGATCTGTTGCAATTGCTCCATCAAAGCACTAGCCAGAGGCGCCACATCTGCATGTTCCTCAAGCAAGCGTGTCTTTTCCACCAGCTCATCTAAGGACTGTTGTTTGTCACGAAGGGCACGCAAATGTTGTTGACTTTGAGCCACCTGAGATTTGAGTACTTCTTCATCATTACTGCTGTCGGGCGTCAATTCTAGTTCCTTTAGTTGCCGTGATATCTCAATGATCCACAGTTCAAGTTCGGTGAGATGAATTTGGTATTCGTTGATTTCTTCCTGACGTTTTTTCTGGCCATGCATTGCGCTCTGCAAAAGAAAGAGAATTAAGTTTCTTAGTTTATGGGAGAAAACAAATGTCTTCTTACGGCTATCATGGTAATGCCTTGTTGTGTGCGTCTGAGTAAAATATCAATACGATCGCAAATCTCGTTTAAGACACGTTCTGTAGCCGGATCCGTGGGCAGAGTTTTACTAAAGTCCTTCAAACGTTGTGCTTCATTGTTGTGTAGCTCCAGGTTTTGTTGGATTAGCTGTGAAGAAAAGAGAATGTTCGAATGGGGAAAAAAAAATAATTTATTAGTGGGTGGGACAAAACAAAAATTGCAATAACAATGCTAAATATAACAACTACGACTGCAGTAAAGCTTGAAAATATAACGTTTTTAAGGCAGAATATAACTTTATAAATAACTTTATTGACTTAAGACAACCTTTTTGGAATTAGAGATGATTTTGTACAAATATTTTTTAGAAGGCAGAAAACGTATCCTGACCTAAATAACAAAAAAAAAACAACAGCTTCTTTTATTTCATTCCAATTGATTTAAAATTTTTCGAATTTTAATACTTAAAATGTAAATATTTAATCCAAAGTTTTATATTAACAATAAAATTAGTTTTAGTTTTTTACTTTAATATCCATTTTTTTATTAAACTTTTTTGTTAAAATTTTATTTATACTTAAAACATAAATAAATATTCAAATAATAATTTTATATTAAAAAAAATAACTATAATTATAATAAAAAATAATAATTTGAAAAATATCGTATTAAAAATCACAATAATAATAATAAATATTAGCATAAATATAAGTATAAGTATAAGTATAAGTATAAGTATAAGTATAAGTATAAGTATAAGTATAAGTATAAGTATAAGTATAAGTATAAGTATAAGTATAAGTATAAGTATAAGTATAAGTATAAGTATAAGTATAAGTATAAGTATAAGTATTAATATAAGTATAAGTATAAGTATAAGTATAAGTATAAGTATAAGTATAAGTATAAGTATAAGCATAAGTATAAGTATAAGTTTAAGTATAAGTATAAGTATAAGTATAAGTATAAGTATAAGTATAAGTATAAGTATAAGTATAAGTATAAGTATAAGTATAAGTATAAGTATAAGTATAAGTATAAGTATAAGTATAAGTATAAGTATAAGTATAAGTATAAGTATAAGTATAAGTATAAGTATAAGTATAAGTATAAGTATAAGTATAAGTATAAGTATAATTATAAGTATAAGTATAAGTATAAGTATAAGTATAAGTATAAGTATAAGTATAAGTATAAGTATAAGTATAAGTATAAGTATAAGTATAAGTATAAGTATAAGTATAAGTATAAGTACAAGTACAAGTACAAGTACAAGTATAAGTATAAGTATAAGTATAAGTATAAGTATAAGTATAAGTATAAGTATAAGTATAAGTATAAGTATAAGTATAAGTATAAGTATAAGTATAAGTATAAGTATAAGTATAAGTATTAATATAAGTATAAGTATAAGTATACGTATACGTATAAGCATAAGCATAATTATAAGTATAAGTATAAGTATAAGAATAAGTGTAAGTATAAGTATAAGTATAAGTATAAGTATAAGTATAAGTATAAGTATAAGTATAAGTATAAGTATAAGTATAAGTATAAGTATAAGTATAAGTATAAGTATAAGTATAAGTATAAGTATAAGTATAAGTATAAGTATAAGTATAAGTATAAGTATAAGTATAAGTATAAGTATAAGTATAAGTATAAGTATAAGTATAAGTATAAGTATAAGTATAAGTATAAGTATAAGTATAAGTATAAGTATAAGTATAAGTATAAGTATAAGTACAAGTATAAGTATAAGTATAAGTATAAGTATAAGTATAAGTATAAGTATAAGTATAAGTATAAGTATAAGTATAAGTATACGTATAAGTATATGTATAAGTATAAGTTTTAGTATAAGTATAAGTATAAGTATAAGTATAAGTATTAATATAAGTATAAGTATAAGTATACGTATACGTATAAGCATAAGCATAATTATAAGTATAAGTATAAGTATAAGTATAAGTATAAGTATAAGTATAAGTATAAGTATAAGTATAAGTATAAGTATAAGTATAAGTATAAGTATAAGTATAAGTATAAGTATAAGTATAAGTATAAGTATAAGTATAAGTATAAGTATAAGTATAAGTATAAGTATAAGCATAAGCATAAGTATAAGCATATGTATAAGTAAATATAAGTATAATTATAAGTAAAAATATAATTATAGGTATAAAAGTTAAATAAAAAAAGACAAATCCATTATTTAAAAATGTTTTAAACTTTTAAGAAAACGGCATGGAAGAAAAATTAAATTTTTTTTTGTGAGAAATTTTTTTTAATATTTTTTATTTAATTTTTTTTTTTGTTTTTTTTTTAATTATTTTTTATGATAAGTTTTTATTTTAAGAAAATATTTTTTACTTGTTGAACAAATTTGATGGTCTTCTTTATATTCTTAACTTGAGTTAAGACATTGTCAATGAAAATTATCATTTATTATATTTTTGTAACGAAAAGTAAGCTTTTTAGTTGAAAATATCATAACTTTGAGTTTTGATCTTAAGTCAGTTTTTAAATCAAATTCTGCCAAAAATGTTGCCTTTCTAATATAGGCGAAGATTTTTTTAAATAAAAGCAGTTATTTTACGAAGTATTTACAAGTTGTCCGACTACTACAGGAAACGATAAAAGGATAGAATATACTCTTTTTAAACAGTGAACGTGTCCAAAAAATCGAGTTTTTTTATAATTTTTTTCAAATTTATACTTCAAAATATATTTTTTACAATAAAATGTCAATTGCTTCATCAATAAATAATGTACACTACATATATAAAAGCACGTGTTGTTTGGACATTGTATGTATAGTATATATGAAGGGTACCAACAGGAGGTGTAGGATTTATTTTTTGAATGAATCAAATATTTGCATTGATATGTCTTAAATTTTTATTGGACTATTAAGTAGACACTCGGATATCATGTATGAAATATAATCTTTTTCAAAAAGACTAAGCAACAAGCTAACAAGCCGTTAAATAATACGGCTTGTCATTTCTACATCTCTTGTTGGTACACCCTTTATAAAAAAAAGAGAGAATTAAAAGCTTTATAAAAAAAAAAATACAAAAAAAAAATACTATTTTACTAACGGAAATAAAGTTATTATTGCTCGTTTTTACTTCAAAAAAGGTGGGAAAATTAAACTCTACAAAACATGAAAAAACCTTGGACACATAAAAATATGAAGCGATATTCACGATGAAATTTGGTCTAGCAATATAATGTTCTAGTATTTTATATAAACTTTCTGCTTAATACTCCTTAACTATATTTGCCAAGTCTTATCTTTGTATTAGTTTAAAAATTGAACGTGAATAGCGCCAGTATTTAATATTTCTTAAATATATGTTCAACTTCAAAAAAAAAAAAAAAAAAAATATAACTTTAAAATTTAAAAAAAAAAGAGTTTTTTATAGAGCTCTACACATTCTCTAAATTTCTACTACTACTACTACTTAATGATTTTCTAAAAATGTTCGATTGATGATGGATGCTCTTGTGTTATTGTTTAAAAAGCACAGGCTTGCATTCATTTATCGTGTTTATTTTTACTACTTTAAGGTTAGATTTCATTTATATACAAAATAAATGTTTTCTATCAACCATCTAGTATATTTAGTATTATTTTTCAACCACTACTACTTTAGTTGAAAACTACTTACAAACATATAAGCCAAACCATAAACATAAAACAAACATATTTACATAGAAGTTGTTTAAAAAAATTGCTGCCAAGAGTACGTGTTGTTGTTGCTATGATTGCGAACTCACCTTTAGTCCTTGAAGCATGCCTTCCAAGCTGCTATGCGGCAGGTTGCCGATGCCATCTTCAACGGTTGAAAGCGATTGAAGCAATTCATCGATTTCTTGCGTTAGTAACTCCTAAAGTTTTATAGTTCGTGTATTGATTGAAATATGATTTATATATGAGTGTGTGTGTATTGATTTGTTTATGTTGGTGTGGATATGATTGTTTGTGTATTTGAGTATTGTTGTTGTGTGATGAACAATATTACGTATTTAAACAAAAATATTGTTGGCATGATGAGTTGAAGAGAAAAGAGGGGAAAATATTTTATAATTAGCACATGTGTCGTTAAAGAAGTTTTAAATTTCTTAAATATATATAAATAAAAAAAAAAACATTAAAAATCGAAGCAAAAATAACAACAAACATAAAGCAGAAATATTTTTTATATAGTATATACAATATTTTTTTTCATTTTTTTATAACTTAAGCGTTTGTTGTTTGTTTTGCTAATTCTTAAATTTAAATTCAAATTCATTCCACACACATTATGTACACAGCTTTAAAGCTTAACAGACTTAATCATATGCAGGCACCTTAGACTAAATGTTAACTTAACTATAAAAATGCAGAATTCTTAATAAAGTTTAAAGTATAAAGTATAAATATATATATATATTATATGTATATATCTGTATGCTTGCAAACACATAGAAAAACTCAGTAAAGACATAAAAAAAAGCAGGCAGAGAAAATAGATTAATAAAAAAAAGTTTCGCGAATAATAGGAGTAGCAAGTGAAAAAAAACACCTGAAATGAGAGATTGTTTGCCAATTATGCAATGCATGTGCATGTGTATGTTTGTATATACATTTGTAGTATATCAGATATACTTGTTTTTGATAATGGCTGAAGCGAGAAGAATTTATTCCAAGTGATTTAGAAGTCAAACCAAACCAGTTTAATATTGAAGCTTTCAAAGCTTTTATAAAAATTATAGATATGAGTATTTACAAATTTGATAGTTAAATTTTAAAATATAATGCTTTGGCTAATGGCTGAAGTGATAACAATTCATTCGAAGTGAGTGAGAAGTCAGACACGACCACTTTATTATTGAAGCTTTTATAAAAAGTTATCATATGCATATGAGTATTTTTTTTAATTTGAAATTTTTCCGAATGGCTTTCCGAATTTTGAAATCTTGAAATTAAAACACATTTAATTTCTTTTAGGGTTAAAGCTTTGACATACAAATTTTTAAATTTCAAGTTTTTAAATAAGCTGTAGAAGTTTTAATCCCAATATATTATCAAGGCTTCAAACTGTAAAGCTTTAAAAGCTTAGTTAAGATCAAGTTCAAAGCTTTAATAGTTATTGAAGATTAAAATAGACATTCATTTAAGCTTTTTAATCACGAATATAAGTTAAAAGCTCAATAGAGTCAAAATGTAAGGCTTTTAAATCTTTATTAAGATCAAATTCAAAGTTTTTATAGTTGTCGACGATTTAAATAGAAATTCTTTAAAGTTTTTTAATCACGTATATAAGTTAAAAGCTCAATGGTTTCAAAGTATAAAGCTTTTAACGTTCTATTAAGATCAAATTCAAAGCTTTTATAGTTGTTGACGATTTTAATAGACATTCATTAAAGCTTTTTTATCACTTATATAAGTAAAAAGCCCAATCACATTAGCTTAACAAGCTTTATAAGCCACAAAAAAGTAGAAATTGACAGCTTTTATGGAGCTTTGAAGCTTAAGATTTTATTTCCGACTACTAAATATTTATGTCCAGTCAATTAAAAACTTTTGAATTTTCAATTCAATCAATTCAAAAGTTTTTCCGCTCAAATGTTTTAATCATTTTAAGGGTAGAAAGCTTTTTATAATTTTAACAGCTTTGAAAAGAAACTTTTCTCAAAAGATTGATTAAAATATCAGAATTAATGGGTTTATCTTTTATATTAAAAGCTTTTTAATTAAAATATTAAAAACAATTTTAGAGTAAAATTTGTAAATTTTTAACAAAGCTTATAAATTCAAGGCTTATAAATTCAAAGTTTATACAACTTTTTAAATTCGTTTTTAACCTGTAAGTTTTTATGTTAAAATTATAAGCTCTTATAAAACACAACAAAGCTTTTTTAAAAAAATTATTTTCTATAATAAAAGGGACTATTTTCCGTTGGCATCGAAAAGCTTTCAGAAAAATTTAACAAAAAACACTTAAAAGCTTTTATAATATTTAAGCTGTAATGAAACTAATGTAAAGCTTTTATTAAATATATTATTTAAAAGCACTCAAAGACCAAAAGTTTGAACATTTTTTATAAAGTGAAAAATATAAAGCTTTAAAAGCTTGCCTCACACAACAAGACATTTCATCTTTTGAAGTTTAAAATTTCAAATTAAAAGCATTCATAAATAACAAAATACTTTTTTTATATGTGACTAAGGGAATTGGATAGCGTTCAAATTGAAAGCCTTCAAAAATAAGAATTTACTTTCTATTAAAATGCGACTAAGGAAATGGGAAAGCTTTCAGAAAAACTGAAAAATTTAATAAAAAATCATAGACGAAAGTTAAGCTCTATTATGCCGATTGCAAGCCCTTTTTTATGTTTTCTTTAAAAGCACTTAAAAGCACAAGAGTTTGAACAACTTTTCTCAAAAATTGAAGATTTAAAAATTTAATATGAGAAAATTTAAATCCTTTTAAACTTTTACAGAATTTAGGAAAATTTCTTAAAAGTTTACATAGTAGTTGAACTTTTATTAAGCCATTTTAAAGCTCTTATTAAATGTATTATGAAATATGAGAAAATTCGAATCCTTTAAAACTTTAACAGAACAAAAAGAAGTTTCTTAAGAGTTAACATAAGAGTTAACAAAAGAGTTCAACTAAAATTTAGCCATTTTAAAGCTCTTATTAAAGACTCAAAGTACTCAAAAGCACGAAAATTTTAAAAACTTTTTATAAAATGGAAAATTTTAAGCTTTAAAAGCTTTTGGAAAAATAGCTTTTTGGAAGCTTTGAGTTTTTCTTTGAGTTGTTTTGAAGCTATTAAAATTTGAAGATTTTAAGTTTTGAAGCTTTTAAATTTTGAAGCTTTTAAGTTTTAAAGCTTTAATATATGCTCTAATAAACTGCAAAAAAGCTTTCTGAATATAGAAATTTCAATGCCTTAAAAAATTAAAGAAAATTCAAAAAGAAATCTAAAAAGTTTGTAAAAAAGTTCTTTATTTATAAAGCTCATCAAAAAAGCTCTTGCTAAATTTATTATATTAACACAGAAAGCACAAAAAAGTTTGAAAAACCTGTCATAAATTGAAAAATTGAAGCTTTAGAATCTTTTGTAAAATAACCAGTTTGAAAGCTTTACAAACTTTACTTAAAATAAGAAAGTTTATACTTTCTTCCAATTGAATTCCAAGAAATTGGTTAAAGTTTTGCAGCTTTTAAATTTTTGAAGCTTTTGCACAAGAAAGTTCGACGAACCTTTAATAAAATACATAATTTAAGCTTTAGAACAGTATCGACCGCGTAGTACACACGCGTGTGAAGTGACACTTCGTATTTTACGTATACACGAAAGAGTAAATGAGACATATGCTGTTGCTGTGGTCGACCTTGCTTTAGAACCTTTTGTAAAATAACTATTTTGAAAGCTTTTAAAACTTTGCTATAAATAAGAAATTGAAAACTTTTCTAATATTTTGATGTCAATTTTTACAGTTGCTTTGTAGCTCCGAAATAAATTGAGTGTGGAATTTTGAATGTTTTGGTAACGCTACAAACAATGTTGCGCTTTAGCAAGTATTTTATACTTTAAACTTGAAGATTTTAATACTTTATAAAAAAGCTTTTAATTCTTTTGGAAAAAGAAAAATTATTTTGGAGCTATAAACATTTTAAGAAAAAACAAGAGATTTAAAGCTATATAACAACTTGATTTTTAAGCTTTTGGATAAATTTTTGGAAGGGGGGGGGGGGGTTAAATGTTTTCCTATGGATTTAGGAACCTACAAATTAAGGCAATGATATTTGAAACCGATATTTTAAGCCGTTACCTTACCGTTGAGACGATTAATCATTCTTGAAACTTTGGATGTTATAAAAATTGTATGATATAGAATGCTCTCAGGAAGTAATTATATTGTCCTTAGATTCGAAGGTGCATTAACTTAAAGATTAAATAAAAGTCTACTTATGATAATCAGCCTATGGGACGCATTAGTTTTATACAGTTATCTCTAAATAATATTACTTTTTTATTTTCACAAGTTTAAAAATGTTTAAATTTAAAATTCTGAGGTTTTTTTAAAACTGTTGCTTTACTTTAACATTATGTTTAATCGAGTTAAACTGGTTGCGACTAGTTATAGGGATTAAGATAACCATGTAATAGATGCTTTAAATAGATTAAGCTCTAAAATGTTCATTACTCGCAAAAACTTGTAGATTTTCTAATTTTGTGCTTTTGAAATGAGACTCATGGATCTAAATATTCTTCTCCATTTTTAGTTTCGCTTTATAAATAAAGCTTTTACCTACGATTTTATCTACAAAAATCAACTAATACATCTTAAGTTTTAGTTGCAACAACACACAAATAAGTCACACAATAAAAATAGAACTATTTTTAACTTATGTTAATTATAATCATTTTGAATTTATGTTAATTCTCGATCGTTTCGATTGTCTACCAATTAGCCAAGGATTTTAATTTAAAAGTATCATTGAATTAAATATTGTCTAAAATAAGTTTTTTATTATTTCAGAGACTCACGAGAAATCAACTGGCTCATATCTTCAACTTTGGAATACCTGCTACTTTGGATTATAATTTGAAAAAAAATACACCTGAGAATCAATAGTTCTATTCATTTTATACAAAAACAAAAAATAAAACTCATTGATTTGCGATAACTTTTAAGAGGCGGACAATGAAAACCAATAAATCCTTTCATTTTATTTCTTTTCGGTAATGTTTCACTTCCATAAGTTCCTAATTTTTTTAGTCAATAGTGGCCCTATGCGAAAAATTATGACCGTCTTAATATACCGTTTTAAATATGATTTTTAGGAAAATTCATTGAAAGATTGGAAAAATTTATATAGTTGTGATAGAAGAAAAAATTAAAAAATAAAACTTTTTTCAACTTCGATATTTTTTTATTTTTGTTTATTTCATTTTATTTTTTTTTAATTTTTTTTTTGTTTTTTATTTTATTATGTATATTAAAAAATTTGAAATTTCAATTATTTTTTATTTTTGTTTTTAATTTTATTATTTTAAATAATTATAAATTTCAATTATTTTATATTTTTTATATTTTTTTAATTATGTTTTTTTATTATTTATTTTTTATTATTTTATTTTATTATTTATTTTATTGTTAAGTTTCAAAACATAACTGAAAATTCATAAAATTTTCCATAATAATCATTTAAGTTAAAATTTCTTTTATATGTATCTATCTATTGTATATTCCATTTATAGATAAAACTATTTTTTTAATTTGAATCTTAAATTGTGCCATGCGCAGTTAAAAGTTTCAAAATGGCGGAAAGATTAACTCACATTGAGTTAAAAGTCTTTTCAAAGATTGAAAATATATTCGAGATTAAATTCATGGTCTTTATAAATTCATGATTCATCCAGAGATCTGCAACGAGTAATTCATGATTCGAGTATATTCATGATTTTGTTGTACATATATTCATTCATACTCATAGATATAGCCACCATATTCATACGCACTCAACTCTTTTTTATAGAATTGAGTAGAGTGCCACTACTCAACAGAATGAGCTTTATGTGAAAGGAACTGTATATATAAATGATACTTGTATTTGATTTTGAGAGAGGATTTTAAGCCGCGAGACTACCTTATTTATTTTACCATGGTATCTTGCATTCACATCAAATTGTCTTGCATTCACTTTGTTTGCTTCAAGAACATATCGAATACCAGGAAAGAATGTTCAATGCCTCAACTGATAATAGCCATCAAAAGAACTGGACATGGCATTGAGTTTCGATCGCCTGAATATTAGCTGATTTATTTTTATTCCAATTCACCATCAGCTATTTTTGACAAGAGCGGGGCGACATAAATTTATCATTTTGAGAGAGAAGTGTCAAACTCACAAACACCTTATTATTATTACACCTTGGTTCACCTTATTCTCCAAGGTGAGAGAGGCTCTCATTCCTTTTTCTCTATGAGCCCATGATACAATTATACAAGGTAGGAGTGACAACTGGCTATTTTCTCACGAGTGTCTTGCACCGACTGTCAATTGCCTCTATATTTTACTTTCTATTTTCTTTTCTACTTTTTTCGTTCTCTAATTTATACTATTTTTGACAGTTGGTGCAAGACGAAAAAACTGTCACTCCTACCTTGCAAATTTGTATCATATATGAGCCTACCTTCAAATTTTCCATTGACAAGGCATTACGTAAATTAAGCATGAGCAACTACGGGCAGAGAGTGCTCTGGGAGCTTTGAGAGCAAGAATTGAGAGCTTATGTAGCACAAACACAGAAACAACACAAAAGCTTTAAATGTAGTGGTGCCCATACCTGAGCATGAGTGTTTAAAATACTCAAAACCGAAGTCAACTACATGCTCTTGTACGCAGAGTCATGCGTAGTTGATTCTTCTCATAGCCACCTTTGTGTGCATATGTGTAGCGTGCTATATTCTCTGAGTAGTGAAAAGGCGATTCATTGCAGATCTCTGGTTCACACAAGATCTTCAAACACATAAGACTTTACGGACACTTAAAAGTCCATAAGTACATAACCACCTCAAATAACCACAAATGATTTTTGACTATTGCGTTAAGCACCAGTTTTGAACTGTTCGTAATGGAACAAGTACGTATATGGGGAAAAAATACTGCTAGGGTGGAAAATTGACTCTTCGTAAGGCAACAACCCACAAAAATAGTCACTTTCAATAGGGTAAAATGTTTCTGAAGACATTTTAGTTTTGGCCCCAAAACCCAGATCTTTTGGATCAGTTCTTTCTAACTGATATGCTGATATGAGAAATACATTTTTTAGATTAATTCTGTAGGCTATGCTATTTATTTAATTTTTACCAAAAATTTAACAATTTTTTTAGATTTCACCAAAATTGCGGGGAATCTTTATATGCTATGATCGTTACACTAAACTTTGCACTTTGCACTTTGAAACACTAAAAAAAAATGCATAAATACCTTGAAAAGTTATTATATTAAACGAAAGGAAACAAATTTATATGAAGATGACTCAAAACAAATTGCTTTCTCACTTACTATATTATACTAAATAATGTCCTTACAGGAATGAATAGGGGCCCAATGTGTAGATGCTTTCACTACCTCCATCCTCTATACATCCATCCTTCCAACATAATTTTCTAACCTATACTGTTTTTATTATTTATTCTTTCTTTATTATAAATACTTTATTGAATATTCTTTCTAAATAGTCTAACGTGATATGAACATTTTATTTATAAACAGCAATCGATTTTAAGTTGAAGAATCCTTAAAAAAGTAATTTTATCGAGGGACTCTTGTATTGACAAAAGCTCCAGTGAGGAACTTTACTGTTTTTTAAAGCTTTTTGAGTTTTTTGTCACTCAAACCTCGATCTTAAATTAAGCTTGTCAAGTTCGAATGAATGTCTTTATCGAAATCATCTAGAATTTTAGAATTGGCATTTAGTAGTGAAGGGGTATGATCGCCGAGTCTTAAAGGATGTGTCAAGAAGCTATATTGGTATGATCGCTTTTCCTACTGGAAAGCTTCTTAAATTTTCGAAGAAGATTCAATTAGCCGTTCGAAGTCGACATAAAACTAGTAGGTCCCTTTTTTCGATCATTTGTGTCAAACATTTAATAACACGAAGAATACAATTTAACCATAAGAAGCTGGATCAAAGTCCATTCAACGTAATCTTTCTTTTCTATATGGAAAAAATACAAAATATCTTAAAAATTTATGAATTTAAGTGTAAAAACTGCTAAAAAAGATTGAAAGAGTAAACTTTACCTATTACTTCATTACTATACTAATTTACAAGAAGCTTTATAATCTCTCACTGGTACTTAATGTCATCAAATGGAGTCCTTTTGTTTTAATTGTAAGTCCATAAGCTATGGCAAAAATGCATTTAATTAAAAATTTCACGCCAAAATACAACCGTAATTAAAACTTTTATTATTTTCCTTAATTTTTCTTTAAATTTATTTAATTTTTTAAATGAAATTTTTTTAATTTTAACTTTTTTGTAATTTTATTTTTTTTTTAATTTGATTTTTTTTTATTTTTTAAAATTATTCTTTAAATTTTTTAAAATTTTTTTATTTTAATTTTTTTTAAATTTAATTATTTTACTTTTATTTAATTGGAGTTTTTTATTTTTTTCCTTTTTAATTTTTTTATATTTTTAATACAAAATACAACTTAAGATTTAATTTTCTTGATGTTATCCTAAATTTTTTTTTTAAAGTTTTTTAATTTTTTAATTTTATTTGAATTTCAGTTTTCTTAGTTTAAATTTTCTTTTAATTTTTTTTTTAATCATTAATTTTTAATTTGCAAAATTTTTAATTTATTAGTTTTTATATTTTTAATTTTTTAATATTTTATTTTATTCAACATTTTTCGCGCCAAAATACAACCAAAGATTTTTTTATTAATTTCCTTAGTTTTTCTTTATTTTTAATTAATAAATTTTTTAATTTTTATTTTTTTAATTTTAGTTTTTTTTTAATTAGACTTTTTTTAATTTTTTTCATTTTTAATTTTTTTGTTATTTTTAATACAAAATACAACTTAAGATTTAATTTTCTTGATGTTGTACTTAATTTTTTTTAATTATTTCTTAAGTTTTTTAATTTGATTTTTTTATTTTAGTTTTTTTAATTAGATTTTTTTTTAATTTTTTTAAATACTTATTTTTTTAAGTGTTAATTTTTAATTTGATAAATTTTTAATTAATTAGTTTTTTATATTTTTAATATTTTATTTCATTTAATATTTTTCGCGCCAAAATACAACCAAAGATTTTATTTTATTATTTTCCTAAATTTTTTTATTTTTTTTTTTTGAATTTTTTTTTTTTTAATTTTATTTTTTTTTAATTTGATTTGTTTCTATATTTTAAAATTATTTTTTAAATTTTTTAATTTTTATTTTTTTAATTTTTATTTTTTGTTTTAATTTTATTTTTTATATTTTATTTTTTTTTTTTAATTGGAGTTTTTTATTTATTTTTATTTTTTCAGTTTTAATTTTTTTTTATTTTTAATACAAACTACAACTTAAGATTTAATTTTCTTGATGTTTTCCTGATTTTTTTTTTTTTTAATTATTCCTTAAGTTTTTAAATTTTTCCTTAAGTTTTTTAATTTTTTAATTTCAAATTTTTAATTTTATTTTTTTTTAATTCTAGTTTTTTTAAATTGATTTTTTGTATTTTTTTAATTTTTATTTTTTTTTTAATTATTAATTTTCAATTTGTTAAATTTATAATTTATTCGTTTTTTATATTTTTAAGTTTTCAATATTTTATTTTTTTGAATATTTAATTTTTTAGAGTTTTAATTTCTTAATATTTTACTATTTTATGATACTAAATTTCTTGAAATCTTGATACATAAAAGGCAAGTCTGCTGCTCCACACATAATACCGCTAAAACTGTTATTATTTCTTGCTAATACAGTGCTTTTAACAATTTTGAGCCTGAAAGTATGCTGAGAAAATCTGAATTATCTAATTAAAAAAAAGGTAAACGTGCTAATCTACACCTATAATCGCTCAAACTGTAATTATTTCTTGCTTTTACTGTGCTTTTTATAGCTTTCAGCCTGAAAGTATGCATAGAAAATATATTTTTGCAACAAGTATAACAATTTTTTTTTTTTTTTTTTTTTTATAACAAGTTATTCGTCGTATTTTTAATCTAAATGTATACGACACTCTTTTTTTACACTTTATACTTTAAAGGATGGATATTTATTCTAGTTTTTCATAATTTTTCCAAACTTTATCTAAAATTTAAATAATTTTTTTTTTAACAAACTTCTCCAAAAAATTTTTTTTTCCGAAATTATTTCCGAAGTGAGATTATTTGTCAACATTGAAATTAAAAGACTTCCCTGCTCCCCCCTGTGGACGCCCTTGATGAAATGTATTTTAATTACAAAATCCTAAGGTTTTATAAAATTTAATTAATAATCTGGCTTTAAAGTAGGAATGCTATAGCATTCATATCATGAAAATCAAATCATTTTCATGACATTTTCGTGATGATTTTCATGGGATGATATTGAAACATTCACTTCGTTAAAACTTTCACTATTCACACTATAAAGCATTAAAGTATTAATTATATTTTTTTCTTCTTTTTCATGGCATGGAGATGAATTGACGTCCACAAATTAATTCAATTTTCGGATCTTTTTCTAAAAACTTCAAATCATTTTGTGATAAATTTTCCGTTCTTTTTCAAAAAATTTAAAAATTTTGTGATTCTAAATTCATCTGGATATTCTATTAAAAAAAAGTTGATAAGACCAAAAAAAAAAGGCAAGAAATAATTCGCATTTTTTCACAAATTTTCGAAACAACACTTACTTAAACAAAGTGTTGAACAAAGTTCAACAGTTATCCATACAATTTAAACAGCATAAAAAAAGGCACAAACGCAGAACTAGCAACAAATATAGGGATCGACTATTGAATACCGATTTACGCGTAAAAATTTTGCTAATTAGCGAATATTCGATAATTACTAGAAAGTCGAAAAAAAAATTCACTCCCAAAGTTCAAAACTTCATTTTGGGCTTCAATTCAAACAGCAAACAAACTACATGCTACACTGTCAAAAGTTGGGCGAAAACTAAAATGTGAAAATTCCTGGCATTTGCGGGAGCTATTTTTGGGCCTGATGAATTTTGTCCGATGCACCTAAACATTAGCAGACAAATAAGGAGTTATTTTTAACACTTTCGACATTAAATAAAAAAAAAGTAAGAAATTCTAAAATTTCTCAACTAAACGAAGTCAGAGAAAAATATTCACTTCATATCCATTTTAAATGCTGTCGTTGGATTGAAACTAAATCTTGAAGCATGCAAATAACTCAAATAAGAAAAACACCAAAAGAAACAAAAAAAAAAAAACAACATGTGCCTTAAAATAAACGCAAACATAGCAAATGCTAATAAATGCAGCAAATGTGCTACTTAAACAAGTGAGTGCGTTCATGTGTGTGTGCGTATGTGTGTGTGTGTGTGCATGTTGCAAACGTATGAAAAATAACCAGAAAAGAAAAAAAACTTTAAGAAAAAAACTAAGTGCAAAAAAAAAAGTAAAACTATTTAGATCTTTTTTTTTAGATCTTTTGTGGAACCGTTTTCAGCCAATAACCAAACCCAGTAGCTAGTAACAGTTGGCGATACACTGGAGTATAGTTGAGTTAGCAGAAAACGGCACCCAGTGTTGCACAAGGGTTGACGACTAACTAGTTATTAGTATCGGTTAGCAGTAAAAAAAGAGCGACTAATATATTGAAAGAGACAGAGAGAGAGAGTTAGACATGCGTTATTTTTGGGTTATTTTGTTTTTATTAATATTGTTTTAATTGTTGTTGTTGTTTAAATATAAATATTACATAGTTATTTTTGAGATATTTGATAAAAAATACAGTTTTGTTAAATGCATTACAATAACAGTCTACGAGTCATAACAGCGTTTTATTACTTCAAATGCTTAATGGCGCTTTTTTAAACTAATGACTGAAGTAGTAAAAAATAAAAATTTTTAAAAAATAAATAAAATCAAAGACTTTAAACTTAAAACGAAATATGTTAAATTTAAAAAAAAAGCTTAGCTTTGTTTCAAACAATTAAAGTAGCGTCATACATGTTTTAGTTCTGGAGCTAATAACGGTTTATATATAAAAAATTTGAATGCATACATATATATAAAAAGAAATTTACATATACATATATTTATAGCATATATAACTAAATCAACTAGACACTCATACGTTACAAGCTTCATTCAACAAACTTTACAACTACAGCTGGTTTTGAATTTTTAATTTTTTACTTAAATTCTTTTTCAACTGTTTTTTACACAAAACTTTTTTAAATGTTTTGTTACTTTTTTTTTTTAATTTGGAAATTTTTAAGTATTTGTTTTTTTTTAAAAAAACTTTTTTAGTTTTTATAAATTTCAGAGTAACTTTTTGTCTACTATTGTGACTTTAAATGAGCATCCTACCATTTGTGAATTGGTAAAGTTATAAAAATGAAAAAAAAATTAGTAAGAATTAAGTTTCTTACTATTTTTCACACCAATTGATGCGATTCAAAAACCAGAGACAAACACCAAAACCACACAGAAAAGCGCTAAACAATAAAACTACAAATAAACGTAGGCTCAACGTGATTATCACCTTCTGCTCTCGTCCAATTGACCCGCTGCTGCCGCCGGGTGTTGCCGCTGATGTCGTTGTCGTTGTAGCGCCCGCTGTGCTTGTAGTCGTCACAGTTGTTGTTGTCGTAGTGCGTTTGATGACGCTAGGCTTGGGAGAGACAATAATATCGGGCCGCATTAACTCATCGGTAACAGTTGTTGTCGTCGTTGTAGTTTGTGTTGTGAGCGCAGTTTGTTGTGGCTCGATAGGCTGCTGTGGCTCAAATGGTTTTTGCTCTTGCAAAATAGTTGTTGGCTGTTCTACTGGCAGCTCATTAAGACTAGTTGTTGCAGTGGTCGTTGTAATTGTCTCGTTGGATGCTCTATCGGATTTTGCAGCTTGTACCGCTGTGGCCAGCAATGTGCTGGCTAATGGCAAAATTGCGGATGTTGCTGTTGTTCTGGCTGTACTGGCCATGTTTGCTGCTACACTGGCTGCATGCAGCAGAGTATTGCTAGTGGCGCTTGCCAATTGGATTAGTTGTGAGGCAGCGCTTGGCTGAGGTGTAATGAAAGTTGTGGAAACTAAGGGAGTTGCGGGAATATCGGGAGTTATGGAAGTTGCGGTAGTTATGGTTTGGGTTGGAATTGGGATCATAGGAACGCTAATACTTGTTGGCGAAATTGCTGAGGTTTGCGGTTTTTCGGGTGTTATTTTTGCTTTAGGCAGATTATTATCAGTGGCGTTCGTGCTTTCTTTAGCTTGAGCCAAAGTCATTTGCTCTTCAACAATTGTTAGTTCTGGGTTAGTAGCTTCAGTGTTAGTGTTTGTTACAGCTTGGTTTTCTTCAGTCATCAGCTGTGTGGGCTGTAGAGCACTGTCAGCCACGTCTAGCGAAAGGTATGTGCTTTGATCACGCCAATGGCCTATGCCACCGGGCAAGTCAGTTACGAGGTATTGTGTGGAACAACTTTGATTTGCATCGTGTGTAGAGGATTGATCATGTTCAGGTGTCGGTGTAGCATTACCACTAGAACCACTACCAGGATCACGATCGTCACGTTTGTTATCATCGTCGGGTTTTTTGATTTCAGGTACAGCTTTGCTGTCATCGCCATCATCGTCATCGTCATCGTCGTCGTTGTCGTCATCGTCATCATGGTCATCAGGTTTGTCAGCAACCTTGGGTTGTTTCGCTTTTTTCATATCAGCACGCTCAGTCTGACGATAGCTATCGAAATTATTCTCGCATGAATCTTTATCAAATGGTTCTGTATGCCAGTCATCCAAATAAAGATTCATACGCCAATCTTCCGTAGCTAACATAGGCTTGACAGTGCTTTCCGACACGGTAGAAATGATTTTTTGTTCAGTCACTTCAATTTCAGTCTTTTCTAGGGTTAAGTTGTCAGTAGTTTGTGGTTTCTCTACAATCGTTGGTTCAGTCTTTTGTTGAACTTGTGGAAGTGTTTGAGTAAATATCCTCCAAGCAAGTTCATATTGTCTGATTGATAGAAGATAATTTGTATACCTTATTAAACTATCCTGACTGAGATGCCAAATTAACTGATTTGGATCCACGCTAACTTCAGGTAAGGGACTTTGCTCTAGAATGGGTTTTTCCGCATCGGATAATTTTAATTCTGAACTTATTAGAGTTGAGAAACTTATATCCGACACGGGCTTGGATTTTTCTATGCTAACATCTAATCTAGTCTGTTCAGAAATTTCAGGTGAAATTTTCACCTCTATTAATTCGGATTCGGGTTCTGGTTTGGATTTATCTTCTATTGCTAATAAATGCCATTCTCTATCGGAATTACTAAAGTTAGGACGTGAGAGTGTATCCCGGTCCAAATACAAATTAAAAGCAAGAATTTCAGATTTAATCTCCATCAACTCACTAGGTTCAATTACTACATATTCTTGGACGATTTGTTCCATCTGAGGCTCGTCTATCACAGGTTGTTGTAGAAGTACGGTTGTACGCGCGATGGCTTGAGTTATTTCTTTCAATGTTTCCGATTCTGGTTCGAGAGGTTCGATTGGTTTGATTAGTTCCTTGGCAGTTTGATCAGATGTCTCCACCTTTTCGATAGTGATAGTTTTGCTGGTGTTGATTGGTGTTAGCAGCTGGGCTTCCACCTTGCTTATGTCACTTTTGATGATTTGGCTTCGCTCATTTTCAATGAAGTGTTGTAGTGTAGTCAAGGATGGTTGGATGTATTCCTTTGTAGCTGTTGGTTTTAGTGGCTCTTCAACGGGTGATTTAACAACAGTGATGGAAGATGTTGCTGGTACTTCCTGGAGTAATTCTGCGGGTGCTTCAACAACAGTTGTGGTTTCGAAAGATGAAACTGGCTCGAGATATGCTTCTCGTTTGCTAATGTCATATTTAAGTACTTGATTCTTTTCATTTTCAAATAAGTTTTGTAGCAATTCCTGCTTTGGCTCGCTGATTTCTGTTGGTGTTGGTGTCTGCGGTGTCATAGCATTTGTTGTCATCACTGTCGTTACGTAGGAAGTTTCCGGTTCGTGTATGGTTTTTGTTTCCTCATGTGTTGTTATAGTTGTCGTCAGATATCCAGTGGTTGTTGTTGAAGGCTGTGATGTCCTCTTAATAACCAATTCAACTTCAGGTTGTTCTGTTGTTTGTGTTGTTGAAACAACCGTGGTGTGTTGTTCTGGTGTTTCGGGTTCAGTCTGGCTTGTTCTTTCAGTATGCGTTGTAACGGTGGAAGCTGTAAAGTAGCTTTCTTCAGGCTTTTCAGCTTCATCTTCAACAAATACTGGTTCTGTAACAATTTGTGCTTTTGGCAACTGATAGTCTGTGGTTTGGCTAACAACAGTGGTCGCCCACGATTGTGGTTGCAACTGTGGTTTTTCAAACTCAGTTGTTTCTGTCTTAACGATGGCCGACCACGTTGTTGGTTGATTTGTCGGAGACTGCACGCATACTTCTTCTTGCGAAGAGTATTCAGGAATTTTCACGGTTACTGGATCTGTTGGTTCACATGTGGAAGAGTCCTTTGGGGTTTCCTCGACTACGGTTACTTGCGAACTTGATGGTTTCATTGTCGCAGACCAGTAAGAAGTCTGGCATACAAATGATTTGTCATCATTGTCGGAAGGTAGTAATGTTGGTTCTGGTTCTCTAACAACCTCTTCGATTTCTGGCTCAATTGACTCAGTTGTCTGCGAAACAATTTCTGACCAGGACGTTGGCTTTTCTTGGCTGATGATAGTAACAGTCTCTTGATTTACAATAGGCACGTTTTTGTCTTGTCCTGTAACAGTTACGGTTTTAACTGTTGTCGTTGTATGAACCTCTGTTTGGTTCGTTTCATCGGGTTGAGTTTCTACAGTTAGAATTTTCTCGGTATGAATTTCCTCGGGTTGAGTTACTTTGGGCTGAGTTTTCTCAGATTGAATCATTTCAGACTGATGTTTAAGCGGTTGATGCTTCTTTTTGTCCTTCTTTGTCTTCTTTGGTTTTTCTTGAGTTTCTTCAGCAACTGTTACCTGTTTACTTGTCTTTCCTGCTATTGTTGGCTCTTGAGGTTGAAGTTTCCTTTCGAGGTCGATGAATTCGGAAGTTTGCAAAACAGTTGATGCCCACGAAGTTGGTTGTTTTTGAGGCTCAAGAGATTCAATCTCTTGAATTTGTGGTTCCTCAGGAACAATTCCCTCATCTCGCGATACAGTCTCTGTTGTAATGGTTGTATGCGTAATTGTCGAGTCTTTAGATTCAAGTGGCTGCTGTATCTTTTCGTAATGCTTCGCTTCTTCTGGTTTTTCCTGAGGTTCTTTGATTGGAACAACTTGCTTTATTGAAGATCTGGGCAAGGGTTGAGGCTTCTTTTCAAGATCTATGAATTCTGTTGTCTGTGAAACAATTGAAGACCAGGAAATAGGTTTTATTTCGCTGGTTATAGATACTAATTTTTGAGGTTTTGCTGGCTCATCTAAAGATTTCACTTCTACTGGAGTCGTACTTTCCTTTGTCGAAATAGTCTCCGTAAGGATTGTCGGCTCCATTGGCTCTTGATGTGGTTGCTTTTTCTTGTCCTTCTTAATTTTTTTAGGTTTTTCCTGTGGCTCTTTAGTTAATGGAACCGATTGATCTTTGGGCTCTATTGCTTGAAGTTCCTTGCTTAAATCGGCAAAATCAGTTTCCTGTGTAACCTGATCTGCCCACGATGTTGGTATTTCTTCGGAAACAACAGTTTCAATCACTATATTTTCAACAGGTTTAGCTAAAGATTTCATGTCCTCAGTTCTGACAATTCTAGTTGTTTTTGTTGAAGTTGTGGTTGTTGATGTTGTATTTGACCAGTCTTGGTTTACTTCATCCGTTGTTCTTTGATCTATTGACTCAAGTGGTTGTGATTGTTGTTCTACCTTCTCAGCTGCTTTCACTTCCGTCTTTGTCTTCTTGATTTCTTTCAGAGGTTCTTGTGGTTTTTTAGGCACTTGCTGTGTTTTAGGCTCAGGTTGAACATCCGGTTCAACAGCTTCAGCAGTTTGCGAAACAATTGCTGACCAAGACATAGGCTTTTTGTGGGTTGTCAAAGTTTCAATCTCTTCTCTTACAACTGGAGTTTTCTCCGTTGAAAAGGTCTCAGTAACAACTGTTGTCGTTGTTCTAACATTGGACTTTGTATCGTCTGGCTTGGTTGTACCTTCGGAAACAAACGATTCTTGCTTTGAATGCTTTTTCTTGTCCTTCTTCGCCTTTTTAGGTTTCTCATGAGGTTCTTCAATAATTGTTTTTTGTTGAGTTGTAGGCTCTATTTGTTGAGGTTTCTTCTCTGCTTTGGTCAACTCAGTTTCTTCTTGTGAAACAATTGTCGACCAAGACATTGGTTGTGTCTCATCTTCGCTGATGAATTTTTCAACTATTTCCTGTTCCACTGGACTAGTAGTTGATTTCGTTGTTACTGTCTTTGTTTTAACTGTTGTTGTTTCACTGAATCCTAGATTTCGTTCCTCGGGCTCAATATGTTCTGCATATTCAAGCAGTTGAGACTGTTCCTTTGGATATTCCTTTGGATGTTCCTTTGGATGTTTCTTTTTATCCTTCTTCACCTTCTTCGGCTTTTCGTGCGGTTCTTCAGAAACTATTACATGTTTTGTTGCTGTTGGTGCTTGAGGTTGAGACTTTCTTTCCAAATCAATAAATTCATTGGTCTGTGATACAATTGATGACCATGACATTGGTTTTTCTTGTATAGCCAAAGGTTCGATCCTTTCAGTTTCTTCAGGAAGCACTATGGACTCCATTTTTTCAGGCATCAGTTTTTCGTCCGTTGATAATATTGTGGTTATTACTGTTGTCTTTGTAATCGTCGAGCTTTGGTCCAGTTTATCTTGTCGTGGGTGCTCTACCGATTCAATTGGTTGCAGCTGTTGTTCTAGATGTACCTTTTCAATTTTCTTTTCCTTTTTGGGTTCTTCTTGAGGCTTCTTAGTCACTGGAACCTGTTGTGTTTTTAGTTTTAAAGGTTGATGTTTCTCCTCTGGATCGGGTGACTCAGTCGTTTGCGAAACAATTGAAGACCAAGACATGGGTATAGATTCACTCGTAAAATCTTCAACTTTTTGAGTTTGAATAGGATCATCTTGAGGTTTTACAACCACTGGCGTTATATTTTCTGAGTGTGTTATAGTTTCAGTTGTAATTGTTTTGGTTGTACTGACAATTTCTGGTTCCAATGGTTGTGGTTGTTGTTGCTCTGGATACTTTTTCTTGTCCTTTTTAGCCTTCTTATGTTTACCTTGGGGTTCTTTAATTGATGTCACCTGCTGCGTTTTAGGCTCCAGTGGCTGAGGTTCCTTCTCTTGTTCATAGAACTCAGTTTCTTCCTGGGAAACAATTGTTGACCATGACATTGGCGTTTCTTGAGAGAAAATAGTTTCAATCACTTCATGTACCTCTGGCGAAGTTGTTTCTTTCGTTGTTGTTGTCTTTGTTGTAGTTGTATTAATTTCATGACTTGGCTCTTCGTGTTTAATGTCATCTTGTTCTTTTGGATGCTTCTTTTTGTCTTTTTTCACCATCTTTGATTTTTCTTCAGGTTCTATAGTGACTGGTTCTTCCTTATTGATTGGTTCTTGCGGTTTCAGTTGAGGCTTTCTCTCTAAATCGATGAATTCGGTTGTTTGTGAAACAATTGATGACCATGAAGTTGGTTGTTCGTGGCTCACTAAAGTTTCAATCACTTGAGTTTCATTTTTCTCAGGACCTATCCTTTCTTCCGATTCTCTGACAGTCCTTGTAGTAACTGTTGTAGTTGTAGTTACCGCTTTCTCATCAGGTTGAGTTTGTTCTGTCAACTCAAATTGTTTTTTCTGTTCTTGTAGCTGTTCCTTTTTGTCCTTCTTTGTCTTCTTAGGCACTTTTTGTGATTCTTCAACTTGTTTTGCTGGGAGTGTTGTAGTTTTTGTAGGCTGAGCTCTCGTTGTTGTTGTCTTTGTTGTAACTGTTGTAGTTGTATTAATGTCATGACTTGGCTCTTCGAGTTTAATGAAATCTTGTTCTTTTGGATGCTTCTTTTTGTCCTTTTTCACCATCTTCGATTTTTCTTGCGGTTCTATAGTGTCTGGTTCTTCCTTATTGATCGGTTCTTGAGGTTTAAGTTGAGGCTTTCTCTCCAAATCGATGAATTCGGTTGTTTGTGAAACAATTGATGACCATGAAGTTGGTTGTTCTTGGCTCACTAAAGGTTCAACCAATTGAGTTTCATTTTGCTCAGGAACTATCCTTTCTTCCGATTCTCTGACAGTCCTTGTAGTAACTGTTGTAGTTGTAGTTACCGCTTCCTCATCAGGTTGTGTTTGTTCTGTGAACTCAAATGGTTTTTTCTGTACTTGTAGCTGTTCCTTTTTGTCCTTCTTTGTCTTCTTAGGCACTTTTTGTGATTCTTCAACTTGTTTTACTGGGATAGTTGTAGTTTTTGTAGGCTGAGCTCTCTTTTCTAGATCAATGAATTCAGTTGTCTGTGAAACAATTGAAGACCAAGAAAGAGGAGTATCTGTGCTTAATAAAGATTCATTTTCAACTGGAGATACAACATCTGTAGACGTTCTTCTTTCTTCAGTTGTCGTTGTTGTAGTCACGGTAGCAACTGTTTTTGTTGATTCGTCAGACTTTTCTAGAGACTCCGCCGGTTTTACTGATTGCTGCATATGCTTCTTCTTGTCCTTCTTCGCCTTTTTTGGTTTTTCCGAGGATTCTTCAGTGAGAATAACATCACTTATTGAAGGTTCTTGAGGATGCTCTTGCATTTTAGATTCTGAAAGTTGACGTTTCTCCTCTTTTTTAACAAACTCTGTAGTTTCCCAAACAGTTGAAGGAGTAGAAAGAGGTTTATCTTGACTTGTCAATTCTTTATGCTGATCTGGGATTTCTTCGTCCAAATGAACGGGCAATGTTACATCTTCTGTCGATATAGTTTCAGTAACGATTGTTGTCACAGTTTCAGAAGATGCTGAGCTTATGTCCTTGGGGGGTTCCGACCATTGTGGTGTCAGCTCTGAAAGTTGTGGTTCCTCGTTTTTCTGCGAGACAATTGACGACCAAGATACGGGTATTTGGTCGAAAGTGGTTTTTTTGATAATTGCATCTTCTACGGGCATACTTTTTGCAGCTTGGGTTTCTTGGAGAATTTGTGGCGTGAGCTTCTTCATCTTCTTTGGTTCTTCCTGGGGTTCTGTAACTTTTGTCACTTGCTCTGTTGTTGGCTGTTGCAGTTCAGGTTTCTTTTCCAGATTGATAAAATCAGAACTCTGCGAGACAATTGAAGTCCATGCTGTGGGCTCATCTTGAAGTTCAATAGGCTCAATAATGGGCTGAACTTTTTCAGGTTCAGTTAATTCATCCGTTGTTCTTTTCGTTACTATTTTTGTTGTAGTTGTAGTAACAATCTCCTGTTGTGGTTCAGTGGGTTCAATATGCTCAGTCTCTGTATGTGACTGCTTCTTTTTGTCCTTCTTCGTCTTCTTAGTTTTTTCTGCAGGTATTTCAATAAGAGTTTCTTTCGCCGTTGGTTCTTGTGGTTTTTCCTTCTTAGGTTTTTCTTCATTATCTTCGACTTGAGGCTGGCCTTGCAGATTTTTGCTTTCAGTTGCTTCAGAGGACCAAGTGGAATGAGCAAAGTGAATGGTTTGAGTACGTGAACTTTGAGGTTCAGTTAGATTTAGTGTATCTACAGCTGTAGTTTCACGTGGAAGTGTTTCAGTCTTTGTTTCTTCGGGAACTATTTTCACATGAGTTATTTGGCTTGTGATCAAGACATTCTCCCTTTCGGGTGTTTGCTTTTTAGTCTTTTGTTTGGGTTTCTTGACCTTTTCTCGTTTTTCTGCTTCAAACTGAATGGGAATGTTTGGTGCGTTGCTAAATTGTTGCGGTTCTTGTCTCTCAAGTTCTGTTTTTTCGTTAACTGCAAGTGGCCGTATAAATTGGACTGGTTCTGGAACATTTTGTGCAGCTATTGCTGCCCAGGAAAGTCCAGCTGTCATGGGTTGAGTGGGCTTTTTGACAATGAATTCGTCATTAGGCTGAGTTATTTTTGGTTTTTCAACTGATTTTGGCAAATAAATTTCGGACTCGTTAGTCTTTGTTAGCAACTCTTGAGTTGAAATCTCGATACTTTGAACTGGTTTCTTAACAAGGAAATCTTTGACGTCTTCGACATCTTTTGAAGTTGGTATTGTTTTTGATTTTTTCGACTTCTTTTTCTTTGGTGGTTTCTCTAACTGATCGCTACGATAGCTTTCACCAGACACTGACTGCACCGAACGAGAACGTGATCTCCTGCGCTGCTTTTCTTTCTTCGATACAAACTGCAAGAATCCTTCACTATCAACTATTTCCACGGTCTCAGGCTTAATGCTTTCAACTCGAGTTACTTCAATAGCAGGACGGTTTGTAGATCTTGGTTTTCTTAAGTTAGTGTTTGGTTGTTGCTCATACGTTGTTGTTGTTGTTGTGGTTTCAGTTGTTTCCTGTGGCGCAAAACTTCGCACAATTGATGCCCACGATGATGAACCTGGCTCAGTAGAATTCAAGTTCTCATCTTCCATCATTTCTTTCCATGTCAGCTCAGTTGGCTGATCTGACCATTCCAGAACTTCCACTGCTTCTTGAGGAGTTGCTTCAAATGTAGGAGTATCTTCTGTATCTGTTGTGTGGTATTCAGTCGTTTTAACTTCAGTCGATTTTTCTTCAGTAGGTTTTGCAATCTTCGCCTGACGTTTTTTCTTAGAAATTGGTTCTACCTTCTCTATAATTTTCACAGGAATGAAATCTGCTTCTTCGACTGTCTTTGTGGATTCAATAGAAGGTTGTTTTGTTACTGAACTTTTTTGAACAATATCATCGATGACATCGGGTTGCGAAGGTTCATCTTCAATTTGATAGTGAACATTAGATGCTTCTAAGAAGCCCGACTTTTTCACAATTTCAGCATAAGTTTCAGACGAGGACCAAACGGATGGTTTCACAACAGTTGAAGAAGGCAAAGGAATAGTTATTTGGACCGTTTCAGCTGGTGTATCTGAAGTAGGTTGCTCTGGTTTTAACTTACTTCTCTTCGGCTTCTTCACCCACTTTTCTTTAACTATCTGGGGTTGTGGTTCTTCTTCTATGTCATTTGCATCAACCATCGCCGACCAAGACATGTTTGTTGTTTCAACGACCTCGCTTTCCTTTTCTTTGGGAACATGTTCTTCGATTACAGACTTTGTTGTTGTGGTTGTGATAGTTTCTGTCGTGAATACAGAAGGCTTCTTGACGAGTTCAGCTATCTTCGGTATTAACGGTTCAGGAACTGATGAAGGTTCTTCTTGGAAAGTCGTAATATCTGTGTGATCTAGTGAAGTAGTTTGTGGAACTCGTTCGATAACCACTGTATCCTTTATTGTTTGGGAAGTTGATGGTTCAGTTGGCTTGATAGTTTCTTCATCTTCAACTGAAATTTCTTGTTGAGTGGGCTCTTTCACGTAATCTTCAGGTTTTTCGGAATCAACAGATTCTAAAACTTCAGGGTTTTCTTCGCTCGGTTTGTCTTTTTTCTGAATAGCGTGAGGTTGTTCTGCAATAAGTTTTTCTTGCTCAATAAACGAAAGAATAGCCTCGTTAGTATTAGAAGGCATGCTACTCGACATATGTTTATATATTTCTTCATTTTCAGCCGTTTCAACAATTGAAGACCATGAAACTGTACTAATATCTTCTGTTGTTTCAACGGGTTTCTTGGGATCAACGCTTTCAGAAGTTTCTTCGATCACAACATTTTCTATCACCTTTTTGTCTTTCTTGGGCTTTTCCTTGAGTAGTTCCTGTTCAATATGTGGAAAGATTTCTAATGACTCAGTGCTCGTGGAGTCTTTAATGTTCTCGACTTCTGTGTGGTGGATAATATTTTCGGCAACTTCTTCAGTTTTAGTTAAAGTAAAAGGTTGTTCCTTAACAATAACTTCTTCTTTTAAAATCTCAGAAACCTTTAATTTCGGTTCCTTAATCTCCACAATTGTTTCCACAATTTCAACAGGATTAAGAGAGATGGTTTCCTGAACTTTTTTGGTATCTGTTGTCACTGTTGTTTCAATATTCTGGCTGACAATTGAGGACCATGAAATTTTATTGTCTGGTTGTTTAGTTACCACAGGAGCGTCGGCTATTTTTTGCAAGGGCTGTTCTACATTTTCCTTTTCCACATCAATGAATGATTTTATTATCTGGAAACTCTTCTCAATTGGTTTCTTTCCTGATTCTACTACGGTAATTTCAGTTCCACGTGGCTTCTCCGGTTCAACAAATTTCTGCTTCTTGTCTTTTTTGTCTTTCTTTTGCTTCTTTGGTTTCTCAATCTGAGCAGGTTTCTCAGGGGCTAAGTCCGTTATAGAAGGTTGTGGAATTTTGATTGAACTTTCTTCGCTAACTGGAAAATCTTGAACCGTTTCTGTCATTAACAAGCTTTCTTCAATTTCTGTATCAGTTAAATGTGGATGCTTTTTCTTTTTCTTTTGCTTCTCTTTTTTGGTTCTTTCTGGTTGATCAGACTCTTCAAAAGTTCTTTCGACAACTGTTGTTGCTGTTGTTTTTGTTGTCTTAGTAGTTTCTTGTTTAAAGTCTCTTGGCGCTATTGGAGTTTCAATATTTTGACTAACAATCGATGACCATGACATTTGCATGGCAGGGGGTTTGACGGGTTCATCTTTTGGCAGTTTTTGCTCATCAATTTGAGGCTTTTCATCCAATGTAGGTGCCTCAATCGATAGTCTTTCCATCTCAGACTCCAATTCAAACATTTCAGCATCCGGCTGTAATAAAGGAGGAGTAGCATGACGAACTACGGGCATTCTTTCCTCCATGGTCGAAGGAATATCTTGACTTTCAATGGATGAAGTATCTTGAACAGGAGCAATTTTTAGATCTGTAATACTTAGCTCTAGAGTTTCTGGCTTTTCTGTTGCCGTTTTGTGTTTCTTTTGCTTTTTCTCTTTTTTCGTTTTTTCTTTTTTGATAGGTTCCTCTTCAAACTGAGTTGTTACTGTATCGATTTTTTTGCAAACAACAGTAGAGAAAGAAATTTGAGTGTCATGAATATCATCACCAGTTTCAATTGAAGGCAACTCTGAAATTTCCTCCAAAGGTTGTTCGTGTTTTTCATCCTGTGGTTTCTTAGAACTTTGAGGTTCGTTCTTTGTTGTTTCTATCGTGCTCTGACTTACGATTGTTGACCAGGAAATTTTATTTTCCAACTTAGGAATCTCATCGAAATACGTTATTAGTTCACTTGGCTCTTCAACTCTCGCTTCAGGGGTTTTAATTTCTGTAGGTTGCTCCTTCGCTACTGGCTTCAACTTCTTCTCTTTTTTGTCTTTTTTAGCTTTCTTCGAGTCAGGTTTTGACGTTTGAGCATGAGTGTGTTGCTTTTCTTTTTCAATGAAATCAGTTGAAGATGTTTGAGTTTTTTCGGGAACTACAATTTTGAAAGTTGGTTCGGAAAGTAATGATTCCTGATGAACTATCGAAGACCATGACATTGGGGTTTCTACACTTGGTTCAGGAGCTTGTGGAAAGCCTTCAACCGTCGTTGTTTCCTTAATAATTGTTTTTTCACTATACTGTGTAGTAGTGGGTATCTCTTCAGTTAAATCATTAGTGCTTTTTTTGACAATCTTTGACCACGGCATTTGCATTACTGAGCTTACTTCATGTTCGACAGAGAATTTTTCAGGTTGCTTCTCAGGTGATGCTTCCTTAATCGGTTTTTCCTTCTTTGGTTTTTTATGTTTTTGCTTTTCTTGACGAACAGGCTCTTTTGGTTTTTCATCTACTCCCTCTGGTATTTCTATTATATGAACTTCTTGCAATGGAGCCGTTAAAATACTTTCAACTTCATCCGTGTTCTTTAAAGGTGCAGTGCTTTCATTTATTTTGTGTACATGCTGCTTCTCAAGATCTATAAAACTCATTGTGTGTCTGACCATATCAGCATATGAAACATGAGCTGCTGATGTTTCCTCAACAGGTTTGTGCACAAATTCGAGAGGTTTTATTGATTCTATAGCCACTTTCGGTTTATTTTTTATTTGTTCCGTTGGATTGAAATTATCTATTGTTTCTTGATTAATACTTGAAGACCAGGACTGATTCGACATATTATATTCGTCTACATCAGGCATCAACGGCTCTTCATTATTGGCCTTTGCAATATCTCTCCAAGATACATCAAACTGAGGTAGTTCAAAAGCACTCGATATTTGCGGTGCACTCCAGGCATTATTGGCATCATCGATAGGAAGACCGGTATAAGTTGGTTTTATGGGTTCTTCTTGGACTGATACAATTGGTTCGGGAACATTTTGCACGGACTCAGTTGTTATTACTTCAGTGTTGGTTACAATAGTTTTCATTGTAGAATCTGGTTCTGCAGCTTGAGTTGTTTTCGTTTTAAGTTTCTTCTCGAGTTGTTTTCCTTCTTCTTCATCATCTGAGAGGATCATTGGTTCATCCATAACCTCCATCCAAGCAGTGCTAGTTTCATCGATTGGAAGACCTGCATATGCTGGTTTCTTTGGTTCTTCTGAAACGACGAAAATAGGTTCCGAAACTTCAATCATTGGTTTCTTCGTCTCTTCTGGAACCTTTGTAACTGAATCTGTTGAGATGACTTTAGTTGTAGTAACAGTGGTTTCAGTAACGGAAACGGATTCTGGAACTTCAGCTGATGGTTCTTTCAGTTCCTTCTCAGGTTGTTTTTCTTCTTCTTCATCTGAGAAAACCATAGGTTCGTCCATAACGTTCATCCAAGCCGTGCTAGTTTCATCGATTGGAAGACCTGCATATGCTGGTTTCTTTGGTTCGTCTGGAACAATGAAAATAGATTCTTGTACTCCAATCATTGGTTTCTTCGTCTCTTCTGGAACCTTAGTAACTGAATCTGTTGTGATGACCTTAGTTGTGGTTACAGTGGTTTCAGTAACGGAAACTGATTCTGGAACTTCAGCTAATGGTTCTTTCAGTTCCTTCTCAGGTTGTTTTTCTTCTTCTTCATCTGAGAAAACCATAGGTTCGTCCATAACGTTCATCCAAGCAGTGCTAGTTTCATCGATTGGAAGGCCTGCATATGCTGGTTTCTTTGGTTCTTCTGGAACAACGAAAATAGGTTCCGAAACTTCAATCATTGGTTTCTTCGTCTCTTCTGGAACCTTTGTAACGGAATCTGTTGAGATGACTTTAGTTGTAGTAACAGTGGTTTCAATTATCGAGACAGGTTTTGGAACTTCAGCTGATGTTTCTTTCAGTTCCTTCTCAGGTTGCTTTTCTTCTTCTTCATCTGAGAAAACCACAGGTTCGTCCATAACGTCCATCCAAGCAGTGCTAGTTTCATCGATTGGAAGACCTGCATATGCTGGTTTCTTTGGTTCGTCTGGAACAATGAAAATAGATTCTGGTACTCCAATCATTGGTTTCTTCGTCTCTTCTGGAACCTTTGTAACTGAATCTGTTGTGATGACCTTAGTTGTGGTTACAGTGGTTTCAGTAACGGAAACGGATTCTGGAACTTCAGCTGATGGTTCTTTCAGTTCCTTCTCAGGTTGTTTTTCTTCTTCTTCATCTGAGAAAACCATAGGTTCGTCCATAACGTTCATCCAAGCCGTGCTAGTTTCATCGATTGGAAGACCTGCATATGCTGGTTTCTTTGGTTCTTCTGGAACAACGAAAATAGGTTCCGAAACTTCAATCATTGGTTTCTTCGTCTCTTCTGGAACCTTTGTAACGGAATCTGTTGAGATGACTTTAGTTGTAGTAACAGTGGTTTCAATTATCGAGACAGGTTTTGGAACTTCAGCTGATGTTTCTTTCAGTTCCTTCTCAGGTTGCTTTTCTTCTTCTTCATCTGAGAAAACCACAGGTTCGTCCATAACGTCCATCCAAGCAGTGCTAGTTTCATCGATTGGAAGACCTGCATATGCTGGTTTCTTTGGTTCGTCTGGAACAATGAAAATAGATTCTGGTACTCCAATCATTGGTTTCTTCGTCTCTTCTGGAACCTTTGTAACTGAATCTGTTGTGATGACCTTAGTTGTGGTTACAGTGGTTTCAGTAACGGAAACGGATTCTGGAACTTCAGCTGATGGTTCTTTCAGTTCCTTCTCAGGTTGTTTTTCTTCTTCTTCATCTGAGAAAACCATAGGTTCGTCCATAACGTTCATCCAAGCCGTGCTAGTTTCATCGATTGGAAGACCTGCATATGCTGATTTCTTTGGTTCTTCTGGAACAACGAAAATAGGTTCCGAAACTTCAATCATTGGTTTCTTCGTCTCTTCTGGAACCTTTGTAACTAAATCTGTTGAGATGACTTTAGTTGTAGTAACAGTGGTTTCAATTATCGAGACAGGTTTTGGAACTTCAGCTGATGGCTTTTTAAGTTCCTTCTCAGGTTGCTTTTCTTCTTCTTCATCTGAGAAAACCACAGGTTCGTCCATAACGTCCATCCAAGCAGTGCTTGTTTCATCGATTGGAAGACCTGCATATGCTGGTTTCTTTGGTTCGTCTGGAACAATGAAAATAGATTCTGGTACTCCAATCATTGGTTTCTTCGTCTCTTCTGGAACCTTTGTAACTGAATCTGTTGTGATGACCTTAGTTGTGGTTACAGTGGTTTCAGTAACGGAAACAGATTTCGGAACTTCAGCTGATGTTGCTTTCAGTTCCTTCTCAGGTTTCTTTTCTTCTTCTTCATCTGAGAAAACCACAGGTTTCTTTGGTTTTTCTGGAACAACGAAAATAGATTCTGAAGCTTCAATCATTGGTTTCTTCGTCTCTTCTGGAACCTTTGTAACTGAATCTGTTGTGATGACCTTAGTTGTGGTTACAGTGGTTTCAGTAACGGAAACAGATTCTGGAACTTCAGCTGATGGTTCTTTCAGTTCCTTCTCAGGTTGTTTTTCTTCTTCTTCATCTGAGAAAACCATAGGTTCGTCTATAACGTTCATCCAAGCAGTGCTAGTTTCATCGATTGGAAGACCTGCATATGCTTGTTTCTTTGGTTCTTCTGGAACAACGAAAATAGATTCTGAAGCTTCAATAATTGGTTTCTTCGTCTCTTCTGGAACCTTTGTAACTGAATCTGTTGAGATGACCTTAGTTGTGGTTACAGTGGTTTCAATAACGGAAACAGATTCTGGAACTTCAGCTGATGGTTCTTTCAGTTCCTTCTCAGGTTGTTTTTCTTCTTCTTCACCTGAGAAAACCACAGGTTCGTCCATAACGTCCATCCACGCAGTGCTAGTTTCATCGATTGGAAGACCTGCATATGCTGGTTTTTTTGGTTCTTCTGAAACAACGAAAATAGATTCTGAAGCTTCAATCATTGGTTTCTTCGTCTCTTCTGGAACCTTTGTAACTGAATCTGTTGTGATGACCTTAGTTGTGGTTACAGTGGTTTCAGTAACGGAAACGGATTCTGGAACTTCAGCTAATGTTTCTTTCAGTTCCTTCTCAGGTTGTTTTTCTTCTTCTTCATCTGAGAAAACCACAGGTTTCTTTGGTTCTTCTGGAACAATGAAAATTGATTCTGGTACTCCAATCATTGGTTTCTTCGTCTCTTCTGGAACCTTTGTAACTGAATCTGTTGTGATGACCTTAGTTGTGGTTACAGTGGTTTCAGTAACGGAAACAGATTCTGGAACTTCAGCTGATGTTTCTTTCAGTTCCTTCTCAGGTTGTTTTGCTTCTTCTTCATCTGAGAAAACCATAGGTTCATCCATAACGTCCATCCAAGCAGTGCTAGTTTCATCGATTGGAAGACCTGCATATGCTGGTTTCTTTGGTTCGTCTGGAACAACGAAAATAGATTCTGAAGCTTCAATCATTGGTTTCTTCGTCTCTTCTGGAACCTTTGTAACTGAATCTGTTGTGATGACTTTAGTTGTGGTTACAGTGGTTTCAGTAACAGAAACAGATTCTGGAACTTCAGTTAATGGCTCCCTAAGTTCCTTCTCAGGTTGTTTTTCTTCTTCTTCATCTGAGAAAACCACAGGTTCGTCCATAACGTCCATCCAAGCAGTGCTAGTTTCATCGATTGGAAGACCTGCATATGCTGGTTTCTTTGGGTCTTCTGGAACGACGAAAATAGGTTCGGAAACTTCAATCATTGGTTTCTTCATCTCTTCTGGAACCTTTGGTACTGAATCTGTTGTGATGACTTTAGTTGTGGTTACAGGGGTTTCAGTTGATGGAGGTTTTTTAACTGACTCGTGGGTAGTTATTTGTGTAGTTGTAATAATTGTTTTTGAAACAGAAGCGGCTTCTTCAACCTCTTTTATAGGCTTATCAGATGACGTCGGTGCTGTGCTGTTTTTAGCTTCTTGTACGACTTTCATTACTTCACTGAAGTGTTTTTCGTCCATATTTTCATGAGAAGGTGGTATTTCAACTTCTTCTTCAATAAGTTCCACCCAAGATTTTGTAACTTCAGGTTCAACAGTATCTTCATCCATTATTTCAGCCCATGATCTCACTGGTACTTCTTGTGTACGTTCTGACCAATAGAAGTCATCTAATGAATCAATTGGTTCTTCACTTTGGGGTTTTGTTAAAACTACAGCAACTTTTTCACTATTTGATTGAGATGTTTTAACTGAAACTGGTTTTGTGATCTTAACGGGTTGTTTCTTCTCAGTTTCGATGAAGTCGGTAGTGGTTTTACTTACTACGGTTGCCCATGATACTCCCACGGGTTGTTTTACTTCTGAAATACTTTCACTTTGACGAATTTCTTTTGGAATAGATTTCACTGGAATTTCTTCTCTTTGATTAAGTAATTTTTTGGGCTCCTTTTTCTTTTGTGTAGATTCTTTTTTAGGCCTGATTGGTTCCTGTTGTCGTTTTGAAGGTTCCTGGCGTTTTGGTTCCTTATCTTCCATAGTGTCTATCTGACTCGCAACCTTAGCCCATGTCATAACGCTCGGATCTTGTGGTATTTTCTTTATTTCCTCAATCACTGAATTTTCACTCGAATCAATTTTATCCTCCGTGTCACTACTGGATGTGGTTTGTACTGCTTGAACCGCTTTTCTTGGTTTTGGTCGCTCTTTGGGACTAGTTTTATGTTTTTCAACCTTTGTTTTGTGAGGCTTTTCTGGTGTCATTTTATCTGCCATTTCAGGCTTCTCTGCGGTTTTTTCGACAGGTTTTGTTCTAGTTTTAATGTCGTCTATCCACTCACCAGGTTTCTTCACAAGTGATGCCCATGAGAATCCGAACGTAGATGAAGGTACTGAAGGTTCTGAGGGTTCTGAAGGTTCTTCCGATACTTCGGTTGGTTTTTCAACAATAGCTTTAGTTGGCTCTTTTTCCATGTCCTCGGTCAAAATTTCAGGTATGTTCTCAGGTTCATCTGAATCAGATATCTTAACTTTATCTTTTTTATTCTTATGTGTACGTTTCGGTTTGCTTTTCGTTTCTTTTGTTTTTTCACTGGGCTTGGTCTTCTCTGTAATTTCTTTTGGTTTTTCATCGGCTTTATTTTTTCTTAAGACGATATCGTCGACCCATTCTCCCGGTCTGCTTACCAAAGACGCCCAAGATATTGATTGGTCATTAGATTTCGGTTGTTCTAACAGGGGTTTTTCAACTTCTGGCTCAACTTGAGTTATAACTGTTGGAGTCAGGGGAACCTTTTCTTCTTCCTCGGATGTTGTCGAAACTGGTTCCGGTTCAACTATTGGTTTCTTCGATTTTTTTGATTTCTTAGATTTATTTTTTTCAATAGTTGTACTCGTTGATGGCTCTACCAATTTATCTTTATTCACAGATTTTTCTTGTTTTTCCGGTTTCTTCTGCTTAGGTTTTTCTTTTTCGGATATTTCTTGAGGTTTAACCTTTTTTAGAATAGTTTCATCAATCCACTCACCTGGTCTGCTCACAAGCGAAGACCAAGTAAATGATGTATCGATTTTTTCGTCGGATATTTTTGGTTGTGTTTCAGGAATTTCGAAGTTTTCTTCAACTATTATTGTCTCAGTTTTATCTTCAACAATAGGTTCTTTCTGCTTTTGTTTTGTTTCGGGATATTTTTGTGGTTTTGCCTTATCGTGCTTCTTCTTATTCTTTTGTTCGGGTTGTTTCTCAACTGTTAAAATATTTTTAACTTCTGCTGTGACATTGATTTTAACATCTTTATCGGATTGGATTGCATCCTGCTGTTGCCCTTCAGTTAATGCATGCTCTCCGAACAAAACATCAGCGTAAGATTTATCGTCAGGATTTTTCTTTAATACCGTATGTTTCTGTACGATTCCTTCTTGCGGTCTTTCGATAGGCTCAACTGTTTTCAAAGGCTGTGTTTCGACTACATTGCCTTTTACAGGGCGTTTGGGACTCTTTTCATTCCGTTTCTTGTGAATACTGACACGTTGATTAGATTTGCTCTTAGGTATGAACTCGTTGTATACTTTTTCATTTGCAAGGAATGTATTAGTTTGGTCGGAATACTCATGATTACGAGAAGATGGTTTGAATTCAGGAGCATCAGCTGATAAGTTTGATGTAAAAGCAATATTAGTAACATTTGGACCATTGTCTTCTAAAACACTTGACCAAGTATCGATAACTGTCTTTTCATCCGAAAGTTGTTGTGTTTCTGACCACTGCGATTGAGGCTGATGCAGAGGGAAATCAATTTGGCTACTATATGGTTGATTTATTTCTTCTTGAATGTTCTGATCAAGTGCAATAGCTTTGGGAGATAATATTGGTTTTTCAGAGATCGCAGGTTCGACGTCATCTGTATCTTCATTCATGGTTGTTTGCACCTTAGTAATAGTTTCTTCAGAATTCACACCTTTGGTCGTTGATGATGTGACAACAGTTCTTGTTATAACTGTAGACATATCATCACGAATAGTGGTTTCTACATGTTTCTCAGTAGCAGGCTCATCATCATCTTTTACACTGACAATTGGCTCTTCCATTACATGTGTCCAAGGTTTCTTGGGTTTTTCTAAAACTGTGACAACAGGTTCGGGAGCTTTAGTTTTTGTTTTCTTCGGTTCTTCTTGAACCTTTGCAAACGTATCAGATGTAGTTATTTGAGTGGTGGTTACAGTGGTTTCAGTTATTGCAACAGGTTCTCGAACTGGACTACTTGGTTTCTTCTCTAATTGTTTTTCTTTTTCTTCTTCATCATCTGAAAAGACCATTGGTTCGTCCATAACGTCCATCCAAGCATTTGATGATTCATCAATTGGAAGACCAGCATAAGCAGGTTTCTTTGGTTCTTCTGGAATGATGGATACATGTTCTAAAACTTCAGTTGCTGGTTTCTTCAATTCTTCTTGAACTTTTCCAATAGGTTCTGGAACCGTTTTCACTGAATCGTCGGTTATGATTTTAGAAATGGTTGTAGTTGATGTAACAGGTTCTGAAACTTTTGTCACTGAATCAGTTGTAATGACTTGAGTGGTGGTTACAGTAGTTTTAGTAGCTGAAAAAGATTCTGGAACGTCAGTTGTTGGTTCTTCCAGACTCTTTTCGGGTTTCTTCGGTTCTGTTGGTTCTTCTTTAGCAGGTGCTGTCAATGTTTCTTTTAGATCATCAGTTGTTAATTTGGTGATGGTTACAGTGGTTTCAGTTGCCAAAACCGTTTCTGGAACCAATGTCGCTAAGTCAGTAGAAAGGACTTTTGTTGTTTTTACAGTAGTTTCGTTAATTAAAAGTGGTTTCGAGACTTCACGTGATGACTCTTCTTGTTTTTTCTCAGGCTCCTTTTCTACTTCTTCATCATCGGAGAAGACCATTGGTTCATCCAAAACATCCATCCAAGCATTTGATGATTCATCGATTGGAAGCCCAGCATAGGCTGGTTTCTTTGGTTCTTCTGGAATAATAGATACTGATTCTAAAACTTTAGTTAATGATTCTGAAGCTTCAGGTTTTTTCGTCTCTTCTTGTACTATTTCAACAGGTTCTAGATCTGTTTTCACTGAACCATCTGTTATGATTTCAGTAATGCTTGTAGTTGACGTAACAGGTTCTGAAACTTTTGTCACTGAATCAGTTGTAATAACTTGAGTGGTGGTAACAGTGGTTTCTTTGACTTCATTTGCTAGTTCACCTAGATTCTTTTCGGGTTGTTTTGAATCTTCTTCATCTGAGAAGACCACAGGTTCATCCAGAACGTTCATCCATGCGTTCGATGATTCATCAATTGGAAGACCTGCAAAAGCTGGTTTCTTTGGTTCTTCTGGAACAACGTAAACCGGTTCTGAAACTTCAGTAAATGACTTCTTTGGTTCTTTTGGTATCTTTTCAACAGGTTTTCGAACTTTTTTAACTAAATCATCAGTTGTTACTTTAGTGGTAGTAACAGTTTTTTCAGTTGTCGAAACGGTTTCTGGAACCTTTGCCAAAGAGTCCGTTGTAATGAGTTGAGTGGTGGTTACAGTAGTTTTAGTTGCCGAAATAGATTCTGGGACTTCAGTTGTTTGTTCATCCAGCCTCTTTTCAGGTTTCTTTGGTTCTTCTGGTATTTCTTCAACAGTTTCTGATTCTGTTTTCACTAAATCACCAGTTGTTACTTTTGTGGTGATAAGAGTGGTATCAGTTGCCGAAACACTTTCTGGAACCCTTGTCGCTGAATCAATGGATGTTGTTACAGAAGTTTCTGTAATTGAAAATGGTTCCAAAACTTCACTTGTTGGTTTATCAACTTTTTTCTCAGGTTGTTTATCTTTTTCTTCATCATCTGAGAAGACCATTGGTTCATCCATAACGTCCATCCAATAATTTGCTGATTCATCAATTGGAAGACCTGCATAAGCAGGTTTCTTTGGTTCTTCTGGAATCACAGATACAGATTCTAGAACTACGGTTGCTGGCTTCTTTGGTTCTGCTTGCGTTTTTTCAACAGCATCTGGAACTGTTGTCACCGAATCAGTTATAATTTGAGTGGTTTTAGTAATCGAAGAGTCTTGAATGTCAGTTGTTGGTTCTTCCAAATTCTTTTCGGGTTGTTTTTCTTCTTCATCTGATAAAACTATAGGTTCATCCATAACATCCATCCAAGCATTCGCTGATTCATCGATTGGAAGACCCGCATAAGCTGGTTTTTTCGGTTCTTCAGGAACAATCGGTTGGATAGTTACAATTTCTTCGGGTTGGATTTCTTCATATTTGAGTTCATCAGGATTGAGTTCTTCAGGTTTGAATTTAGCAGACTGGATTTCTTCAGGTTTGACTTCTTCGAGTTGTATATCCACTGATTGAGTTTCTTCAGGTTCCATATCTTCAAATCGTACTCTCTTTGTTACAGTGGTCGTTGTCAGTAATTTCTCGGTGACTTTTTCTTTAACAACACTGGTAGAAGAAACTTCAGGTGCAGTTTCTGAAGGTGTGAATATTATTGTTTCATGAGTTTCAGGCTGCTTCTTATCTTCTTCTTCCTGTTGTACAGGTTCTTTATGTATAACTTCGTTCGAAACTGTAGTGATGGTTTCTTCTTTAATCACAGGTTTAAATTCAATTTGACTTTCCTGGTATTTTTCCGGTTTTGTGTCTTGCTTAATGACATCCACTTCAATTTTTGTAGTAGGAAGAATAACAGTATCCTTCTGATTGAAGTTCACTTCGATGTTATGCAAATGAACCAAGTTATATTTTGGAACTTCAAAGTGGTAGAATGTCGGTATCGCAATTTGTTTAGGTTCCTCACGAATAATTCTCTTTTGTTCGGGATCTTTGGCTTCATGTTCTTCCGATAATGTAGTTTCTTGCGTTAGCTTTTGAGGACTATCATCTAATGTTTCTGGTTGTTTTACTTTCGTGAGAATGAGTTCTTCCGTCTTTAGATCCTCACAAACAACTTCCTGTTGCACTGGTTCTTCAGTTTCCTTGACATCATCTTCTTCGACTTCTTTTGCAGAAATTACAGTTTGTTTCTCTACATATTTCAATTCAGTTTGATGTAAATCAACCAAGTTATATTTGGGAACTTCATAAGCGTAGAATGATGGTACTACAGTTCGTTCAGGCTCTGAATGTAGTTCAGGCTCTGAATGTAGTTCAGGTATTTCTTCTTTCGGCACTATAGTGATAACTTCCTTAATCTTTTGGGTTACTTCTGCTGAACTCTCAACTAATTTTTCCGGTTCAGTTTCTTCCTTTACGACAGTTTCTACGGTCTTTGGTTCTTCACGAACAATTTCTTGTTGTTCACGCTCTTTAATTTTCTTCACAACATCTTCTACGATTTTTGGTGTTGGATCATTAATAGTTTCGTTCTCCTTGTGTTTCAATTCAATATGCTCTAAATGAACCAAGTTATAATTAGGAACCTCATAGTTGTAGAATGACGGCACAACGGTGTGATCAGCCTCTTCAAGAACAACTTTTTCTGGGACAGGTTCTTTGACAATAACTTTTTCCAAAATTTTTGTGATGACTTCTTTGAGCTCTTGTTTTGCTTCCACTGGACTATCGTCTAATTTTTCCGATTCTGTAATTTTCTTTACGACGTCTTCCACAATCTTTGGTTCTTCGTGAGTAATTGCTTTTTGAACAGCCTCTTTGAATACAACTTCCTCAGTTACTACAGTGGTATCTTTCTTGACAACTTCTTCTCCAGTCTCAGTCTTCTTATGGGTTGATTCGATATTATGCAAATCTACTAAGTTATATCTTGGAACTTCAAAGTTGTAGAATGCCGGAACAAAAGTTTGTACCGTTACTTTCTGAACAACCTTCTGTTCTAATGGTTGTATTACTTTCTGAACATCTTCACTAGTTTTGGGCTCTTCATGGAAAACTTCCCTTCGCACAGGTTCTTCAACTTTAACTTTTTCCAATACTGTAGTGGTGATTTCATCTATTTTCTTACTATTTTCAACTGGCCCACCATTTAATGTATCGGGTTCTGTTACTTTTTTTACAAAATCTTCTATGATCTTTGATTCTTCGGGGACAACTTCTTGTTGTACAATTTCTGTGAATTTATTATCTTCCGTAACCTTCTCAGGAACTTCTTCTACGTTCTTCGGAGTTGGTTTTTCTTCCTTCACTTTTTCTTCATTTACATCAATAATGTCTTTTTTAACAAATTCTACAATAGTTTTTGGTGTAGGTTTTTCTTCCTTTTCTTTCTCCTTATAGTAACTTTCAATGTGATGCAAATCTACCGAGTTATATTTTGGAACTTCATAATTGTAGTACGTTGGGACAACATTTGTCACAGCATCTTGAGGAATAATTTTTACTTTAACTTCTTCCATTAACGTTGTGATTTCTTTATTAATCTCTTTCTTTAATTCCGTTAGACTATCTTTCGATGTTTCTGGCATAAATACTTTCGTGACAACATCTACTACAGTTGTATCGACGATTGGAACCTTTTCCTCAGGAGTTGAATAGATTGAAACAGGTTTTTCTTGCTGTGGGGACTTTTGATCTAACAATGGTGTGTGAATGGGCTCTTGTGGTTTTTTAAGGGTTTGATAAATTACCTCTGCATTATTAATTTGCTTATTGTCATACATAGGTACATCAAAATAATTTATAGTGGGTAAAGAACTTACTTGATTTGTGGTATCTAAAACGTGTTGATCTAGGATTATTTTGTTAGAAGATACAATTTCGTCAGTAAGCTTAACGCAAGCATTTTCTTGAGCAGGGCTAGTGAATTCACTAGAGATTTTATTAGCAACATTATTAGCATTGGCAACTGGTACGTTAGTACGATCAAGTGTTTGCACTTCTTCTTGGTGTACAGGGGTTTCAGACTCTTGGATTTGGGGTGAGATAGCATTGTCTAATGCTGGTGATGAGGTGTGTTTATTAATGACTTGGTGGTAAAGGGTTTCAGCAATATTAAATTTAGTTACTGTGTCTTGCAAAGCAGATGAAGCAACTTCAGTCAAAAGGTTTGTTATTAAGTCTACCGATTTTGTTGAAACTATAGTAGATTTGGTTTCTATTGGCTCAACCTTACTTTCACTGGCAATAAGCTTCGCACTTGCAGTTGTTTCGGGTGTTTCTAGTAAACGTTTAGTTTCTTCTGCCAAATGTTTACCTTCTTCTAAATCAGTGTGGGTACTATGGATAATTTCCTTACTTGTTACTATAAGTTCCCTATTTTCCTCAAGTAATGTATCAACACTCTTTTCAATAGGTTGTGGTTTAAAGAACTCTTCCGGAAGAGCTGGTCGTTTCTTTTTGTCTTTCTTGGAAAGCTGTTTTTGAATTTCATCAAAGAGCAGCTTTTCTTCCGCAGTCATATCTGTTTCTGGTAAGGGACCTGTCCCTGGTAAGGGGGAAACTATTTCAACTGACTCTTGCTCTATTGAAGATTCTTGTGGGACTACTTCAACTATTTCCTCACTTGAAACTGTTTCGGTCGGTTGCAAAGTCTCATCTGTAGTCTGTTCTACTACGTCAACAGAAGAAGATACATTTTTTTCGGGTAACGTTTGAGAAGCTTGTAAGTTTTCAGTGACTGTCTCTGTTACGCGCAAACTAACTTCGGGAAAATCTAGATGCATCTTTACAATCGGTGTCTTGTGTTTCTCTTCATGTGTTATAAGAGAAATCTTTTGTACTGTACCAGGTGGATAAACACTGTCAATGCCTTCACCTACAAAAACGACACTGGTACCATCTTCGCGTTCGAAACTGCGTCTTTGTGTCGTAGTTAAAGTCGAGTATTTGGTAGTGGTTGTAGTTTTTGTTAACTGCTCAGTGCTGCTTCTTGCAAGCGACGTATCAGTCATTGATGTATTTGTTGTTGTAATACTCTCTGATGTTGTTCCTACACTAACCCTATTGCTTTCTTTACGAGGCACTTCCTCGCCGATTAATTGAACAGTATCAATTGACACCACTTTAATGCCAGGTTTCTTGCTTTCACTTGAAATAACCTCTGAACAAACACTTTGAACCTCATCAATATTGGAAGCTGTTGGTGTTGACTCCTTGCTTGTGGCACTAATTATAGATGGTTTTCTGTCATCACCATATGTTATCGCTTGATCAGGCATTTCGATTGAGGATTGTACAATGACATCATTATGACAATCTGGAGCATCACTTTCTTCTATAACTATTTTACCGTCTTGGCAGACCTTCTTAATGATTCTCATTGTGCGAATAGTTGTGGTCTTTATAATGGCACCATCAATTTGAGTGGATGTAGTTGAGGTTTCATGTGGCTCTTCGATTATTAAGGGACTGGTATTTCTGACTACTTCGGGTGATTGACTTGGAAAGCCCTGAGAGTTTTCGAAGACTCTTTCTGGAGTTGTTTTTTCACGCGTTTCTTCAACGGTCTCACTCTCTGGCGAAATCTTTTTCATAATTCTTGTGGTGCGCACGGTTGTAGTTTTAACCACGCCACTATCAGCAGTTGTAGGTTGTGCCGGTTCTGAAGTTTGTATTTCAAGAGATGTGCTTGGAGTTTCTTTCAGCTCTTCAACAGCATTATTGTCATTTCGTTGTGATATTTTCTTAACTATTTTGGTTGTGCGGACAATTTTAGTTTTAGTCAGTTCATTGCTTAATGACTCGGGTTCATCGGACTTATCCACAACCTGTTTTTCTGAAATCACTTGCGAAATCTCTGTTGGTTTAACTACCAACTCGTTTGCTTTGTGTTGTTCTTCGGATATCAATACTTCTGTTGTTGGCACAACCTCTACTGTTGGTTGTGGTTCGAGGGTAGATTTTTCGATAAGATGTTCCGGAGTTTTTTCAGTTATTTCCTTGGGTTGTTGTGGCTTTTTTTTCTTGTTTTTCTTTGCGCTACTTTTGGGAATCACTTCTTCTTCAACTGCTTCGTTTGCTATTGACACGTTAAGTTCCGGCGAAGTTTCTTCTGAAATCTCTACATTGTGGGTTGCTGTTTTTGTGGTTGTTGTTCGTACTGTTGTCTTTTTCACAACACCGCCATCACTTAACTCCGTAAAAGTGGACTCGGTATGTTCAACCAGCGGTTCCTCGAGCGCTTCCTCAGCGACATCAATTTCGTTGTCTGGCTCTGCTACTTGTGGTGTTGGTTCTTTCGGACTTTCTGCCTCTTGTGGTTTCTTTTTTATTGTTTTAGTAACGCGCACGGTCGTCGTCTTAATAACCTCACCCTCAGCTGTTTGTGGGAGTAAAGTTGGCTGTGTTGGTTCTTGTTTTATTTGTGTTGCACTTATTTCATTCAGGGGCTCTGTTGTTTCTAAAATAGGTTGTGGTTCTGTGATCTCAGCTACATTTTGTACCATCAAATTTTCTTTTTCGTGTTGAAGACTTGTTAATGTTTCAACTAATTCTGAAACTGGTTTGTTAGTCTTTGACTTCTTTTTAGGCTTCTTTGGAGCAATTTCCTTTACTTTTTCTCCAGCAATAAAGTCAAGTGTTGACTGCTTAACATCCTTAGCAGGTTTAGGGGTTGAACTATCTGGAGTTTGCTCAATTTGCATAGTTTCTTCAAGAGGAACTTTTTCCTCGTTTCCGTATATTGTGTCTGTAACTGTAACTTTTGTTGGCAATTCCACAACTTCACGCTCAACCATCGGCTCATCATCATCAATTTCTTCAATAATTTCTTTACCATCTGAAGTAATAGTTTTCAAAATACGTTTTGTTTTAGTTATCAGTGTTCGTTGAATTGTACCTCCTTGCACAATCGTTGATGTGGTTCTGGAAGTTGAGCTCATTTCTGGATGTTCTTCGATTGAAGTTGTTATTCTCTCAGTTGTTGGTAGTTCAATGACTTGAATATTTGCTTCCGGATCATTATCAACAACATCTTCTTCGATTATTTCTTCCTTGCCATCAATAATTCTCTTCACTATTCTTTTGGTGATGTGTTTGGTGATTGTTCGTGTTGTAACAGTTGTGGATCCTCCATCTGTAGTCCGGATAGTGTTCGAAGAAGTAGTAGTTTCAGGTTCTGAAGCAATAACTCGTTCGGATACAATGACATCCTGTTCAACTGGAGATTGCTCTATTTGCTCAACATTCATTGGCTGTGTTAGCTCAGGCTGTTTAATTGATTGTGTTGGAACTGAAGTGGGTGGAGCTTCTTGATATACAGGTTCTTGAGGAGCTTTAGTTTTCTTTGATTTTTTCTTAGGTTTCTTTGGAGAAGTTTCGATTACTTCTTCTAAAGAGATGAAATCAATTGTTGACTTCTTTTCATTTGGTTGAGATGTTGTAGTCTCTGTTATCGATATTTGTTTAGGTTCTTCAAGTAGTTCACTTTCCTCGTTTCCATAGCTTGTTTCTGTAACTGTTACTTTTGTTGGTAAGTCCACAACTTCTCGCTGAACAAGCGGCTCATCATCATCAATTTCTTCAATTATTTCTCTACCGTCAGGAGTAATCGTTTTCAAAATTCTTTTGGTGTTGGTTATCAATGTTCGTTGAATTGTACCTCCTTGCACAATCGTTGATGTGGTTCTGGAAGTTGAGCTCATATCTGGATGTTCTTCGATTGAAGTTGTAATGCTCTCAGTTGTTGGTAGTTCTATGACTTTAAAACTTACTTCCGGCTCATCATCAACAACATCTTCTTCGATTATCTCTTCCTTGCCATCAATAATTCTCTTCACTATTCTTTTGGTGATGTGTTTTGTAGTTGTTCGCGTTGTAATGGTTGTGGATCCTCCATCTGTAGTCCTGATAGTTTTCGAAGAAGTAGTGGTTTCAGGTACTTGTTGGCACGCAATGGCATCCTCCTCAATTGGAGATTGCTCCATTTGCTCAACATTAATTGGTTGTGCTACCTCAGGAAGTTTTGAAGTATGTGTTGGAACTGAAGTGAGTGGAGGTTCCTGAGACACAGGTTCTTCAGGAGCTTTAGTTTTCTTTGATTTCTTCTTAGGTTTCTTTGGAGTACTTCCACTTACTTGTTCTTGAGAGATGAAGTCAATTGTTGACTGCTTTACATCTGGTTGACTTTTAGCTGTTGGAATTTCTGTTGTCAGTGTTTTTTCAGGTTTAACAAGTGTTTCTTTTTCCTTAATTCCGTAGCTTATTTCTGTAACTGCAATTTGTGTGCGTAGTTCCTCAACTTCTCGTTCTACTATCGGTTCAACATCATCAATTTCTGCAATGATTTCTTTATCATCTGGAGTCATAGTTTTCGAGATGAGTTTAGTTTGTGAAGTTGTAATACTCTCAGTTGTTGGTAGTTCAATGACTTGAACATTTGCTTCCGGATCATCATCAACAAGATCTTCTTCGATTATTTCTTCCTTGCCATTGATAATCCTTTTAATTATTCTTTTGGTGATGTGTTTGGTGATTGTTCGTGTTGTAATAGTTGTGGATCCTCCATCTGTGGTCTTGATAGTGTTCGAAGAAGTAGTAGTTTCAGGTTCTGAAACAATAACTTGTTGGGATACAATGGCATCCTGTTCAACTGGATATGGCTCCTTTTGTTCAACATTCATTGGCTGTGTTACCTCAGGTTGTTTTGTCGTTTTTGTTGGAACTGAAGTGAGTGAAATGCCTTGAGGTGAAGGTTCTTCAGGAGCCTTAGTTTTCTTTGATTTCTTCTTAGGTTTCTTTGGAGCATTTTCTTCTACTTGTTCTACAGATATAAAGTCAATTGTTGATTGCTTAGCATCCGGTTGAATTATAGTTGTTGTAGTTTCTGTTATAGGTATATGCTCAGATTGTACAAGTCGTTCACTTTCCTCATTTCCATAGTTTGTTTCTGTAACTGTTACTTGTGTGGGAAGTTCTATAGTTTCATGTTCTACCAGCGGCTCTTCATCATCAATTTCTTCAATAATTTCTGTACCATCAGGGGCAATCGTTTTCAATATGCGCTTGGTTTTGGTTATAAATGTTCTTTGTACTGTTCCTCCTTGCACAATCGTTGACGTAGTTCTTGAAATTGAACTCGTTTCAGGATATTCTTCAATTAAAGTTGTTTCTTTTTCAGTGCTTGGCAATTCGAATGTTTCTACATTACTTTGTGGAACATCGTCAACAACATCTTCCTCAATTATCTCCTCCTTCCCATTGATTATTCTCTTTAATATCCTTTTAGTGATGTGCTTTGTGATTGTTCGCGTTGTAACAGTTTTGGATCCTTCATCAGCATTAGTGAAGGTTTTCGATAATGTTGAAGTCTCAGGTTCAGAAAGAAGTTGTTCAGATACTGCAACATCCTCTTCGACCGGCAAACTCTCCACTGGATCAACGGTTTTTGATGGTTTTGTTGACTCTGTCTGAGCTGGAGTGAAGAGATTTTCCTGAGTGGAAAGCTCTGCGTGCTCTTTAATTTTCTTCGACTTCTTCTTAGGCTTTAATGGTGCAATATTGCTCATTTTTTCTCCAGAGATGAAATCTATTGTTGACGTCTGAACATCTAATGGCGGTTTAGTTGTTGGAGTTTTTCTTGCTATATCGGACAGTTGTTCAACTGGTACGCTTTCTATATTTCCAGTTGTCGTTTCCATTATGGTTACTTTTGTGGGTAGTTCAACAACTTCACGCTCGACCAGCGGTTCATCATCATCAATTTCCTCAATGAGTACTCTACCGTCAGGAGAAATCGTTTTCAGGATGCGTTTAGTTTTGGTTATCAATGTTCTTTGAACTGTACCTCCCTGCACAAACGTTGATGTGGTTCTAGAAGTTGATTTCATGTCAGGATGTTCTTCAATTGAAGTGGTAACGCTCCCAGTTGTTGGTAGTTCTATGACTTCAACATTTCTTTCCGGGTCAGCATCAACGACATCTTCTTCAATTATATATTCTTTACCATCGATGATTTTCTTTATTATTTTTTTAGTCATGTGTTTGGTAACTGTTTGAGTCGTTACAGTTGTAGACCCTCCATCAATAGCTGTTATTGTACTCGAAAAGGTTGTAGTTTCAGGTTCAGCAACATCAACGCTTCCAGGTACAATAACATTCTGTTCAAGAGGAAATTGCTCCGTTAATTCAACGATATCTAAAGATTTTTCCTCTGGCTGTTTTTGTTTTTTTGTTGGCACTGCTGTAAGAAGAGTTTCCTGGGAAGAAGCTTCAGGAGCTTTAGCTTTCTTTGATTTCTTCTTGGGTTTCTTTGGACCACTTTCACTCACTTGTTCTCCTGAAATAAAGTCAATTGTTTCCTGTTTGACATTCCTCTGAAGTGGTTTACTTTCTTCATGTTTGTAAATTTTTTCAGATTCAGTTACTGTTGATGGTAATGCCTCCACTTCACTCTTTGTCAAAGGCACATCATCCTCAATTTCTTCAACCATTTCTTTACCATCTGAGGTGACTGTTTTGAGAATGCGTTTGGTTTTTGTAGTAAATGTTTTTTTAACTGTTCCTCCCTGCACAATTGTTGATGTGGTTCTAGAAACTGCACCGGTTTCAGGATTTTCTTCTTCCGTAACTTGTATAATTTCATTAGTTGGCATTTCATATGTTTCCATGTTGCTTTGTGGAACAACTTCATCAACATCCCTTTCAATAATCTCCTCTTTACCGTTGATAATTCTTTTAATTATACGCTTTGTAGTTGTTCGTGTGGTTGTTGTTGTTGTTTTGCCTCCACTTGTGTTGGTGGTTTCTTGTGAAACAGTTGTATAACTGGGTTCGGTAACAGTAACGTCCTCTGATGAAATGGCTTCATCAGTTAACACTTCTTTGGGAGTTTTTTGTTCTGAATGAGACTTTGTCCTATGCTTCTTTTTCGGAGCTTCTCTTTCTTTTTTGGGTTTCTTTTCGCTGATGGTTGGATTAACCGATTCAACTTCAGTTGTGTTCGTCGACACAGTTTCATCAATATCCATGGGATCCTTGGTTTCCTCAGACTCCGTTCTGTGTTTCTTTGGATGCTTCTTTTGCTTTTTCGGTTTTTTTGCGTTCAGCTCTTCTGCTTCGATATCCAATAAAGGCTCTTCTGGTTCTACGTTTATTCCCACGGTATTAACTTTGGTGGTTTTTACTTTCGTGGTCTCTCCAATAGCAACTGTAGAACTAGGTGCCTCATGTGTTGGTCTTTTCTCCCTTGGTTTAGATTTAATACTCTCTGATTTTTGTGGTTTAGTCTGTTGAGTTGTTGTCTTAGCATGCTCATCGTGGACTTTTGTTGCCACGGGTTTTTTTACCAATAATGCTGGCGTTGCTGGCGCCGATTCTGGAGTTGAACTTGCTGTAGAATTCGTTAAAGAATCATTAGGAGAGCTCCTAATGTCTTTCGTTTTGCTACTGCTTGCGTCTTTTTTATGGTCGGACCTCTGACGCTGAGGTTTGATGTTCTTTTGATGAGTTGGTTGATGCAGCGCATTTGGGCCTTCACTTCTATGGACTTCCTTTGAGTCCCTAGAAGGAGACTTGTGCCGTCTACCATAACTCGTTGTCGATGTATTCGTCGTTGTCGTTGTTTGGGTTATCGTTGCTGTTTTTGTTGTCATATTATTATTTTGATATTGCGGTTGTGACTTCCTTACTTGTATCGGTGATGTTGTCTTACGGACTTGTTGGTGTTGATGTGATTGTTGCGGTTGTGCTTGTTGTGTATAGGTTCTTAGCTCTGGTTGACTGGATGGCTGGAAACCATTTCCATGTTTTAGGCCAAATAAAACCTGAGCATAGGTCGTGCCTACGCTTTCTTCCGTAGCTTGGACTTTTTGCGTTGGATTTGTTTGAGATTGTGGATCATGCTGAATCACCGCTTCTGGTACTGATTCTGGCAACATTTGCGGTTGTTCATGCATCTCTTGAAGTTTCTCTTGCTCTATCATGTAGTGAGCAGGTGCTTCAAGTTGCGTTGGACTGGAATCAGTTGGAATGGATTCGATTTCATCCATTTCAAATTGACCAAAAGTAATGTCGGGACGCGGTTCCTCGATTTGCATCGCTTGTGGCTCGTATGAGGTGATTTCCTCGTGCGGGTGGAACTCCTGCGTTCTGTAATGACTAGATGTTGCTTCAGTGGCTACCGATTGTTGCACCATGGATGCCAATGTGGTTACAACATGCTCTAAGGAGCCAGTGACAGGCGTGGTGGCAATATTCAGTTGAGGCTCGTAAGCTGGTTCGTATTGTTGAGTCGGTTGCGGCTCAAAGACCGATTGTAGTTCGGGATTTTCTTGCGTCAATAGCTGATATTGCTGCAGCGTCATAGCATCCATGGGCTGTTGGTAGTACAGCTGTGACTGTTCAGGTGAATAAATCGCCTGATAGCCATCGTTTTGCTGTTCCTGTTGCGGTTGGTAGTAGCCCGTTAGAAGTTGATACTGGGCGGTTGTAGGCTGATACTGATAACCACCATAGGTGGTCGCGGTTGTGGCAGGTGCTGTTGAAGGATATTGCATTTGCATTATTTGCTCATAATAGGCCTGTTGCGACTGCTCCGGTTGTGGTTGTGCTTGGGCCGGATAATTCCACTGATTGCTCTGGTCAACCGTTTCGTAAGTTTGATATAATTGCGGATCAGGTTGCAAATAAGCGGCATGTATTTCAGCAGCCGTCATAGGCACTTCAGTTATATACGTGGTAGCTTGGGGTGATGAGTCGTAGACACCGTGTTGGGACGGTTCTTCTAAGTCTTGAGAGGGCATAAATTGTTGCTCTTGTTGTTGCAACTGCTGTTGTGGTTGTTGTTGTTGTTGTTGGTATAGATCTGCCGTTGGATCAAATGTATCAATAATTACCTGTTCTTGCAACGGCGCCCGCACCATTGTTTCCTCAGGTAATTCCGAACTTTCCAAGTTGCGAACGTTATCAGAACTTGTTGTAGTTTTAGATGTTGTAACGTGTATCTCTTGTACAGCACGTGCTGTTGGCACACTTGATGTGGTTGTTGTGCGTTGTATGGTTGGATCTGGCAAACCTTGAGCGACAGCTGCGACACGCAAACGTTCAAGTTCGATGCCACGCAGTACCTCGGCATACGATGTCGAACCGGGCACCCACATAGGGCTACGCGACCGTGCACGCTCTTCGTTAGGCAAATTTAAATAGGACTGTACGTCTGTTATATCGGTTTGCGCACGAGTTTGTGACTTGCGATGTGGTGAACGACCGCGACGCGATTCACGTTGATTTTGTGGTTGAGGCTGCGACGTATGTTGACGCGATTGTTTAGGCTGTTGTGGTTGCGGTTGGTTTGGTGTAGGCCGCTGACGTCTTTCGTGCGCAATGAACTGCTCAACCGCAGCGGTAGGTGGTTGTGATAAATGCTGAACTGGCTCCGGTTCATGTGGTTGGAAAGCTTGTGACATGGTTTCATGAGACTCATGGGTCGACGTTTTCATGTTATGCTTTCCGCTGCTGCTAGTAGTAGTGGTAGTGGTTGTTGTGATCGTTTTGTGCGTACGCCTGCCATGCTTATCCATGGACACATGCTGTTCTTGTTTTACATTAACCTCACCGGGTGTGGTGTGTGAAGTCACTTCGAATGAGGGCGTCGTCGAGTGATGTTCATGCAACTCAAGCTGCTCATGCTGTACGCTAGCATATTGTTGAGGTTCAAATGCTTGTAGCTGTTGTGTTTGTTGTGGCTGTTGGTTTTCATCGTCTTGGCATGGTGTTTCATAGTTTCTAGTGGCGGTTGGCTTTTCGATTTTAGCATTTTGTACCTTGGGTTGCGCTACGCTTTCGGTTTGCGCAAAATTCACTGGGCTCGATTGACCCGAAAGTACCTCGGCATAGGTTAGACCTATCTTAGATGGCTTCAAAAGCATCGAAACCGCCGACGAGGTTGTCACCACTGAATGCGGGTCCAGGGTATATGACAAGGCCGCGATCACATCGTATCTCTGTTGCATACCATCGATGGAAGTGCGCAGAGCCTATCGTTGTCAAAAATGGAAAATGGAGGGAAGATTTGCCAAAAACGTTAGGTTGTTTTTAAAACGCACAAAAATAGAATAAATATTTGCATATATATATAAAGGAAAAATCTAGAGCTGCCTAGAAAAACCTAGAACGCAATGCTAGATGCTGAAAATCTAAACTTAAATAAGAGGCGAATTTTTCAAGAGGTTAAAAGGGGCTGCAGTAAAAATAAAAGTCTGGCTTATATAATAATCTTTGGTTTTTCATTTTTATTTTGGTCATGTTTTTCTGCTGTGGAAAAACATTCATAAAATAAGTAAAAAGGAAACAAGTTTAAACAAATATTAAAACTACGTGCTAAGAACTGTTGGCAGCTGGCCAGGCGTAACCGGAAGCAGCTGTCAATTTAACGCGCAAAAACAATGGGAGATTGTTTGCAAGCATTAAGTTAAGCAGCATCTCCGCAAACAGCTGCGCTACAGTCGGTCATATGCTGCTGCTCTTTAGTTTAATTTCAGTTTTTTTTTTTTAATTAAATAAATTAGATATTAAGTAAATATTGGCCTAAATTAAGTAAATGTTATAATAATTCATTCGAGTTTTCTGTGTGACACGCCTGAAGTTATGTTTCTAACATGGCATCATCTGGTGTGCCGCGATGTATCAATAACTTGATGCGTTCGTTACGTGCGGTAATTTTTGAATGTAAGTTTTTGACGCGTTCGCGACATGCCTACAATTTCGCAAGAGTTTATGTGTGTTTATATGACAGAGAGAGAGAGAGACAGCGAGAGCGAGTTTGTATGTGTGTATAATATAGACAGTCACAGCAATACAAGAGGAATAGAGGCAGTTTAATGATACGCAATAAGCACCCATTTAACCAGAAGAAGAAGGCATTTTTTGTTAACAAACATTAGTGTGGTGAGTACAAAAATACATAACATGAGTTAAACGATGAGTTAAAATTTGAGTTTATCGAGTTAGCAACAGATTTTAAGCCAAATGAACAATAAATAACATGTGTTAGTGTTAGTAGATTTACAGCAAAGCCAGGTTTAAGTTAATGTAGTGTGGTGAGTTTTGTCAATTTATAATATTTTCATTTCGTTTAAACAAAACGGAGAAGCAGAGTATTTTTGTAATTAATAAAAAATTAATTTTTATATTTTTAAAGCAGTTTTCATTAATTAGAGCAACACCACCAGTTTTCATTGTTTTACAACAAGTTTTCGTATTGTCAATAAAACCAAAAAATATATAGAAATAAAAAGAGAAAAAAAAGAAGAAATAATGTTAAATCAAAATGAATAACCATTAAAACCAACAAAGCCCCATGAGGGATTTTTTTTTTAAATTCATTCTTCTAAGTTAATGTCAAATGTGAGGCACAGAAAGAGAAAAATGTGGTGAATATAGTTTAAATAATAATTTTTATGAAATTAATAAACTAAAACCAGACTTAATAAAAGTTAAAAATTCTCATTAAACCAATTTTCAAAAAAGCCAAAACAAACCAGTTAATTACTCTTCAAATTACTGCAAACAAGCGTTTGTGCTCTTTTCAGTGTAAAATAATTACAATAATTTAAAAAAAAAAATCAAACATACTTAAGAAAGCAAACTATGGGATGAGAATGATGTATGACATAACGGTACCTTTTGAAACATATTTTCAAAAGCTTTTATGACTAATTAAAGCCTAATACAAGCAATTTCGAGTTACAACAAATACATGTGAGTTGATTTCAATGAGTGGGTGTGGTGAGATGAAAACTCAGAGTTGATTTCAACATGGAAATAGAGAAATGAGATCGAAGTTAAGAGTAAATGTGAGTGTATAGAAGTGAATAAACCAAATTCAAAATATTGAAAGGAAAAAAGAATGGAAAAAACTGTGGTCTACGAATTTGTGGTGAAAAATAAGGTGAGAAAAAAAATAAAGAAAAAATTAAGTGTACAGAAATGAGAACAATTAAAAATGAGGTGAATTAAAATGAAGAGTTAAACAACATGTGAAATGTGAATGGAATTTTGAAACAATGAAAGGGAAACATATGAAAACAGGTGAGATACGGACAGGAAAACAGGAGATAAGGTGAAAAATGAGAACAACTAAAAATGAGGTGAATTAAAATGAAGAGTTAAACAAGTTGTGAAATGTGAACGGAATTTTGAAATAACGAAAGGGAAAAATATGAAAACAGGTGAGATAAGGACAAAAAAGTAGGAGATGAGGTGAGTAAAAACACAAAAATAGAGTGAGTATAGCCTCAACTGTTTACTAACGAAAAATTAAACGTTCTGTGATAACAAATTCATGAAGGCAATGGTAATATGAGTTAAATTAATGGTTTGTGGTTGTTAAAACAAAAAACTGAGGTGAGGATGGAGGAGGCAAATGAATTGCAGAATATAAAATTTATACTTTTTTTAAGAAAAATTTAAGAGAATAAATCAAAGAGTTGAATAATATTGAAGGTTTGTAAAATGAACATATGGTGAATACAAACAAAGTGTCGAAATGACATTGTTGTAGTGAAGAGAAACGATCAAAACAGGTGAGGTAAAAAAAAACAATTTATACAAAATGAAAATGATCTCATCTATTATTAAAATTAAACAGTTTGACATAAAAATGAAATCGTGAAAGAGAGAAATAATCAATTAATGAGAGAACAAAAATTTTAGTTTGATAAAGTCAAGATGAAATGTTTTTTTTTAAAAAAAATCTTGAAAGAGAGAAATAACCAATTAATGAGAGAAATAAATTTTAAGTTCGTATAGTCAAGATGAAATTTTTTTTTTTTGGAAATTTGACATTGGAAAGTGAAAAATGTATATTTTTGTGAGGAAAATATATGAGAACAGGTGAGGTGAATAAAATTCAAGTTTTTATTTTCAGGAATGACGACGAGAAGGTGAGGTGAGATGGGGTGAGTTTGATGAAACTAAGGCCGAAATGAATAGAAGGTGAAAAAATACATATTGTGATATGTTTTGAAGAATATAACAGAAAAGTTGAAGTTGAAATGCGGGTTGAGTTGAATAAAGTGGAAATGAGCTGAATAAAATGAAAGTGTTGTAATGATAAGATGATTCGAATTTCGTCGTAATACAAATGATGAGGGCAAAACAAAACAAAAATTTAATGTGGTGAATTTAATGCGTTGTGTTGAATTTCATGTCAGTGAAGCGCCAATATATATGTAACGTGATGTGCACATAAATTATGACAACAAATGGATATGGTTAACTTTATACTGCAGGGTTTAAGGGTGTATATTTCAGAGAAAACATTTAAACTTTGGAAAAAAGTTTTTTTTAGGGGGGAGGGGCATTTAAAACAATAAATTCTTAGTTTAAAACTTCTGTTGAATAAAAAAAAATATTTTCTCTTTATACATTATTCTTAAGACTAAAGAGAGCTTTTAGAAAAATCCTCTTTAAAAATGTTTTAAATTAAAAACTTACCGTGACTCTTTTCAAAATATAACATTCAAAGTTTTATAATATTAAGTTTAAACAGAGCTTTTTTTTCTCTCAAAAGCTCATGTATAGGTTATATCAAGGAAATTTTTAATAAGAGCTAATGCTATGGTATATAAAAAATTCTGGTAAAAACTATTTTATGCTATTGGAAAAAATTAAAAAAAGCTCAACAGAAAATAAACTTTTTGAAGCCTAACCACTAGTTGTAATAAAACTTTTCAAAAGCTGCAACTAATTTACAATTTCTCAACAGATCTGAAAATATTTACGTTTTAAAGAGGTAGCAACAAGCTCTATAAATATTCTATTAATAATTGATGAATCAGCAAAAAATATGAATTTTATTTGAAACGCACTAAAAGCGTTTTTTAAATAAACAAAAAAAAAAGAGCTTTTGAGCTAAAAAAAACCAATTCAAGGTAAAGATAAAGACTAAGAATAGCATCGCTGCGTAAATGCTTGAGAAAAAGCAAACGAGGGAGCAGCCCTAAATAGTGTGGAGAAGACAAGATGTCTGCCCTAGACGCGCGAGTACGATGAGTTCATGCGCGAACATATTCAGGGTGAAAAATACAAAAACATATTGACGTTAACTTTTAAGGTAAGAAAATATTTTCTGTGGAATTTAAATAGAACGTTATTTACTTTATTTTTGTTAGTTATGTACTTTGCTGAATTAATTTTAAGGAATTTCTGAAAAAAAAAAATTAAAAAGTTTTCTTTTTTTTACCAAATTTTAAAAATGTTAATTTTTTTAACATTGGGTAAAATATGTTAGACATGAAATGTTAAGCTAATGACTGATTGATGACTGAGATGTCGGAATGTTTTTGTTTGAAGTTGTATGGAGCATGTATGTTTGTATGAAATTTATGAAAGATGAAGTGCTGCACGGTGCTTATTTTTTTCATAAACATTAGGAATGTTTGAAAATGCGTTGCTAATGAAGCTTTTTATGAATGTTGAAAATGTTTAAATAATGAAATGAGTTCAAAATAATAACAAAAAAGTTTAAAGAAAAAAAAATGAAAAAACCAAAGATTTCTAAATAAAGAAAAAAAAAACATAATGTAAATTCAAAAATTTAACTAATACAAAAAAATAATTAAAAAAAAACTACTATAAACCAAAATGTTAAAAAAAAAATAAATTTGCATTACACCTGTTTTGCTTAGTATTTTTAATAAATGCAGCCACCGTGCAACATTTTGCTAACTGTTTTACTTTTTTATAATTTTTTTTTCAAACTATTTTAAAACTAAACTTAGTTCAAAATTAGTTAAAAAAAATTAATTGCTTGGGCTGATTAGTTGATTTATTTAATAAAATAATTAACTGTTGTTTTGTAAACTGTTCTTTTGTTTTAACAAAAAAATAAAAATTTATGAAAATGAACTGTCATCTTAACAGACCTCTACAAAAAAATTGTTTGCATCACTTAACTTATGTTAAGAACTAACAAATTTCTTTGTTGTTTTAGCAGTTTTTGCTTTTAGTGACAAACTACTAAAAAAATTGCTTTGCATTAATGCTCAAACTACAGCTAAATATAATGAGCTATGCCTGAGCCTATACCTTTTGGTTGAGAAAAAGTCTCACTCAACTCAATTTCCTAGCCTCTCAATTTGCCTACTAGCTTGAGTAGCTTTGCTACCGTATGGTACGTACCTGTTGTTCGGCTAATGCACGCTCGCGTTCGTGTGGCAAATAGGTTGGTGCCATCACGAGACGCAGCTGTTGCTCCTCTTGTATAATCTTCTGACGCAGCGACTGCATTTGCGTTTGATACACATCAATTTGGCCGAGTGTCTCTTCTAGACTGCTTGTTTTGGTCTTGACCAAATCGCCCAGTCCATCCAAGATCTTCAGCAGTTCATCGACATTTTCGCTTAGGCGCGGATCACCGCCCATGCCATTGCGGAAGTGCACCTGGCGTTCAGAAGCGAAAGTAAGCAAATGCAGCGTGCATTGTTGAAAACAGCAAATATATGGTAGAGAAAGAGAGGGAGAAAGAGAGAGCGTGTGTGTGGTGTGTGTGGTGTGTGTGTGGAAGAGTATAGAAGAAAAAGAGCAAACAAACAAAGGGAAGATTTTCATGTTTAGTGAACGTCAGAACATAGTTTTATATTTTTTTCTATAGATATTATCATAAATTTGCGTCACTCTCAAACTCACCTCCAATTTTTCAATTGACAGTCTCAATTTCATTTTTTGCACATTTATGTCGGCTATAGTTTTCTCGCAATAACCCAGCTGATCGCGCAGCGGTTTCTTTTTGTGCTGTGGCGAGTCTAGCGATTGTTTTGCCTTTTCAATCCAGCTGCGTATGTCCTTTATCTTGCGCTCACATTGATCCCATTCTTCGCAGGTTTCTTGTAGCAGCGAGTTCTATTCGCATAGGCAGAAAGATTACAAATACGGTGATAAAGAAGAGAGCGAGACAGAGAGAGAGAGAGAGAAAAAATGATATTGATTAAAATTTTTACTTCCCAGATGCTTTCTGCATCAAAAACAATGCAAATTGTTAGAAATTCTTATTTTTTTATTATGCGCCTTCTTTCCTAGATGAAATTTTAACAGCCTATTTCCTAAGTTCTATGTTTATAAAGCACAAAAACTATTGTAATTCTAAAATGTTTCAATGTTTTTAAGCTAATTTGTAGATGCTCATCATGAATCTGAAGTTATTTTTTCTGCCTCACATCTAGTTCTCCAGTTACATTATAGTTCTTATCCGTGCAATTGGTTAAAAATTGTGCTCTGGTAGCGGATTTTATACCTATATCTTCCGAAATTTTTTGTCTTTCATTAACTTTTTTTTTAGTTTTTGCATTTCACATTTTTTTTTTTTTTTTTTTTCAGTGTGAGGCTCTAACTTCCATGATCTCACCATGCCTCCACTTTGGTAATACTTGAATTTTTTAATGTTTTAATGTTGATTTGAGCACGTCGATCACAAATCTGATGTTAGATTTTCCTTATCACCTCTAATTCTCTGACAATCGGACTAACCGTGACTTACCCGGAAATTTTACTTTGTTATCAATTTTTTTTTTTGTATAATTTATTTTCTCCTAATATACTGATTATTTTAATTAAAATTCTTATTTCCCTTTTCTAAATCCAATTTTTTTTTCATCTTGTAATTTTATCTCAGAGCTTTTTAAGTTCTCATGGTTATTTAAGCACATTAATATCAAATCCGAAATGTGTTTTTCCCCATTACCTTTAGTTCTACCAAAATCTTAATATTTTGTCTAAAAATGTCATGGAATCATCAGAACATTAATTATGTTTCATCTTTACTATCATTACTATTCTTATTTTTCATATTTTTTTTTTCCTTAATTTGAAATTTTTTTCACTCATACCTTAACTGCTTCGATCACACTAAGTTACATTTTTTGTAATTCTAAAATTTTTCAACTGTTTTAGGATTATATGTAGGCGGTAATTTTAAATTTGGCCATATTTTCCCCCCTTCACATCTAGTTCTTCCACAATCGAAACATTTAGTCCGTTACCTTCGCCGTATTCTGATACTATATGTCACCACTTTTATCCTTTTAATTCTATCGGTTTACAACATCGTGTTGAAAACTTTTACTTAATTGAATGTCCAAATTTTTGTCCGATTTGTTTCCTACTTTACTGATTCTAAACTTATGCTTCTTCCGCCTTCATTCTTCCAAGTTTTGCTTTTGTATCTTCTTTTCTATTTATGACTCGGACTTACTTGAAAACTTACTCAATTTAGACCCTGGCATATTCTTGACTGTATTGATTGTACTTCATTTTTCGAAATTTTTGTAAATCGTTTTTTTTTTTTTTTTTGTATATACCTCGATGTTTGCCTTACATTATTGAACTCTCCTTTAGCAAAGAACACCAAATCATCGTTTATTTCCAAGCTACAGATCACCTTTCAATTCTACCGTCTTTTTATAAATCCTCTCACTCATTACATTTTTATTTTCCCCTAGTATTACCTACCAAATCATTTGGTCTAGGATATAATTTTATTAAAATTTTTTTCCCGAGCTTATCTCATCTCATCTCATCTCGTCACATCTCAACCTAAACTATTTTATATACAGTTCATTAACATTTATTAAATGTTCAAAGTGTGTTTTCATCCGAGCTCATCTTATCTTGTATTTTTCTTTCGAAGCCATCTTATATAACCTTCACTTGCTCTTAGGAAAAATAGTTCATGCATTTTTAGTCTTCCTATCTCAGTGAATTCTCCTGACCTTGACCTGAAACCTTTTTTCCAATTTTTTTTTTATTTTTTTTTTTGTTTTAAAAAAAAATCTTGCTGATTTGAGAGTCCTCAAACATCCTAAATACAGTCCTATATTTCCAAGTCAAAGTCTTCACCCACCATTTCTATAACTACTAGTCCTTGTTTCTACCGTCCATCAAGATTCATCCTTTCCGTGTTAGTTCCCACGTGGAAATAGTACCCTCAAGATTTTTCTTGTTTCTTACTTTCATCTCCAGCTTGCTTTTCTTATAAATAATCAACTTTCTCGGAATGTTTTTCCCCGACATACTTCATAAATTTTAAGCTTCTTTTACTTTCTAAGGTCCATATCACTTTTCTTATACCAACTCCCCTTGAAACTTCTACAAACGAAACAAAACTAACTTTAAATTTTTTCTCTCTTTTCTTTTAACCTTCAAACTCTTTTAACCCTCCTTTATTCCTATTTGGCGCCACCTACCCTCTCCAAGAGCACCGCTTCCACCGAAACCTTCGCCTCCTCAGCCTCTTGCAGCTTGTCCTTTAGATCGCCCACAGTTGTCACTTGTCCAATATGTTCCAATTCCTTGTCCATTTCACTCAAATGCTTCACAATCGGTTTAATACTCTTCACGGCCGCCTGATAGTCCTGCAATTTACTGCGTGCCTCCGGTAATGTTTTCAAATTGATGCTCTGCTCTAGGAAGGTATTCTTCTCAGACACCCATGTCATCACAATTTGATAGAGGTTCATAAATCTAGTCCATGCATCTAAGCTGTCGCCAACTTGTTGTTTCTTCTCGTCCAGCCACGAACGCACCTGACCCAATTGCTGAGCCAGCTGATCGATAGTGGTTTGCACCAGTAACTTTTCATCGCTATTGCGGCAGTTCTCAATGATCACTTGTCCATTTGTCTTGACCAGCGTAAAGCGTTCGTAGATGCCCGTTATTTCCTGGTTGATGCGATGCAACAGTTCTTTCATCTGTACCGGCTCGAGTGTGCGATCTTGTACCTGCACCTCGGCCTGCAACAACCAACGCTGTATCTCATCGACACCGGCAAGATATTCGGTGCGTACAGTCTTGGCGCGTTTGAAGTCCTTCTGTTTCGTTTCCATGGCTCCCTGTACACGCTCCGACAGAAGCTCTAAAGCAGTGAACTCTTGATTGATATCGTTTGGCACGAGATTCTGTTGCTTTAGATATTTATCTTTGGTGGCTGCAATCAAATGCTTGCTCTCGTCTATGGTCTTGGTGACACGTTCCTGCAACTGATTCAAATGTTCCTCGATCTTAACGATTTGGGCATCGAATACGTGCACGTCTTGTATTTGCTCGAGTAGGGCGTTGAATTTGTCCTGCAGCTCTGAGATTTGACGGAAGATTTTCTCAATTTCTTCGAGATCCTTGCTAACCTGACGATCCTTATCGCGTAGGGTGTCGTTTAATCTGTAAATTAAGTAAAAAGAATGAAAGAATATAAAGAGACAAAGAAAGAATGTGAAATTATGAACAAAAAGTTTGTGATTTATGGGAAATTTCTTAAAATTTTGCAAAACCACGCGTTCGCCGTTTCGAGCTGCTTTTGTGCCGATCTATAGTATACAGTTATAAGTATAAATATAAAGAGCTCTTGCTGTATACGTCTATTTTTATATATGCCGTTAAATGATTGCTCTGTATAATGTATGATAGCGCGCAAATTAATTTTTATTAATTTTCTTTGTTCAGCTTGAATTGTTTTTTCTTTTCTTTAATATTTGGTTTTTTTTTTTTATGTTTTTTTTTTTTGCTTTTGGTTTTTCCACTTGAGGCACGTTTGCTGTTTTCCACTTGGGCCGTGAAGAATACGTTCTCTGTGCTTGCGTCCGTTTGCTTTCAAGATTTTACTCTAAGTGATTAATAGCACAGTGGCAAAAGGTAGGGAAACGTTCGAAAATGCGCTCTTTTGCTGAAAAACACAATGTTCGAAAATTCGAACTCATGTTCGAAAAATTTTCTCAACAGCAAATGCTCAAAATTTCACAAAATCTTTGTTTTTGCACTGCAGAGAGCTCAAAATTGAGCAAAAATGCAAAAACAAAATTTTCGAAGCTATGTTCGAAAAAATTTTTAACACAGAAAATGAAACAATACAGCAAGACAACCTTGAAAATTCGATAATACGATTAGAAAAGTGAAGTGCGAGCGCGTCGTATGCTTTTAGCCGGTGTATGTAGATTGAGATTTTTATTTATGACAGTTCGAAATTAATGCGCTGAAAATTTGAAATTAATTTTTGTTATTGTTTTGCTTGTCAGAGACGCGCACATTTAAATTTGAACTTTTAATTTTATTTTGTTTTGTTTTTGTTTTTGTTTTTGTGCTTGTGTTTGTTTTATTCAAGATACATAGTATATAAAAGTTTTCGGTTCTTATAAAAATATCTTTCGTTTTTGTTTTTTCTTTATTTTTTCTTTTTTCTTTGGCCTGGTTTCCTGCCTGCTGTGTCTTGAAATGGTTGTGCTGGCGTGTGGTTAATTTTGTAGTATTTTTATATAAATTCTTTATTATTTTTATTTATATTTGTTTTTTTATTTTTTTTTTTTTTCAAAATATTTTAAAAACATTCATGGCAATTAATTTTTTTTGGTACAGCCAAGAGTTGCTGCACAATGTACGCCAACGGGAGACACCGTCTGTTGACGTCATTTCAAGAAAAATGAAAAAACAAAGAAGAAAAGAGAAACAAAATGCAGCAGCTTTTGTTGAATTATGTCGTACACTAAGGGAAATAACGCATATTAACATTATCCACGCCTGAGTATATATTCCATTTAAATATTTACGTGGACAAATCAAATATTTTCCTTACAACTCGTTTTTTTCCCGTATTTAAATTTTATTTATGCCACACACTGACACACATATTCCATACAGCTGCCAAGCAGCCGCCAAGCAGCAGCAGCATCGCACTCTGTTCCTGTGCGTTGAGTTTCTTCGTACCAGCAGTTGAAGGTCTTATATTTCTCATTTAGTTAATATTTCAAGGGTAATATATCGTGAATATTTGGCAAATATGATTTGTGAGTGCGGTGGTGAGTGCGAAGCATGATGAATTCATGTAAGGTGTAGTGACAACTCGGTATTTTCTGAAGAATGTCACTCCACTCTACATGATTTCATCATGCATCGCACTCACCATCGTACTCAAAAATAATATTTTCACAAAAAGAAAATAAAATATACCACTAAATGGCGTTTGATATGGACGCAGCTCGTGGGAAATATTCAAATAAATTGTTTTTCAATTTCAATATTTTTATATAAATTTTCCTTAAATGCGATAGTTTTATTTTCAAATAGTTAATATTTGAAAGATATTTAAATATATTCTTGCATAATTTTAATATATTTTTTATTAATTCTGTTTAAATATTTTAATATTTTATTTAATTAAAAAAGTATTTAAATAAATTTTAAATATTTACGTGGTCGATTTAAATAAATGCGTTATTGGTGCAAAAATGACTCGCTTTTTGGATAAATTAAAAAAGTTTTTGGATAAATTTAATATTTTTTTCCCTTAGTGTATGAATCACCAGAAGAGTGACTGGTATGGGGCGTGCCTTAAGCTATTTCAAATATTTTGATTTTTTTTTTATTACTTTTTCGTTATCGGTTGAGATTTATTTATTATATTTTATTATATTTATGGCAAATAAATATCGCTCTTACGTCATGAGTAGAGCAGAATTTATGTTAAGCTAAAGCTTGTTTATTTTATTTGGCAAAGATTGAATAGGCTTGTATTAACAACAAATTTTGTTTACAAAGTTTTTTCTTTGTGCTGAAGGTCATAAAGCTGTATGATCTTATTAAGGCTTAACAAACAGCTTTATAAATAGACCTTTTTCGAAATATATTATTTAAAGAGGTTTTTAAGATATGTTGAGAGCTTTTTCAAAGTCTTGTAATGCAAAAATATTTGTAATTAATTTCTTATTGCAACAAAGTAGGCTTTAGTAAAGGTCAGAAATATTTTCAAACAATATTTTGTATAAATAAATATTTAATACAATACAATATTTTAATTCTAACAATGTTTTATGCTACAAAATGAAAGCTTTTGTCGAAAAAATGCAAAATACAAAAACGCTTTTTGTATAAATTCATCTGATGTTCTTAAGTACTCAATAGCAGCGATAAACGTTAAAAGCTTTCAAAAGCTCTCCATTAATATTCAGTGAAACATATGAATAAGTCTCTAAAATCTAAGAAATCAACAAAAATCTTAGAATTTACAGCCGGAAATCTTAGAAAAATCCTCAACGATGAGTAATAATCATGTGTCTGACAGAGCTTTTCCATTAATTAATGTTACTCATACGTCAGGCAATAAAATTTCAATCTCTTAGAGCATGTTTCTAATTATAAATAAAATGTTGCCTCAAAACGCAAAAGTGGACATGAAGAGTTTATAAAATAACTCAAATTTATTAAAAAATTTATTTTATTTAAAATTTTTAAATCGCAAAACTGAACGTTTGTGAAAAAACTACAAAATATTTTTTCGTTGCATGAATCGAATTTTTTTTTTTTTTTTTGTTAGATAAAATACATTGAATTGAAAGTGAAAATAAAAAAAGAAGTGAATTTTTTAAAAACATTCCGAAAAAAAGTAAGGAATGCTGCTGCCTTCGAGCTGACAACAAGCATAGCTGATGCTTGAAAATACGCTTGCTAGCAAGAACGTGGCTAAATACCGTTGGCAAATTGCCCAAAATTTTTTTACATTTAAAAAAATGTTTTAATTTTTTTTTTTTTTTTTTTTGTTTTTGCCAAACTAAATTTGTAGCTCCCACTTGCGGATGTGTTATTTATTTGTCCTCTCCTTTTGTTGTTGGATTTGTACTGCGTAGCACGTATTTATTTTTATTTTTTGTTTTTATTTAAATTCTATGCCAAGTGTTACAGTTTTGAGTTTGGGGTCAAAAATCATTGCATATCGATGAATATAGCACAAAAACGACAAAAATAAATGAAGAAAACGTAAATAAAATGCATGCAAATAACAAAACTCTAGAGAGCTTTTTATAAGCAAAAAATTTTTTACCTATTTCGAAAAAAAAAAATTACTTTGTAGCCTTTCTAAAAACTTTTGACTGCCTGAAGTGAAAAAAGGATTTTTATGCTAAGAAATTTAAAGAATTTTAACATCCATGTTTTCATAAAAATTTCAACACCCACTTGGTGGCGACAAAAAAAGGAAAAATTCTTGTAAAAAAATTGTTTTTATCTAATAAAAAATAAAAGTTAAACATTTAAATGGTTGCTAGACCACCTAGACAGAGTTTAAGCGGTAGCTCAAGATTAGTTTTAAAATTCAGAGAAAAACTTTTGAGGAAGCTTTAAGCTTTAAGTTACAAAATTCACAAAGTGCTGTTTTAAACTTTATATTAAGCTTTTTTTAAGAAAATTGAAATTTTTAAATTATTTATGGTTTATTCGTTTTGAGTGGGCATAAAAGCTTTAAAATAAGCTTTTATTTTTCTAGCCCATCAAAATTAGAATTTGAAAATTCAGAAAAAATAACCTAAAAGCTTTTTGCAAATATTTTCTGAAAACGTCAGTGAACTTAAATTATTATCAAATTTGTTTTTGAGGACATATTTTTATTTTAAATAAACCTTGAAAGCTTTAAATATATGAATACTTTTTAATCAAATGCTCATAAAACTTTCATTTACTTATTTTACATAATGTTTTTCTAAGAAAGCTTTTAGGAAGAAAATTTTCTTTAAATTCAATATCAAAGTAAAGTAGCTTTGAGAGAGCATTAATCCAATGAAGTTAACTTAATTTCTCTGAGTTTTAAGAAACTTAAAAACTTTATCTATGCCAAGGTTTTTTTAAAGCTTTTTTAAGTCAGCAAAATTTAAAAATTCATAAGAACTTATATTCAGACAAATTCGAGCTTTAGGCCAAGTACGTTGACAACAAGACAACATGAAAACAATGAAGACAACAATGAAAAATGCATAAAAAATAATAATAGTTTTGTCCGGAGAATAAACATGTAACTTCTTAAAGTTTAAATGAGCTTGAATGTTTACCAAATTAATTTTTCGACAAATATTTTTTTATGTTTTAATTCAAACTTTAAGGCTTTGAGAAGCCGAATGTGCTAGAAGAAAATCATCTGAGAGCTTTTATTTATTTATTTTATGTAATTTGTTTATAAAAAGCTAAAACGCTTTTGGAGTAAAAAACTTTCTTTAAATAAGAAATAAAACTGTTTAAGAGAGCTTTAAAAAAATTAAGCTCAACTGCGATCTCCGAGCTTCAAAGTATTTTCAAGCCTTTTTTTATATCAATTTTTGAGTGTCAAACCATTTTGATTAAGCTTTCGGCTATTAGAATTTGAAAATAAAAAAGTAATCAGAGATTTTTGTCCAAATATTTAAAATATTTTTTAATAATGCCTTCAAATATTACACAAAGGTATTTTTTAAGCAAATTCTATTATTTTCATAAAATCGTTAAAACCTGAAATAGCTGCATGCACTATAAGAAAATAATCAGAGAGCTTTTTTAGAGTATTTTATATAATTTGAGGTTTAAAGGTGCTTTTGGGCAAAAAAACTTTAATTAGTTAAAATTTAAGATGAAGAAGCTTTGAGAGAGATTTAAAGTAAAGAAGTTTAATGGCGCTCTCAGTGCTTTAAATTAGTTGGAAACTTTTTTAAGAGAGCTTTAAGAGAGATTTAAAGTAAATAGGTTAAATCGCTCAAATTAAATAAGGGCTCTCAGAGCTTTAAAGTAGTTGGAAACTTTTCTTAAAGATAATTATATTTTATAAAGCATTGAATTCGGTAAGAATTTGAAAATTAAAAACAACATTTGCACAGAGAAATATATATAAGCAGAGCTTTTGTCGAGAAATTTTACACGTAGGCTAAGTGAGATTATATTATCCCTAAATTTTTAGTTTTTTAAATTTTTTTAGTTTTAGAAACATACTCTCATTTCAGAAGAAAGCTTTAAGCACATATTTATTTTTATTTTTTAATAAAGCTTAAAAGCTTTAAATAGCTGAAGGTACTTTAAGCTTTTTTTTATTTTTTTTTATATTTTGAATAAAGCTTAAAAGCTTTGAACAGCTGAATGTGCACTAAGCACTTGTTTGTTTATTTTTTTATTTAAAATAAAGCTCAAAAGCTTTGAATAGCTGAATGTGCCTTAAGCACTTTTTATTAATTTTTTTTATTTTGAATAAAGCTTAAAACCTTTGAATTGCTGAATGTGCTTTAAACGCTTTTTTTATTTATTTTTTTTTATTTTTTAATAAAACTTAAAAGCTTTGAACAGCTGAATTTGTAATCTTAAGCACTTTAAATTTATTTTTAATAAAGCTTAAAAGCTTTGAATAGCTGCATGTCCCTTAAGCACTGTTATATAAATTTTTTATTATTTTGAATAAAGCTTAAAAGCTTTGAATAACTGAATGTGCTTTAAGCACATTTTTATTTTGAATAAAGCTTAAAAGCTTTGGAGTGCTGAATGTGTTTTAAGAGAGTAAAAGTAGAGCTTTTTATTAATTTAAGTTATTTCATTTATGTTTGTCTAGACTAAATTAAGAGGTAAAAGTCTTATGAGCTTTAAGAGGAAATAAACCTTTTTTTCAGCACGACGCTATTTTTTTGTGATTTTTAAAGTTTTCAATACTGGTAAAAGCTCAGGGAATCAGAAAGCCAATCAGAAAATGCATTTTAAATTCATAATAATCACACAAAGCTTTTGTAATAAATTTAAAATTAATTGAACAGAGCTTTATATTTTTTTTTAATTTGTTTTTTTTAGTTCAAATCAAAATTTTTAGTAAAAGGTTTGACTCGTAGAGTAAATATATAATATATATATATATGTCTCTTTGAGACAAAGAGCTTTTATACATAAAAAGAAAATTTCTTATATGTATCAAGAGTGAAGGACTAACTTTTACGTTTACGTTTGAAAATGCATTTTAAATTCATTATAATCGCACAAAGCTTTTGTAAATATATTTGATATTCATTATTTTCGATGGGAGCTATATATTTTTTTTTATTTAATTTTCTTGTAATTTTGTTAAAATTTAAATGTTTAGTAAAAGCTTTGATTCAATGAGTAAATATGTAAACATACTTTTTGAGTCAAAAAGCTTTTATACATATGAAGCAAATTTGTTATTTGTATCATGAGTGAAGGAAGAACTTTTACCTTTTATTTCAACATTAGAATAAACAAATGTATTAAGAAGCTTAAAATAAGTTTTAAGAAGTACTAAGTTCTTAAGCCAAAAAGCTTAGAACATTTTAAAACTCAGAAGTGCTTCTCTTATAGATAGTATACAAATTTGTTTTCTTCAAAATTGTTTCGCAAGGAAAAAATTTACTTTTTTTTTCTTGTAAACATTAAAGAAGTTGCTCCACACGCAACATATTGCTACAAATGCCGCAGGCAACAATATGTCGCAAGCAGAAAGCAAAAGTTTGATCAATGCTTGACAACCGAAAAATTAGGCTAATTGCTGTAAAGAAGCTTAAGAATGAAATAGTTTTTCTAACATAACATCAACAATTTTTTTTAAATAAGTTAAAAAAAAGACTATTTTAAAAATTATATAAATGAAGACGCTGCCCAGCAGAGTTCTATTTCTGATGGAATAACTTATATATTCACAGTCATCGATAATGTATGCAATCGATTAATGCAAATACAGTTGAAAACCGAAAAGCAATAAAAAAACATGCTCTGTGAAGCTTTAAGTTATGCTTGAGATGTTGTCATCGGTAGCGGTAGAATACCAACAACAACGAAAAAAAACCTGAACAAGTAGAAAAGTAGAATAAAACGAATTTCACAACGAAAAAACAAAAGCAGCGCTAGTCAGAAAGAAGTGCCAAAAATTAAGAAGTTTTAGAAAGAAATAAAACAAAAAAAAAAAAAAACTAGCACGACCTACGACTTGAGTAGTTAAAAAAAGCTATGCATTAAAACCCGTCGAGGCGTCATCAGCGAGCAGCAAACGCGTTTTGAAAGCTCTGTGAGTGATTGAAGTGCGTTAATTTTTTTCTTGCGGTTTTTGCGGTTAATTGAATTTTCGTTATATACGATTTATTCCATTTTTTTTTACTATTTATTTTTTAGCTCTTAAGCGATGACTTAATCGTTGACGATACGATAAAATTGCTCAATCTCAGCAGTAATTTGTGGATATTTTTGCAATGTTAGGGGTGAGGGTGAGCGGTGAATTTTGCATTGTTCATTGCCACACAAACCTTTTTCGCTTTGACGACAAATTTCTTGCTTTTTCCTTTTAAAACACGATAAGGTTATGTGTTAATAAAAACAAAAAAAAAAATATACAACCGGTTAGCAAACTTTTTTCTTTAAATTTTTTCTAAAAAATTTCCGCGTTTCTTTTAAAGTCTTTTTCTTTTCTGTCTGTTTTGCCACGTTTTTTTTGGTCAAACCCTCCTCTTTGGCACACTATTATCCTTTGGTGTGAGAGGAGGTGGGCGCGTGTTGTCCTTTATGCAACTTAATTTCTGCAGTTTTTACACCAATTATTGTTACGCATACGCCTGGTAATCCACAAAGCGGCGTTATGCGCGTTGCTGCTGCGAATTCGCTTGAACTGCTGTTGGATAAAAAAATTACTTAATTTCACTTTTAACTGTAGATTTTTTGCAAAAAAATTACAATTTTCAATCGTCACTCTAATGTCTTGTATGCGAATCCGCTTAACTTTCAAAGTCGTTTTTTTTCTTTATAATTTTCTTTATATTTCTTATATTTTTTTCCTTTGGTGTGTGTGTCTTCTTTTTAACGCTTGTACTGCTTTGCTGCTTTATTATTTCTTTTTATTCTCTGCTCTGATTCCTTTATTTCATTCCAGCCATCCAGTGGTTTCCATCCGCTTATAAGTAAGTCTAAATTAAAACTGAAAATTCTAGCTGTTCGCCACAAGATCGTCGCCAAAAAATTTTTAGCAGAAAGCAGCAGCAACAAAGGCAACAGCAACAACAGCAATTCTTGGAATTGATTTTATTTCTTCTTCACCATAGCAGCGCGTTTCAATGCCGTTTAAAATTCACCACACACAGTGCTAAAGTATATTTAACAAGAAAGAGTAGCAAAAGCTCTCTCACGCGCTCTTGCGCCATGCTTATCGCAAAGTGAGCGTAATCATGTGTGTGTTGCACAGGGGCGGCTGTTGTTGATTGCAAGCAAGTGCAAAAGGAAACCGCAAATGCTTTTCCGTTGTTGATAGTAAATTCAAATAATTTAATATTTAGCCATCACAAGAATTTGTTCGAAAATAAAGAATTTTAAAAGAGATAAGTATTAATAAATTGTATGTTAAGTTTTTATGGACTTCAGCAAGAAAATATTGAAATGAGCCCAATGAAAACACAATTGAATATTGAAAAGTTTTTTAAAAAAAGTATTTTTATAATTTTGATTTTTATTAGTTGTTCTGTTCTTCAATAGTTCTTCACATAATATTTTGTTTTTGAGAAAAAATGTGTAATTTTCTGTCAATATTTTATATTTTGAACAGCAGAATTATAATTTACGGTTTTTATATATTTAGTTTACTTAAAACTTTATCGATTTAAAAACAAAAAATAAATTTTAACGAAGCAAAACTAGTAAAGAATGCATTATCTTCGGATTGACCGAAGTTTAAATAACCCTACATTCGTGCTTATAACATAAATCCGAAGTCATAAAAGTTTCATTATTTTGATGACGTCACGTTTTACAAGGAATAGACAAAGTATTCCTTATAGTGTTAAAAGCTTTTGGATTGTTATTTATGAATGCTTCCCATAGAAAGTGACGTCATTAAGTATCATAATTTTTATGAAGGTTTTGCTATTTGATCGAGTCACTTTGAGTGCGAAGTAAAGGGTGATTTTTTTGAGGTTATGATTTTCATGCATTAGTATTTGACAGATCACGTGGGATTTCAGACATGGTGTCAAAGAGAAAGATGCTCAGTATGCTTTGACATTTCATCATGAATAGACTTACTAACGAGCAACGCTTGCAAATCATTGAATTTTATTACCAAAATCAGTGTTCGGTTCGAAATGTGTTTTATCGACAAATTTTGTTCAGCGATGAGGCTCATTTCTGGTTGAATGGCTACGTAAATAAGCAAAATTGCCGCATTTGGAGTGAAGAGCAACCAGAAGCCGTTCAAGAACTGGCCATGCATCCCGAAAAATGCACTGTTTGGTGTGGTTTGTACGCTGGTGGAATCATTGGACCGTATTTTTTCAAAGATGCTGTTGGACGCAACGTTACGGTGAATGGTGATCGCTATCGTTCGATGCTAACAAACTTTTTGTTGCCAAAAATGGAAGAACTGAACTTGGTTGACATGTGGTTTCAACAAGATGGCGCTACATGCCACACATCTCGCGATTCTATGGCCATTTTGAGGGAAAACTTCGGAGAACAATTAATCTCAAGAAATGGACCGGTAAGTTGGCCACCAAGATCATGCGATTTGACGCCTTTAGACTATTTTTTGTGGGGCTACGTCAAGTCTAAAGTCTACAGAAATAAGCCAGCAACTATTCCAGCTTTGGAAGACAACATTTCCGAAGAAATTCGGGCTATTCCGGCCGAAATGCTCGAAAAAGTTGCCCAAAATTGGACTTTCCGATTGGACCACCTAAGACGCAGCCGCGGTCAACATTTAAATGAAATTATCTTCAAAAAGTAAATGTCATGGACCAATCTAACGTTTCAAATAAAGAACCGATGATATTTTGCAAATTTTATGCGTTTTTTTTAAAAAAAAAGTTATCAGGCACTTAAAAAATCACTCTTTAGATGTGCTTTCCATTCGATTTTCACATATTTCAAACCAAAAATATTTGATATCAAAGCTTATGTGCAGAATTTGCAGTGTTTAAGTGGTTAATTTTTGTGGCGTATTTAGAGATCCTAATGGTGAGGATGACGTCACTTTATATGGAAGGTAGGCATAGTTTTTTTCATTTGATTTTGAAAAATTCCACTTGTGGATTGCGTATTCAGAATCAAATCTTATTTTCAAAAATTTCCAGGTTTTATATAAATTTTTGTGAAATTTTTTGCGATTTTACCATTTTGATGACGTCTCTTTGTATAGGGGAAAAGCATGGTTTTCATTCGATTTTGTGATTCCGATTTTTTTCGTAGTTCTTATCCGATTTTATATGCATATAAATATATTAAATTTTATTATGTAAACTTTGAAATAACGGCTGTAATCGCAACGACGTACTGACAGACAGACGAAAATGACTAAATCGACTCCGCTGGTAAAGCCTACATTGAGCCTGACCTTACTACCCCTTATTATGCGTGGTTGACACTCTAAATTTGTATGGAGAATAATCACCCGTTTCTAACAAAAAAAAAGGAATTGGCCATGAAATATGATATATGAAATATGAAATATGAAATATGAAATATGATATATGATATATGAAATATGAAATATGAAATATGAAATATGAAATATGAAATATGAAATATGAAATATGAAATATGAAATATGAAATATGAAGTATGAAATATGAAATATGAAATATGATACCTGAAATATGATATATGAAATATGAAATATGAAATATGAAATATGAAATATGAAATATGAAATATGAAATATGAAATATGAAATATGAAATATGAAATATGAAATATGAAATATGAAATATGAAATATGAAATATGAAATATGAAATATGAAATATGAAATATGAAGTATGAAATATGATATATGAAATATGAAACATATTTCATGTTTAACAACAATAGCATCATCATTTTTTTTAGCCGCTATCTCCAAGAACTCAAATATTGAAAACGCAAAAAAAAAATTAAAAATCACCCAAAAGCAAATTTCGCCCAAAATATTTCATATAAAAAATCAGTTAAATACAAAAAACGAAATTTCACCTAACAAAAATGCAAAATCGCCCAATCTTTTTATAAAAATCACCCGAATTTGTGTGGAAAAATAATGGATGATTCTTATTTTTTTTCGATTTCTCTTTGGATGATATTTCCTTGCACCGATTTTTGAAGATATTAATAAAGAATCTAGTAACAGTTTTTGATGAAATCCTCAATTAGAGAAGGAGGTTATCGCGATTTAAAAATCAAAACCAAAAAATAAAAAATTATAAAATTTATAGTTTTCTGTCAAACTTGAGGGCACTGATGAGGATTTTTTAACACAAACTTGTTCGTTCAACTTCCTAAGATGGCGGACGTGAAATGTAAAGGAACAGATATTTAGTTCTTGAGGTTTCTGAAGACTCTGATTAGAATTATTGAGAATTGTGATATAAGTAAAATTTAAAATAATTACTCGATTTCAAAATTACACAATATTCAAAATTTTTTAATTGAAACCAAATTAAAATAGAAGTAACCAATTCCATAAAGAAAAAATAATAGAGAGATTCACGATATGTTGAATTTCAAATCAATTTTTGAAAGATATACAGAACAAATTCTAGATAGTGATCTTCTTATGACCCTACCTACCGTATTTGTGAGAAAATTTTATGTTTCTTTTTTTATTTTCATGAGTCAAGGAATAATTTTTTGTAAGAAAAAAATTTTTATTAAAAATTTAATGCTATGAATACAATAGGAGTATTTTGCTGTATATTTAATGACCTTATATTTTAATTACTTCATGTATTAATTATTTTTATTTTTAATATATTTATTTTTTTTTTTAAGCAAAGCTCTTTACGCCTTCTTCTTTCTTTCGACACCTTTTTTCTTAGAATTGATGTTGCTTTTTGCTTGCATCTATTGCAAGAAGAAAATGTTAAATTAAAAATCTGTTTTTGTCTGTCATGGGAATTGAACTCATATCCCTTTGGCTAATAGTTCTATGCTCTAACTACCAAATCATAAGCTTTCGTTGTCAAAAGTTTTCGATTGAATTTTAAGTATTAATTAAAGCTATGTCTGCTGCAATATACATACAATACTCTATTACGAGGATTGTGTACTGGCTATCCTTCATATCGTAAAATATCTTTTAAAAGGATTGTGTACTGGCTATTCTTCATATTGTAAAATATTTATTAAAGGGATTGTGTACTGGCTATCCAAACAACAAAAGTAGCAAAACAAAACCATTAAATTATCAATTCTATTAAACTGTGAAAAACCTTCGTTTCTCTAGTGTGTCCAACGAAGCTACTGCGTTTTTTTTTATGTCATTTCAATTAATATCAAATTTGTTACAAAAACATAAGTAAAGACAAAATACGCCTCATTGTGAATACCCTTAATACTTTTTTGGGAATACACTTCTTTATATTTTTTATGTTATCAAGACAAAATTCTTATGATTTTTATGTCTGTAATCGATATTATCATTCCATTTACTAGCTAACAAAAAACATGTTTAACCAATTTTTCGTTATTTTTCAGAGTTGGATTGGAAAGCTTATTAGCAAAACTTCTGCAAAACCAGTACGCGTACCAGTAAGTAGGCGTACCTTTGAATACAAAACAATGTTTTTCTACCATTTCTCAACTTACAAAAAATATTGAAAAAGCACATAAATAAATGCTGAATATTAATAATTGAATTATTTTTAATCAAAATTTTCAAAGTATTTAACTCATAGTAAATATTTATAAAATATTTCGCTATTAACTCAATAAGAAATGTCAGATAATTTATGCAAGATTTTTTCACATAAAAATATTAATTAAATAAAAGAGCGGAATAGATTTAAATTGAATTTTCCTTACGATGAAAGCTTTTTTAAACTTCTACAATAGAAAAAAAACTGAGCAAAAAATCAAATACACTGACACTTCCAGTTATAAACTTTTAAAAAGGAAAACAAAGCCGGGCAATAATATGAAAAACAAATAAAAGCATTAAATATGGAAAACAAATCAAGAGCAAGAAATAAAGGAAACAAAGAAAAAAGAGTAAAAACGAGGCACATGGGCACCACAAGCATTTCCAAGATAAAAAAAAAAACTAAGAACTTAAACCGAAACATAAAAATAGATTCGAAAGCCGCGCACCAGTTGCCGGCCAAGACAAAGAGAGACAAATAGCAATAAAAGAGTGTAGCTACAGAGTACGACAAAAATAAACAAGAGAATTTAACAAAAATAAAATTACAAGAAAAAAAAATGCTTAAAAGCTTCACGGTGGAAAAAAAAGCCACCGTGAATGTACGCGTATATGTGTGGTGTATCATTGTAGTATGGTGAATAACTGACCACCATTGAGAATGAATCGAAAATGAAACATTAGCTAATAGCTGAGGCACTGAAAGAAGCTTTTCAAGTAAAGATGTTAAAAATGAGCAAGAATAAAGGGCAAAACAAAACAAAACAACATGACAGCCGCAAAAAATTGTTGATAAAATTTATAATAACACGATTACCTCATTTCAGCAAATTGACAGTGTTTAGAAAAATTCGTAATTTATTTTTTTTTTCGCTTCACATATTTATCAAAATGAAATTGAAAAAAAAAACAAAAGAAAAACAGGAACCAATAATCATATGGATAGTATTTTTCACAAGTTGATTCGGTTATAAGAAAGTGGAAATGACGTAGTAGCGAAGTCACTTGTAGTGAAACTAAAAACCCGGGCACGTAACGCCGCGTTGTACCGGCAAAATGCATTCATTTGATTGAGTGTTGAAGCGTATGAATGATAGACAGCGCTCGATGGTGGTGAAAAAGGGAAGCTCGCAACAGGCGCGATTTAACAAGAGTGTGAATTCTTTTCATTGTAGAATAATGATTTTTTTTTTGCAGTAAAAAAAGATAAAAATATACAAAAATAAAAATCACAGATAATGAAATTATTTTAACCAGCGACGGGAAATAAACATATGCATAAAACAACAGCAAACATAGTGATATAATTAAAAAAAAAAATAAAATAAAATAAAAATAATAAACAAATTCTTTTGCGGTTTTGATTAATGATCAAGATACAACCAAAGACTTTTTTATTCTTAATTGGCAAAAATGTGGCGACACGCCCAAAAAATGTCTTGATCGCAGCGAGATAGTGTGTGGAAGGATAAGAATAAAATGTGTAGAAGTAATTTTAAAATAAAAACTAAGCAATAAATTTGTCATAATTTTTGTGTTGCTAAATTTTAGAGTGGAATACAGGAATTCGTATCGTAAGATATAAAAAATAAAAAGTAATTAAAAATTTTTCATTGAGGAAAGGTATTTCTTTTAGCGACAAAAGTAATAATTTTAAAAATTCCGCTTCATGTTTATTATTTTGGTAAATTTTTGTAAAAAAAATAGTTTATAAACATCTTTACAACTATTATTAGAGTAAGAATAAAAGAGTAAGAAAAAAAAACAAAAATTTTAATTTTGTTTAAACAATTATTTTATAATATTGTCAGGTTGTATTGACCTATAGCTTGCATGTAAAAACTTCTAGTATCTACAGTAGTTTAATACTGTCAAAAATAATTCTTAGAAAACAAATATTTTTGAGAAGGATTTTTAAAATTTGAAGCAATATTTTTACAAATTTTGGAAATTTTTTAATTTTATAATTAATAGAGCTTTCCCGAGAAATACCTGAGCAACTTTTCTGAAATTGACCCCAAAATAATTTAAACTTTTGACATACTCAACGCTTAAATAAAGCTTTTTAAAGGATGACAAGTACACTGCAATGTCGGGCATTCTGTCCCTCGCGGGCAGAGCTTTCTCTGCCGCAACACGTACGCTTCACACGTACGCTGTTAAAGCTTTTTACACACTGTTTTAACATTGGAATGCTTTTGAATGCACAAATACACATAAACCCCAAGATTGCGGCTGTGTAAGAATGCCCACCAATGCACTAGAGCAGTGATGCACAGCGTTGCCCAGTCGGAATATGAATCCTCAAAGACGAAGTCTTCGAGACCGTCTCGAAGACCAAGTACGCATTCTCAGAGCGAATGCTGACGCTCTGAATATTCAAAATCTTCGAATATTGTCTAATAAGAAATTTTTTTTAATGATGACTGCGAACGATCTGCAAAACTCGTGTACATAAACAACTGAGATGTGCTCTCATCGAGAAATTGCTTTTGTAATGCTCTGATGTCAATGCGGACGCTCTGTAAGACTCGTATGCATATTTTCAGCATGTGTCTATTAATCAAATTTTTTTTTTTTCATTTTGAATATTCGACGCGGTTGTCAGTGCAGTCAGTTGCGATTAAATTGTGAGCCTGAAGCACGTGCTAGAGTTTATTGCACGATTATTGTGGTTTTATAAAATATTTCGTTTTAAATAATTAAATTGTGGTTTTGTAAAACTAGTCTCTTTAAATAATAAAAAAAAAAAAAATGATTAAGAAGGAAATATCCTCAATAAGAAAATAAATAAAAAAAAAAAACCAAAAATATATTCACGTGCTTTACACGAGTGCGAAGTTGTTGCTGATCGGCAGCGGGCATTAGTGGTATCAAGTGAAGTTTATGTAGATTTTAATGCGCCGTTTTCTCTCTCTCTCTATCTCTCTCTCTCTCTCTCTATAGTTTGCGCTGTCTAAGTGTAAAAATTTCACTCATGACGACAACATTCATGCACGAAGAGCGCATCGTTTTGTTTAAATGCGTCCGCTCTGCAAGACATGGATTGACGCCGTCACTGAAGACATTTCAGCAAATTGTCTTGCAAGTCGAAGTTACCTTTTGTTTGAAATTGTCTTCGAGGACTGCTATGGAAATGGATCGATCCGTCTTGCAAGAAACTGACATGTCTCGAAGACGTCTTCGAAGACGGATCGATCCATTTCCTGCTGGGTGGCAGACCTTTCAATACAAACGCAACATTTTTGTTTTATTGTGTGTGTGCGAGCAGAATACTGAAAAAAAATACTTTTGCAAATACTTTTACACTCATTGAGTAAAATGATAGGATAAAGTGTTTTTTGATGGATTGAAGCTCGTAATAAGGGTTTAAATAAAAAAATAAATAAATTCCCATAAAGGTCGACACATGTTTAATTCATTCATATATTGCGTCTGTACAGCATTTAACAAAATAATTTGCGCATAAGACACTCACTCCATGAAGTGCAAGCGCAAACTGATTCTCTGCTAGCGTCGTATAATGACGGTACCTTCGCACACACGACTTGCATGTGAAAGCCGAGCGGCTCCGTAAGCATCTTGTGTGCATCACTGCACTAGAGCAGTGATGCACAGCGTTGGCAGAACTTCCACTACAAGCGCAACTTTTTTGTTTTAGTATGTATGTGCGAGCAGAATACTGAAAAAAAAATACTTTTGGAAATACTTTAGCACTCATTGAGTAAAATGATAGCATAAAGTGTTTTTGATAAATAGATTAAGGCTCGTAATAAGGGTTTAAATAAAATAAATAAATAAATTGCCAAAAAGCTCGAAACATGTTTAATTTATTCATATATTGCGTTTGTACAGCATTTAACAAAATAATTTGCGCATGAGACCCTCACTCCATGAAGTGCAAACGCAAACTGATTCTCTGCTAGCGTTGTATAAGTTCGGTACCTTCGCACACACGACTTGTATGTGAAAGCCGAGCGGCTCTGAAAGCATCTCGTGTGCATCACTGCACTAGAGTAACTATTTTAAAAACTTTTTTAAACATGACACAAAAAGTCTCAAATGCTAATAATTCGACAATTCATCTCTATAAATTTATGAGTGAACAAATAAGCAAAATTTTATTTTTAGTTTTGAATCAAGGATTTCAAGCGTTATACCTAATCAGTCAAGGGAACCTTGGTTCGAAATATGGGGTAAAAAATTAGTGGAAAAGATGAGGAAATCCAGTGAAATACGTATGTATGTACAGGATGTTCTTAATGTGGCGAGAAGCCGTAGAAACATGTGAATAGAATCTCAGGCTAGTGTTATGACTTTACCTCAGTCAATTCCAAATATAAGGCAACTCCCATCCACAACTTCTCTTCTCTCGTATCTGAATAAGAAATTTGCTTTACCTATGAAAAATGTAATGGCTAAACTTTTTTCCTAAATGGACTTTTCCAATTATTTTCCAGTATACTTACTCTTTTAGAAGCTGTCATTAAATTTCCAATAAATATTTGAAAATTTTGGAAAAAAATCTTGATTTTTTTTTCAATTTTTTTATCTCATTGATAAAAACGATGCAATTTTTATTAATTTGACCTTTGGAGATTTTTTCAACCTTTAATGTGTTAACTAATGAATTTTTATGTCAAAACGTCTTTTAAAATTTCAAAAATTTAAGCCCAGTCTTATAACAGTATTCTTCACACGGTGTGCAGAAAGCATCCGACGCAATCTGAGTATGCAGATGTTTGAAGAACCATCCATCTATAGATGTAGAGTCCATTGTTTTTAAAATCCTATGAGTTCGTTTAAGGGGGTAAATCGATTTTTTATTGTAAATAAAACGATATTTTATCAGGGTGTCCCGCAACTGAGTGCAACTATTTACGGAGGTGAAAGGCGATGTCGAATTGAACAAAAAATCGTATAGGAGGGGGCGGGGTAATTTTTACACTCTTAGAAGGTACAGGGTTAATTAGTTATTCACGATTTTGATTCAAATTTTTATTTCTTGCAGAAAAACGAACTCACAGAAAACTTATTTTGAGATTCCAAAGGTAATGGAATCTCCTTTTAACGGTATATCAACATTATGCTGTCCCAAAAGCAAGCATATTTTTGAAAGCTTATGGAGTTAAGTATTTTTGAGATTTTTTTCAGATTTTTTGGAAGAGGTTTAGAGGACGCGCTAATCGGTTTTCCCCTAAAAATCAGGCTTTTCGGAGATTTTTTTAATTTCAAGCATAAGTTAGTCAATATCAGACATTTTCTAAGTTTTTGAGTCATCATTTCGAAAGACAAATATCCAAAATTTACTTTAATGTATATATATCAGAAGTGTGAGCAATTTTTTTTTTGACATTTTGGTGTACTATATTTTATTTTTTCGTGAAATTTGCGAACATTTTTTAAGAAACGCTTCATAATTTTTAAAAATTTCATCAAAATGGAAAAAAGTAATTATGCACTTTGAACTGTAGTTAAATTTTGAACAATTTAAAAAAAAAATTTTGATTTAACACTTGCCGTTCTGAAGTTATAACCTTTTACAGCTTTCTAAAAGCTACAGCCTTTTTACGATTCTGGTTGAATCGTTAAATCGTTGGTTCGTGCATCGACTATGAAACTGCTAAAAATATGCAACGTGTAAACCGGCCCTTTCAAACAGGGTGGGAGAAAGCATGCAAAGTATAAATCTATTCTAATAATGAGATGGTCGAATAATTAAAAAACAAGCATTGCAATCAGTGGCGGATCTACATATGGACTTAAAGGGCCTCCCCCTTGGTGAACTTTTTGTATGGGAAAAAAAACGAAAATAAGCCCTAAAAACGGTTTCAGCCCCCCCCCTTCCCTTGGGCTACAAAACTGCTATTATAGCCCCCCACCCTCTGTCGGTTTAAAAACCGGGTTGGACACGAAAGACCCCATGTATCACACCGAGTAACTAAAAAACCATGTGCTAAATATCACAATAGTTATATGTAGATTCAGTTCAAACAGAATATTTTGAAAACTTATGGAGTCCAAGCCCATGGGGACCCAAAGCTAATGTTATGCATTTTCAACACAAATACTACCCAAGAAATATTAGATTAAATAAAAAATATTTTGTTCTAAGCCTCTGCCGTATTGAAAAATATATTTCATGGATAGGCTTATAATAAGATAATGGTTTGATAATGTATTTGTGATATAAAAAATTCGAAAATTGTGCTATGATGTGCACAAGTTGTTACAAACATCCAATTTTTAAAACATTGGGACCACTATTTTTTTCTGAACTCCAAGTTGTTACAGCTTGACACCTGCGACCTCTGGTAGCTATGCGTAATTTTTTCGTTCAATGCAACACATTTTTGTTTTTTTTTTTAATCTCCATCTATAAGAATTGAAAAATAATTGATCATAAACTACTCATTGATAAGATATTCTATGAGTAATAAATAGCTTTTTAAACTTCGCCGAGTGCAGAGCGTGACTTTAAGCTGTGAGCTAATCAAGCTACAAGACCTGCTGAGCTGTATACTTTTTTCAAGCTATTTACTTAATAAGTTTACTCAGTTGATTTGTATGGCTTTAAAGTTATGTCATTCTTTTAAAGAGCCTTCAAAAGAGATAAACAATATTTTTCAAAGAAATGTTTAAAATTAAAGCTGCCCGGTAACATTTATCATAATTATTGCAAATAAAAGTAGATACAATAATTTAAAAAAAAAAAATTATCAGCCATGGGATTACTTATGAATGACTTCATCAAATTATGAACGCAGCAACAACGGCAGAGACCAATGCAGTTGTTTTGATTTGGTTTTTTTTTTAAAAGCTATTAACTTGCACAGTGGGCCGTGAAGTAGTTAAAGTGTTAAAATATTTTTGATAATTTAGGACGAACTTTTTCTATTTTGACTAGTTTTTTAAAAAATTGGCGTGTATTGGCGTGTGCTTGCGGAAAAAGAACTTTCTCTGTTTCTTTATGTTAATGAGGCAATAGTGAAAGCTCTTTGCTCGCTAGCTCTTTGCTCGCTAGTGGCAGTGTGCCCAGCAATGTTGCAAATTGAGGCTGTGCAATATTTCACGTAAAAATGCAGAGATCATGGTAGGATAAAGAAGATAGACTCGGAGCTAAGAACCAAAGGTCAGAACTGTAAAAAAAAACACCGAACAATAGTAAGCATACAACAATTGTTGTTGTTGTTGGTTGTTGTCTTCATTGTCTTCATTTTGTCTTGTTGTCAACATTCTTTGGCCAAAACCTCAAATTTATTTCACTAAACATACATTTATTTGTACTGATTTTGATAGTTTCGACTCAGAGGAAGAGAAGATTTTCAACTTTATTGAGAAATTTTCATGTTCTACCCAACAAACAAAGTACATTTGCGCATATTTCACTTTATATGAGTTCATAGAACAAATAAAAACAAATCCCCCACTTTTATCACTTTAATTAATTGTTGTTTTTCTTTCGCTAAAATAACACAAAAATTTGCAAAAATGTCAAAAAGAAAGATAACATTAAAAAACCATTAAAAGTAATACCAATGAAAACAAAGTTTACTTAAGCAAGTGCAAATTTTTAGAAACAACAAAAATTCATAAAAAAAAAATATTAATAATAAAACAAAACAAGTTAACGACTGCTTATAAGCATTTTATACTTTTTCAATTGAATGTATGTGAAACAGCAAAAGCTCTATAGCAGAAAAAATTTGTGTGGCAATGAAAACAAAAACACAAATCATGACAGAACTATTTAAATATTTGCCCACAGTCACAGGCAAATAGCAAGTAGCAGTCATTAAAATAACGTCATTGCTAAAAATGTCTTTTTGCAAGACAAATATGAAAACGAAAACAAAAACAATGAAAGGGAAAAAATTACACACAGGAAGAACAAAAACAAAAACAAAAAAAGATGAAAAAAAAACTGAATAAATATTGAAATTTTTGAATGTTTTTAAGCGTTAAATAAATTCGCATTAATTAACGTTATGTTGGCAACACTGGTTGTGCATTTAATGAAGTTATTTTTGACACATGAACACTTGACCGTGAGACGTGCGGCAGTGGACATAAATGTGTTGCAGTCATGCTTAATTAGTCGTAGACGTTATTGAATTGAAATTGTTCATCTTCTTGAAAGAGGCTTTGTTCATATTTTATGGTTATAAATAATTTGGACACTTAAGTATGACAACGTAATGTATAAACTCTCTCCTTTTTTTTTTTTTTGTAAAAACAATAAAGCACTTTTCTTTTCTATGTCTTAATTATCTTATAAACATTTTCTTATATGATGTCGATAACTTTTGAAAGTTTAGTTTTATAAAGCTTGGCGAGAATCATTCTGCAATCTTCGATTAAAAATTAATAAAAAATACAAACTATCGTTGGAGAAAAGTTATAGTATTGCTGGAAAAAGTTACACAATGCATGGTTAAAAATCTTGGATTAATTCTTTTTGTATTAAAAAGACCATTAAAATAAGGCTTAGATCAAAAAGTAGTCCACGATTTTTAACAGTGTAACTATCGACGATTTTCATCAATTATTGTGACAAATTCATCAATTTTCATAAAATTAAAAAATGAAAATATTACAAAAATCGATAAATGGTATTGGAAATAGCTTTGCCTACTGTTATCGATGAATTTTATCGAAAATTCCATAAAACTAGTTAGATATATGTATGTTTATAAATAGAAGAATGAACTTAAGAAGAGAGTTTGATATATCGATTTTCATATTTGTATTTATTAACAATATCAACAATATGATTGTTCAATTTTTTCGATACTTGAATTTTTATGAGAAATTGCTAATAACCTTTCACTAGTTTAACAAATTCTATGTTCTAAGTGCAGTCATATTTAGTACACATGCGGTAGTTGGTTGCTTCGATAAACAATCGATTGTAAATAATTTTTGTGTATTGGCAGATTTTACTTCCGACTTATAATAACTGTCATTTATCAATTTTGATGTCAGTAGTTTAGAATAATAATCGCTTTCGATACAAGTTGTTATTGATATCGATAACAGTAGCTACCGATATTGATAAAAGTAGTTTTCGATATATGTGGCAGTAGTTATCGATATCGATAAAATAAGTTATCGATCGATAAAATAAGGGAACGATAACTCTTTTATCGTTCTCGATAACGATAAAAGTAAATATAAATATAGATAAACGAAGTTATCGATATCAGTATCGAGCTATCGAAATTAATAAACGTAGTAAACGATATCGATAAATAAGTTATGGGAATACATAACACTAGATATCAATATCGATAAAAGTAGTTTTTGATATTGATGAATACAGTTGTAGATATCGATTAATTTAGTTAGCGATATCAATGAAAAGAGTAATAGTACTAAATAAGTAGTTATCGATTATGATAAAAGAAGTTATCGATATCCAGAAAAGCAATTATCAATACCGATTAAAGTACTTGCCGAAATCGATAAAAGTATTTATTGATATCGATGAATATAGTCGAAGAAAATAGTAATAGATACCCATGTAAGTAGTAATCAATAATGATGTCAGAAGTTATCGAGTAAAGTAGCTATCGATATTTATGTACAAACGTAATTCAAATGTATTGGTATCCATTAAACTAGCTATCGATATCGATAAAAGTAGTTATTAATATCGATGAATATAGTTGTGGATATCGATTAATTTAGTTATCGAGAGCAATGAAAAAGCAATAAATACCCAATAAGTAGTTATCGATAATTATAAAAGTAGATATCAATACCGATAAAAGTACTTACCGAAATCGATAAAAGTATTTATTGATATCGATGAATATAGTCATGTATATCAAAGAAAGTAGTAATAGATACCCATGTAAGTAATTGTTAATAAGGATATTGAGTAAAGTTACTATCGTTATATATAAACGTAGTTCAAGATACCGATAAAGTAGTTATCGATATCCATTAAACTAGCTATCGATATCGATAAAAATAGTTATTTAGATTGATGAATATAGTTGTGGATATCGATTAATTTAGTTAGCGATATCAATGAAAAAGGACAAATACCCATATAAGTAGTTATCGATAATGATAAAAGTAGTTATCGATATCCAAAAAAGTAGTTATCGATGTCCACAAAAGTAGTTCCCAATGCAGATAAAATAACTTTCAGAAATTGATAAACGTAGTTATTGAAATCGATGAACATAATTGTGGATATCGATTAATTTAGTTAGCGATATCAATGAAAAATGTAATAAACACCAATATAAGTAATTATCAATTTTGATAAAAGTAATTTTGGATATCGATTAATTTAGATTTAGATCGATTAAATAGTTACCGAAAATTATAAAAGTAGTTATCGATATCCAGAAAATCTATTAAAGTGGTATTGATATCGATGAATATAGCTGTACTTTATATATATAACCCATTTAAGTAGTTATCAATAATCATAAAAAAATTATCGAAATCGAGAAAAGTAGTAATCAATACCGATAAAAGTAGTTACCGAAATCGACAAAAGTAGTTATCGATTTAGGTGAAAGTACTTATCGAGGATATATTAAGCTATTGATTCCGATATAAGTAATTGATATCGATGACTTAAATTATCGATATTGATTATTTCATCGGCATCGATATAAGTAGTTATTGATTAAATTAATTAATTAATTGAAGTAAGTAGTTAAAAGCTTATAGAAATTAAAAGAAGATAGTTATTAAAGTCGATATCGCTCAAATTTCATTAAAAGAAGTAATCGATATCAGTGAAGCAGTTATTGATATCAATGAAATTATTTATCGTTTTCTATTTAATTAAGTTATCGATATTGATAAAATTAATTATCGATATTTCTTGATATCGATAAAATAAATTATCGATGTTTTATCGATATTTATCGATATGAATAAAATAAATTATCGATATCGATACAAAAATTGTCGATATCAAAATTAAGGTTATCGATGCCGATACAAGTTATCAATATCAACATACAAATTTACCAATATTGATATAAATACTTATCGATATCGATGAAAGTAATATAGAATATCAATACAATAATTTATCTACTTCGCTAAAATGAGTTATCTCTATGGATTAATTTAATTCATTAATTCAGTTATCAATATCGATTACTGAGAATCGAATACGTCATCGATATTTGCACATAGAACGTTTTTCCAAAGTTTCTTAATGAAAACTTTAGTCTTTCTTTCCGATTTTCTCAATGTTTAAAATTTCTTTTAAGGGGACCTTCTCATGAATAATTTTCAGAAAATCAATTTTTTTTTTCATTTTTCGATTCCGTTTACATTAAAAAATTAGCTCCTAAAATTTTATAAAGGAATGCTGACTAGAAAAAAAGTTCTAGTTATATTTGTAACGACGTGCGCCATGCGATACAATAGATTGTGGTGAAAAAGAATTTAAACGCGTTTCTCTCGAAATTACCATTTTCAAACTGGTTGAACATTTGAATTCGAATCTACTTGACTGATTTTAATAAACCAAAACATTTCCGATTAATTAAAATAAAAGCCTCTGATACTAAAAAAAATATCTCCTCTTTATTATATAGGGATGAGTCGGCCCAAAAAAATACGATTTTTTTATTTTTTCAGAATTATTTAAATAAAACCCTCGAAATATAATAAAGTCTGTATTTCAAATGCATACATATGTAACCCATGTAATTTCCTTAGTGTTTTCTCTTATGCCATAGAAAAAACCAAAAAACAATTAGTAACTAAAAATATTTAATGTGGAATGCATAAATATAAGAGTAAAGTCAAAGACATAAAACTTAACAAAACCTATAAAAATTATAAACGCATATAATCTCTTGTCATCGCCCAGTGAACATTATATAAATGCATATAAAGCCTTGTCATCGCCCAATGAACACCATCAGTTTAGACAAGAAAAAAGAAAAATAAAATAAAAATACTTTCAATGGCAGCAACAGAAAACTAGAAGCAGTAAAAATTTAGTCAAAAAGAAAAACTGACAACATCTGCAGCCAACAAAATTACGCCATGTTAGACAACAGATTTATTTCAGACGCATCACGCGCCCATTATAAATGGTGCCAAATGACAAGAACAAAAATATACAAGTTGGGGACCATTTTTTTTTAAATGCTTCCAAATTTATCTAGAACAAAAAATAAAATAATACCGCTGTGGAGAAGAAAAAATAAAAAATTATTTGTGTCTGTAAAGCAAAAACTAATCCTCCTTAAAGAAATTCACCACAGCGCTGCAGCAGTGAGAGAGTGCTTATTGAGAGTGCAACAGATGCAATGTATCAGAAAAAACTGCTGCGAATAATAGAAATGTTGCGAATAAAACGGAAGACATTGCTGCTAAGCTTCAAGTATGACAAACTTAAATGTTGCCCTAAAGCTAGTCTACTTTTTTGTGGATTTTGTTGACTTGGTTTGAAATACGCGAGGAAAGTAGTTAGAAGTGATTGAAAAAGAATATTAATTTCAATTTTAATCACATCGAAAAATGTCTAGTTATTGTTTTGAGTCGTAAAAATGCAACTTTAAAAAAAAAAACACAGGTGCGTCACTGGACACACGAGAGAAGCGAAGCATTTTCGCAATTTCATAGATTTGATAATTTAAGGGCTTTTTTGCGATTAAAATAATTTTTAAATTTAATATTTTAAAATAACAAAGTAAACTAAAAAACACACACGTTTATTTTCACACCAGTAAGTGTTATTATATATCTTAATAATTTTTTTTCTGTCACTTAGAAAACGCACTTGTCAACGCACTTTTGGTCAATTGTTAATTTCCTTCATGCTATGCAAAAACAAAAAAAACAACACCATGTACCAACAACATATGTAACTAATTAACAAAATGTTCCTTTTGCAAAAATAATGTGGGTTGATCATACACATTTACCCTCTCCGAACCTCCCTTAAATCCCACTGTTCCCAACGACCTCTAGTAGTAAGTAGAAACAACATCCAATACACAATCCTTAGTGAATATTGTGTATTGGCTAATAGTTATTGTCAGATATGAAGGATACGTAGCCAATACATACACAATTCTATAAATAGATTATTATAATCAACTGCAACATAGCTTTAGTTAATTTTTAATATTGAATCAGTGAAATTTAGCAACAAAGGGTTTTGGTTCGATGGCTTAAGCTTGAAACTATCAGTCAACGGCCATGGGTTCAATTCCTGCAGCGGGCAAGAAATTATTTTTAATTTAACATTTTCTTGTTCAATTGATGCAAGCAAGAAACAATATCAATTCTAAGAAAAAAGGTGTCGGAAAAAAGTGGCGTTTTTTCTGATTTCACTCTAGCAAATCGCAGAACGAGGCGTAAAAAGCTTCGCTTCAAAACATTTTTTGAAACTTGCAAATTTTTCAACAAATTCTCTAGAAATACGACAATTAACAAATTGTCGCAGCTGTTACATTCATCTACGCTACAAACAGCTGTATTTTTAGTTCAAAATCGTTTTGACATATTTCCAAATCCAAATGGATCAGCACATTGCTAAATATTGCTGACAGCAACAGTAAATATTTTTACCACTGTCAATCAGTTTTTATTGAAGCTTAAAGAGACTTGTTTATAACCTCAATATTTCAAAGAAAAACACAATAAATCACATACAACGCGACAAAATATTTTTTTATTTTTTCATCAGTTTTTTTTTTTTTCTACACAACTATCTTTGAAGCAATCAACGACAACGCAAAAAGCAAAACTACACCTACACACTGAAATTTACAAGAAAAAAACAAAAAAGAAAAAAATTAAAAGTAAGGCAAAAATTTGACGTTAGTGTCAAGCGCCACATTAGAGTGGAAAATAAACACAAAACCTTCCGTTTATGTATGACAAACGCTCGCCATATATATTCACGTACAACTTGTGTGATGAGTGTCAATGTGTGGTTGTAAAGTCAGGAAAGCCTTCATTGATAGATGTTTGAAGAAAAAATTATGACCCATTTTTATTTTTATAAATTTTGTTTTATTGTTTTATTTCTATCAAGCGAAGATAAGAATTCAATTAGCAACAAAAATAAACAAAACAAATAAAAATAAAAAATATTGCTGCTAATAAACTTTCGAATTGTCAATGAAAATAAAAAAAAAATTAATGTATGACAAATTCATTTTTATTATAATTAAAAATTATTTATAAATTAAAAATTATTGAAATTTCTTTAGCAATTGGACGCCTTTTATAAACAGTTTGAGTGAAGATCAGTTGTGTTTGATGAAGCGGTTACAAGGGAGCTTTTAAGTTCGAGTTGTAAGGATAAGCTTTTTTAGAAAAAAATAACATTTTTGTTGACAATTTTTTATAAATTAACTTTCATTGAAAAATTCGTATACAAACAGTGATATGAATTCAGTTTAAGAGTTAAAGTCAGTCGTGTTTGAAGGACCGGTTGAAAGTAAACTTTTCTAGTTCGAGTTTTAAGGATAACCCCTATAGATAGATCTATAAAAACATTATTTTTTGAGATAATATAACATTTTAATGAACATTTTTTTATAAATGAATTTTCATTGAACAATTCTTATATGTGCAAAAATATAGTAACATATAAGTAAACAAAGAAATGTCACACTAAACTCAATTCTGCCGACGCATATCTGTGTGAACAGCTTCGGTTGAACTGAAACTAAACTCGAACTGAACTCTCTGTATAGACATAGCATAAGAGTTAACATGGTATAATAATACAAGGTAGCATTGGCAACTGCTTATTTTCTCTTCTACAAGAAAACATCTCCTGTCAAAAAAAGCTTTTTGTGTAAATCAATCTGTAGCTGCTGTGGTTGTGGAGTTCGCTCTTTTTTTGAGTATATTTTTTGATAGGAGATGTTTTCCCAAGCAGCTGTCAATGCTACCTTGTATTATTATATCATGAAGAGTTTAGATCAGTTCTGTTCAGATATGGGCAAGAATGATAGAAACAAGATTACGCATTCCGCAAATGAGAGAGAAAGTGCATGACGTCATCCGGCGCTATTGTCGGACTTTGGAATAATTTTACTTTGGTGCACACGCCTAAATATTTTTTTTTCTTATATTTATAATATGTATATGGACCTCCAAAACCTATTGATGGACTAAAATGTTGATGGTCTGGAATGGTTTAAGAGATAAAAATCGTGAAAGTTTAAAAAAATTTATATTTTTCATACAGGAAAATATCCATATTTTTTATTTTACTTTTCCACAAGAATTTATTTTCAATTTTTTAAATTTTCCTAAGGGATCAGCAGAAGCGCTGCGTGACGTCATGCACTCAATTGAGAAAGAGAGCATTAGATGACGAGACTGCGGAACGCGTAATCTTGTTTCTATCATTCTTGAGCTATTGACACGGAGCAAGCTTCGGCAGTGATGTTAACATCATTTGTTGAAATTACTGTGTTAAGCACGAAAAATTACCGTTTTTGATGCAAAATTACTGTGAATTGGAACAAAAATTACTGTGGAATTACTGTATAACTATCTAAAATAATTTAAATACAATTTCAATTAAAATGCAAATTACTAAGTCTTCAGTTACTAAAAATATAATATAATAACGTAACAAATATGTTTGGATACTTATTACATTAAAAAAATTAAGAATTTTAGATATTATTCTTCCAAATGATCGTAGATATTTAGATTTTCCTAAAAGCGCAAAATAATTTCTTTTGAGATGTACGGTTGTTAGTGCTAGCCATGTGTACACTATAATTTGCAAAGTTAGCACCGCTACGTTTCAATTTAAATTCCAGGGTTGGTAAAATTATGAAAAGAACAGAGATGTTACAAATGTGTTTTTAACAAATTTTTTCTAAAAAAAATTTATATTTGTGGCCGGCCATTGAAATTACTTGATATTTCGAAAAATTACTGTCGTACTGTATGAGCAGTCCAATTACGGTAGAAAACAGTAATTACTGTGCCGTTAACATCAGTGAGCTTCGGAGTCAGCTGAGAGCAATTGAGAGCAAAGGCTTATGTAGCAACACAAAACGCAACAACAAAGCAAAGACAAAGCACAGAAACAACACAAAAGCTTTAAATGTAGTGGTGCCCATACTCGATTATGACCCGAAGCGCAAGAAATCGTATGAGAAGCCGGGCAAACCAAGAACATCGATGCCAAAGCCTAAGGTAATGCTCAGTATTTGATGGGGTCAGACGGGACCGACACTCTACGAGTTGCTGTTATCAGGTCAAAGCATTATGGGACAGCTTTGCCGACAGCAATTTATTAGTTTGAAGCGAGCATTGACAGATAAACGGGCGGAATATTCGACCAGGCACAAGTCAGTCATTTTCCATCATGACAAATACCGGTCACCGGTGGCTATACCGATAAAAAATTGCCTGGAGAATAGTGCCTAGTACACACAAAAAAAACTTAGTAATGACAAATGATTTTCAATTTGGCTCAAATAGAATTTGCATTCAAATCGTTCCCAACAACAATTGCTGTTGATTCAAATGCGAACTTGCATTTGGACCAAGTGCAAAAATTGTAAATGTAAATTTTGTTGGCTCAGAGGCAATTGCATTCGGCCCAAATTAATACAATTATAAATAAGAATTTAAAAAAGTTTTTTCCAAGTTTGTTTTTTTTTTTTAATTGGAAGTGTATTCAAGCAACTTTTTCGATCATTATTATTTATTATATTCAGGCATGTTCTGAAATCCACCTCAGAAATGGTGATTATTTATCTTCCTCACCATGTCCGTCCGTCTTTTTATTGATTGCACTCATCGCACCTCTGTTCCCATCTTCGTCCGCGTATTAAGCAAATAACCAATTTGTTTATATGTAACAATTTGTTCAAAAAGTAACTCTGAACTATAAGCGTCATACTTTCTCTTAAATAACATAAACTTTCAGTGATGCTTGGTTTGCAAATGCGATTGCATTTGACTCGAATAATTTCTGCATTTAGTCCAAATGAAATTACTCTTGATTGGCATATTTTTATTCAAAGGCAATTCCGCATTTGTTTCAAATGCAATAATGGTAGCAGAAATTGGGAAGTCAAATGCAATTGCATTTGAATTAACTACAATTTCGTTACAGCAAATACAATTGCTTTTGAGCCAAATGCAATTCGCTAACAATAGCGCCAAATGCAATTTTTATTTGATTTAACTGCATTTCTTATTTTCAGTGTAGGTTTTACCCCACCCGCCATATTCACCAGGCTTGGTGCGACTACCATTTTTTTCGTTCGATGCAAAAAGCTTTCACTGGAATACGTTTTACTTCCGAGGAAGGTATCGAAAATTGGCTTGATTCGTTCTTGGCCTCAAAGGACGAAGCCTTTTTCAGACGCGGAATTCATTTGCTACCAGCAAAGTGGGGGAAAAGTGATCGCAAGCGAATAACAATAATAATTATAAATTTTTAATAAAGGGTACAAGTGGTAGTATTTGTAGCAAAAATTATAGAAGAAGGAGTAGTTGAAGTAGTTGAGTAGCAGAATTTCTAGTAGAAGAAGTTGCAGAAGATATAAGTAGTAAAAGTATTGGAAATATTAGTAGTATTGAAAGCTTAAGTAGTAGTATTAGAAGTAGTTCATAAGTAGCATTGAAAGTAGTCGCAGAAGTGGGAAGGATAGTAATGAAAGTTTATGTAGTTGTAATAGCAGTAGAATAAAAAGTAAAATTAGTACAAAGTAGAATTAGTAGTAAAATAACTAGTGCAGTAGAAAGATAGTAGTAGAACTATAAGTAGAATTAGTGGTACACGTAGCTATTGTAAAAAAAATACATCTACTACTAATTTCACAATATTTAAAATGTAAAAGTAGAAGACTTAGTAATAGCAGTAGTAAGAGGATTACTGCACAAATTTCGGAAATAAATATAAAGACCGGATGTTGTTTTCATTTTCGAAAAAAAAACCAACTATTTTTGTTTTCAATTTTAACCACGGTACCACTTGGGGTACATTAAAAAATAAGAAATATTCCGTGAAATAAGGAAAACAAAGAAGTGCAGAGGAATTATTCCTCATCAAGACAATGCGAGATTGAGACATTTTGGGCATTCAAAGGCATTTTTGAGAACTCAAAGCATCGAATTAATGGGTCATCCGCCTTACAGTCCTGATATATCACCCAAGGACTTCCTTTTGTTCGCGCACATCAAGGACAAACTGGGTGGACAATGATTTTTTCACGCCAAAAGTAGCTGCTGATGCATTCAGAAGCTATGTTTTGGTGATATCTCAAGCGGAATGGGAGAAATATTATGACAAATGGTTTGAACGCATACAAAAAAGTATTAATAATAAAGGAGAATATTTCGAAAAACAAAACAAAAAAAAAAGTTGATCTTTACATGTATTCCCGAAATATATGTAGCAGCCCTCGTATCGTATTTTTTAATTTTTATTTTTTTTTTTTTTATCAAATGTTTTTACAAATATTACCATTAATTGCAATTTTTATTAAAATTTGACTATCAAACTCTTTATCTAATGAGCTTTTATGCACAAACAGTTGGAAGAAAATATCGTTGATGCCTCGAACTCGTTGCCACTTTATCCTAATTAAATCAAATTAAGGAAAGCATAAAAAAATACAAAAATGCTTTCCATTGAAAATGAGGTCACTGCTTCACACATGACCACAGCTTTTTTTCTGAAGCTCAAGTAAAACTCAATTAAAAATTCGCTTAAATAGCAAATAAAGAAAAGTCAAAACATGAACCAACATGGAGTATACTTTGGAAGCTACAAAAATAAAAAACAAAATAAAAAAAAAAATAAAAAAAACGGTAATTAGACAAGCGCTTAAAGTCAGGTGAAGGCAAGCAGCACAGAACTTTATGTGGCGCAACAAATTCGGCGCATGCGCAGCATCTGTAGAAAGTACACTTAAAGATACGTTATTACAATAATAAACAATGATGTAATTGTTACCGAACGAAAAACGGAAAAGTTCTTAAAGTCAGCGTAATTAAAAAATACTCTTAAAGATAAGAAAAACAAAAATTATAATAATAATAATAATAAGAAAAAAAAACAAACAAGCTGTTATTTAAGAGGAGTACAGCGAAGCGCAACTAAAAAGACGCTTCAGCAAGTATAAAAAAAATAAATAATAATAAAACTGAAAAATGATGATGTTAGCAAAAACAAAAGGGAGCTAAAGGGAAGAAAAGGGTATTTAACAATAAAACAAAAAAAAAATACTCTATGTAATCGATCTCTGCCAAGCGCAACGTGCAACAGGTTCTGTACGACCGTGATGAGTTGCAGCACAAGGCGGAACAGTTGCGAAAACGTGCGAAAAAGAAGACAAAACGAACACTTAAAATATCTATAAAAAAATGAAAAATTCGAGCAGAGAACACAGATAAAAATTTCAAAATATTTTCAGCTATGCTGCAAGGACGAATGTCTTGTATAAAAAATGCTGTTGTATAAAAAATGCCGTACAAATCAACAGCACCGTTATGGAGTTGCATTTTCAGCAGTTTCGGCCAACAATTATGGCATTGTTTGCTTTTTTACCTCAATTATACACTGTAAGTGCTCTATAATACACTTTAGAAAAAAAAAGGAAAATTTATCTAGTTTGTTGTATGATTTCCTCTATACAGAGCCGTTGTTTTATTCATTAACTAATATTTCGTGGAATAGCCTTTGGTTTTCAAAACAGCTTTGCACCTTTTGGGCTTTGTGTCCACTAGAGACGCACAAGTAGCCTGGAGTATAGAATATCAGGTTCGTTGGATATTTTCCCATAAATTGTCTTTGCTTGTGGATCTGACACTTCCAACTTTCTCTTTAACTATGCTCCACAAGCTCTTAATGGGATTAAGGTCGGGATATTGGGGAGGCCAGGTCTTAACCAGGTCGATCCCCTTCTCCAAAATCCATTTCCACACAAGGATTGAGATGTGCTTCGGGTCGTTATACTACTGCAATTGCCATTTTAGAGGCATCTCCCACTCTGCAAAAGGAAGCATTACCTTCTCAAAAATGTTGATGTAGAGAAACCTGTTCATAGGTTCTTTTATACAATACAGAGGTCTCACACCACACCAGGAGAAGCATTTCCATACCATAATACTTCCCCTTTTGTGTTTAAAGATCTTCAATATATATTTCGTGTTGAACTCTTCACTTTTCGAATTCCTAACCCAACGTTTGCCATCACTCCAAACTAGATTTATTTTGCTTTCATCTGACTATAACACGTTACGCCCTTTTTTTTATGTTTATTTGACCGTAGCACTCAATGTGAGCTTTAGCAAACTCGATGCGACACTTTCGATGTCTCTATGTCAACGTTTTTACTTTCCGAGCTGTTCTTCCATAAAGTTTTCTTTCCACTCAACGTCTCCCCACAGACTGATTACAAATTTCAACACCTATCTCTTCTCTAATTGCGGAGAGAACTCCTAAAAGTCATCTCTCCTTTTTAGCTGACTTGAATGAATTACGTGCCACCAACAGTTTTATGTCATCATCATGTTTACTTGTAGTTTTGTGAGGCCTACCTCACTTGCAACGAACTTTTTGAAGTAATACGTCTTGGTAGACAAGTGTCGAAGATCTGCCAATAGTTTTAGCTATTTGTCGTATACTTTGTCCCTCATCCCGCAAAAATCTAAAAAGATTCTTCGATCCAACTTTTACGAAGATAATCCCAGTGGAACCTACGCCCACAGAACCCAAAAACTTGTCAATGATCTTACTAGTTCAGTGGTGCTCACTACATGGTTTGACATAGCTCGCGGGCATCGTGTGTTGTTGAACGTTTGCCCACGAAGTAGCAATCGGCAAGCTGTGCTCGTTACACTGCGTAAAAGCTTGTTTTTTCTGCTGTGCTTTAAATTTAAAGTCAGTATGTTTTAAGCGCTTACCTAGTCTAGTTCCAAAAATAATTCCATTGGAAAATTTTTGTCAAGGAATCATTGATTTTCTCTAAGGAGTACATAGAACCTATCAAATTTGATAGAAACAGTTTTAGTTTTAAATTAAGCCATGATCCATGAACAAAATATTAGAGTGAACAAAAGCCATTACCCAACTTATGGGTGTTTTTTTTTTAGAGTTGTAGAATTTCCTAGAGGGATAGCTGTCAAACGAGTTGTCAAAGTAAAATGTGTTTAACATTTATGTTCAATATACTTTGGCAAATCGCCATTTTTGCTTTAATTAAAGATACTTATTATTAAAATCTCGTAAATAAAATACCCCTTTATCCTTTTGCAGCCCAAATGTCATATTTTAAAACTTATTTCAAAAAAATCGGACCAGTACTTTTGGAGTGTAGTGGCAACAAAAAATTTGCACTTTAATTTTATATTTTATATAATAGACAGAAGATAGATAGATAGAATTCTCTAGAGGGATAGCTGTCAAACCAGTTGTCAAAGTTAACACATGTGTTTGACATTTCTATTCAGTATAATTTTTCAAATCGCCATGCAAAGACTTAGACCAGAACAACGTTTACAAATCGTGGAAATTTATTTCCAAAACTCGCGTTCTGTGCGGCAACTTTACAGAGCACTTCGCACACATTTCGGTACGTATAATCGTCCATCTGAACAGATTATACGCAATACGATGAATTGATTTATGTCGACGTTTACTCTTATGCACAATATTCATCGAATACGAGATCACACTGTGCGAAGAAGCCATCAACGCTGTAGAGGTGAGTATGATCGAGGACCCAAATTGATCGATTCGACGCTGTTCTCAACAAGTCGGCCTTTGTACGTCCAATAGTTAAAAGATTTTGAGGAAATACCATGGCTTACACTCGTATTAAATCCAACTGGTGCAAGATAGGCTTGGGTAGTTCATGTACGGACTAGTTCAATTGAACAATTCCCACTCATGAACTATGTGAACTGGTTCAGTGTTTCTCGTTCTTTTAGTTCAATTGATATTGCAGCGAGTAAGAACAAAACGAACGAGAGCAAAAATAACTAAATTTACCATGCTATGGTTTGAGTCCTTGGTTTGTCCAAACGAACTAAAAGACCTAGCGAACTAAAAGACCTAACGAACTAAAATAACGAACGAACTAAAATAACTAACGAATTAAGAGAACAAACGAAGTAAAACATGATACGAACAAAACGAACGAACGAACTAAAAGAACTAATTGAACTAACTAGTTCATTACATACGATTGTACTAAAAAGAGCGATCTTTAGTTTCAGAGAAAAGCTCCGTGGGACATATTGAGCTCGTTGATCCAAAAAAAAGTGTGTCCAAAATCTCTTAATTATTTCAATGATCAAACTCATTCCATAGATTATCTTAATCGAACCTATTTGTCATAAGATCATGAGAACTCGTTTGAAGAGTCCAGAAAAACCATAAAAGCTTGAAAACTCATTTCTCTAAGGTCGTATCAGATTTTTTTTTACAAAGGGTTAGGTAAGGGTATTTTTGGTAAGGGTAATTGTAACTTAATTTCCTAAATTAAGTCAATTAACTTTAAACAACGATGTAACTACTCATTCATTCGGAGTCGTTTCAGTAACTTTTTGTTTGGTGCCTAATGTTAATCAATATTAAAAATTTGTAAAAATAATTGAAATTTCATTGTAACCAAAAACGGTCTCACAAGGCAAAGCAGCAGCTGTCAGGCATTTATTTACATCATTAATAACATCATACATGTGTGATCATCAATTTGATTAACTAGCATTTATAGCTATAGCAAGCAAAAACAAAAAAGCAATATATGGGGATCAGTCAGGTTCTATTTAAGGTAAATTTTCACAAAGTATTTTACAAATCAATCAAGTAGTACATCAATGACAGTCATCATTTTTCATGGCTTAATTTCTATTTTACAAAATTCCCGTATATCCACAGCTAATTAGTTTTAGCATAACGTTTGTTACAACTCTAAAGTTGTCGACAAACGATTAAACTGAGGACAAATTAATTTTAAGCACCATTTAACCTAAACAATAAAAAAATTGACAATGTTTTTCGTAAAACTTTTGTCATCCAAAATAAAATTAGAAGTGAAAGCGTTCATTTGCTGTTGTACGAGGGTAATTTGATAAGTCAGTGACTTTTTGAATACAAGTTATTTTCTTCTTTTTTTTTTTTTTTGCACAAACCATTTGATTTTTCAAAAACATTTCCTGTTGGATCGATACAATTAGTTCAGGGTTTTTCCAATATTTTTATTCCTTCTAAATAAGAGGTTTCATCAAGGTCCTTAAAATATGCGTTTTTTTTTTCAGTGTTGATCTCTTCATTCGACCCAAACCTCTTAACGCCGAGCCATTTTTCAGGTTTGGAAATAGGAAATAGTCGCAGGGGGCTAAATCTGGAGAGTCGGATCTGGATGGAGTAGCAATTCGTAGCCCAATTTAAGGATTTTTTCTTGGCGATTAAAGACAACTGCGCCGGTGCGTTGTCATAGTGGAAGAAGAGCAATTTTTTTCTTTTCCAAAAGATTTCACAAGACTTTTCTATGAAATTTTCTTTCTACATAGTTGTATCATTTTTTGTTTCAATAAGTTTCACTGAGATTTTCTATGGCGAAAGTTGGATTGAAATGGAACCCTTACTTCTTTAGGTTCTTTTGTACTTTTTTTTTTTTTCTTTTTTTTTTTTGAACAAAAATTAATGAATCTAGCGGGACTTTTCGATAGGCTTGTTCACCACAAAGATCGCTCTTTTTAGTTAAATCATATGCGGGTATGGGCACCACTACATTTAAAGCTTCTGTGTTTGTGCTTTTGTCTTTGCTTAGTTGTTGCATTTTGTGTTGCTACATAAGCCTTTGCTCGCCATGTCTCTCAATTGCTCTCAGCTGGCTCCGAAGCTTGCTCCTTGCCTATAGCTGATCATATATAATAAACTCGTTCATTTAGTACTTCGTTTGTTCTTTGAGTTCGTTAGTTCTTTTAATTCGTTCGTTCTTTTAGCTCGCTAGGTCTTTTAGTTCGTTTGGACAAACCATATCTTGGTAAATTTAGTTATATTTGCTCTCGTTCGTTTTGTTTCTACTCGCTGCAAAATTAAGTGAACTAAAATGAACTAATAGAACGAGAAACACTGAACTAGTTTACATAGCTCATGAGTGGGAATCGTTCAATTGAACTAGTTCGTTCATAAACTACCCAAGCGTACTTGTCGACCGAGGGTAGACTCATTGATTTTAGTCGAAGAATTGTACAGTATTAAAAAATGGAAAATATGCTTTCACACATACTTAGTGGTTCCTATTCGAACCATTAAAATCCAAAGAGATTCTACTAAAACATATATTAACTCAGTGGAACCTATTGGCCATAGAAACATAGATTTTAGTTCAAAAAGTTAACAAAACTTTAGAAAGAACTTTCCATCCTTATCTCCTTTTTCATAGATAATCCCAGTAGAACCTACGAGTACTGTTCCTCCAACCCGAAAACTTTTCAATTCTGTTCTATTCCACTATTCTATGGCTAGCGGAACCTTTTGACCGTGGGTGGAGTCCTAGATTTTAGTCCAAGCAATATCCAAAAATGTTTTAATGGCAAATCTGCTTTCATAGATAATTAGGGTCAGTGGCGGATCTAGGATTCGCCATAGGGGGCTGAAATTAGACTTTTGTATGCCAAGGGGGGGGGGGTGAAACTTTTTTTGGACTTTTTTCATTTTTTTCCATACAAAAAATTCTCCAAGGGGGGCTAAAGCCCTTTCAGTCCATATGTCGATCCGCCACTGATTAGTGGTACCCATTGGAACCCAAAGACGTTCCCCTAGCACATATATTAACTCAGTGGAACCTATTAGCCATAAAAAAAATCGATTTTTGTTAAAAAAATTCAACAGAATTTTAAGAAGTTTTATCGATCCAACTTTTTGGTAGATACTCCCAGTGGAATTTACGATTTGTTCACAGAATCCAAAAACTTGTCAATGATTCAACTAGTTTTGCTTTTTGTCATCGTGGAAGAGCACTTTTTTCTTCGCCACCATCTTCACAACAGCTATGATTTCTCGACACTAGTTGAGGTCTAGCAAACCTTAGTAACTGTGGATCACAGTCAAAGTCATGCAAGACTACTGATGCGTTAGTGTAGCGGCCAACGAAACAGTCTGTCTAGTCTGCTGTATGATTTGCTCTATACAGAGCCGTTGTTGTTTTGTTAGTTGTTTTCTTCATTAAAATATTTGGACTTAAGCTCCACAATTAATTTATAATATAGCTGTGCATAATATTGGCCGGTGATCGTTTTGTCCTTTTTTAAGGAAATCGATGCGAATGACTCGGCATGCATCTCAAAAACTGTCGCCATGATCTTGTTGGCCGACAGACCTAGCTTGGCCTTCTTTGATACACGTTCACCCGGAGAAGTCCACTAATTTGACTGTTTCTTGGTATTTGGTGTGTTGTGATGCATCCATGTTTCGTGGACACGATTACAAAATGGCGCAGAAATTCCTTCGAATTGCAGTTTAACATCTCCAAACACTTCTTTGAAGTAGTCACACGACTGCGCCTATGATCGAGTGTGATGTAGCCCCTCAGTTGAGATGCCATTAGAATCAGCCACCTCACGCACTTTTATTCTCCAAGTGTCCAAAATCATTCAATGGATTTCAGCAACGATTTCTGGCGTGATGACCTCTTTTGGGCCGACCTGATGGTTCAGCGTCACTTGAGCTGGTACGACCACAAAAAAATTCAGTAAATCACTTCTTAACCATTGAAAGTGATGATGCAGTGTCCCCATTTTAACTATCAAACCTTTCCTGGGTTTCGCTGATGATGTTTTTACGCAAAAAAGAATGCTTGATGAGTACACGAAATTCACTTTTTTCCATTTTCAACGAAATTGTCGGGGTTGTCTGCTTTCAATGGCTGTCAAACACAATCTTAATTACATAGCTAGCTCAAAATTTGACAGTAGTGTATTAACAGATGATAGTTGACCGATCCAGTGTTGTATTTTAAGTTACTACGCGATAAATTCCAAAAGTCACTGACTTCTCAAATTGTCCTCGTAAGTTTTGTGGTTTTACTATTTTAATAAGTTGTATAGTTTCTCTATTATAATTATTATTTCTTACTTTGTTTGCTGTTGCACTAAGTTATCCACTTTGGCCCGTATGGCCTCCGCCGAGGGTTTGTGAACTTCCCCAAGGAATGTGACGATTGATTTTGAGAGCGTCTCAATCTCTTTATGTGATGATTTAAGTTCTTCAGATTCACCGAGAATTTCCTAGAAAATAAAAAACGAAACATTACATTCAAATACTCAATAAATAGTCGTTATTGCGCATGTAAAGACTGTTATGACATTTTCTATAAAGTTATGACATTTCTTTTATATATTTCTAAATGTTTTTCTGTCTGTACCGATAAAATCCCTTAGCGGATTCGGAAAAATAAAAACAAATACTGGAATTGTTTAAAAATAACACAGTTCCAGTTTTATAGACTGTATAAAAATTCAATCGAACAAAGAGGTGTGACACCTGTCATACAACTCAAATTTTTTGTAAGATGAACCTCATATTCAGTTTAAATTTTTGGAAGAAGCCAGTGTGGTTTGACTGAAAAAAAAAGAAAATATGAAAAGAGATTACATTTCTCATACCACCAACAGTGCTGCTTCTCAGACTATTCTCTCTATATCATGCTATTAATGAGAACAATTAACTGTCAACAGGAATTTACCTCCTCTGGTGAATTTCGAAAGCTTTTTATTTATCAAGGTTGTTGCAGAATACTAATAAAGCTTTCGCTTGATAAAATTCTTTTATAAATTTAATTTATAAATATTTCAGTTAAATAAAAGGCAGAAAAAAAATGAAAAAAAAAAATTGAATAAATTAATGAAAGCAACAACAACGAATGGCATCATATTTGCAAAAACAAACAAAATTACATTGTTGTTGTTGAAAAAATTATACGTTTATCAGCGCGACCACCAACTCAAAAGTCATGTTCACAGCGACTGAAATTTCAACGCCGTCACACAAACTGTTCTAAAAATAAACACAAAATAACTAAAAAAACTATAGCAAACACTATGGTGGAGAGGGTGTGGCAGCACAAAAGGGCGCCAAGTAAGTCAGACACGATTTCAAGTGTAGAAATTGAGCTAAAGCGAAAACGGTTGCTGTTGATAAAGTATCGTTTGATATATGAATATAATGAAAACGAAATGAAAAAGCCGGCTGGGCATAGAAAGACGCAAAAGTAGTGAGAACCACAAAAAAAAAAAAAATAAAACAACGGTAGCAACAAATCATTCTGGTGCCACTTACAGATAATAAGCGAATATAAAATAAACGTTGTTTAAGCGTTACATACCACATGGATAATTATGGGAAAATAAAGCTTAAACAAATTGGGAATTAAAGGAAGTAAGATGATGCGAATGAAAAAATTACTACTTTTAAAAAATAGTTGAGTAAAATACTGCAATATATCCCCGGGATATTATCCCGTTATGTTTGTAAGTTCACTGAGTACTAATCTTAAAAACGTGCACTTTTAAAAGCTGTTTCTTAGTATTAAAATAGCTATGGACGTGAAAAGACAATTAGTTTTAAGCTTTGGTAATCTAGGTCTTAGACAAATACTATAGATTAGGGATGTTACGGAGGTGAGTTTACCGGACCCGGAGTCGGAACCGAAGTTTTTCAATTTGATTTATTTATTTGATTTCAATTTATTTGAAAACGGAAAAAAGAAAACGAAAATAAGCTAACGTCAACGTTGAACAGTGCTGCCAGAGAGTTTATAAGCAATCAAAATTATTTTACGGAGCACTGCGCTCGTCAAATCGGCAAATCGTGTCAAATCGATCGAATCAATGCGTTTCGATCTTCGTTATAACTCCGATTCAAAACTATCAGAACTTATCGAAGTCGGAGTCGAAGGCATAAAATCAATCGGAAGTTCCGACCTTTCGGAACCGAATTCGAAGCTCCGTTACATCCCTACTATAGATGTACTTCGATAACATCAAAATTTTGGTAAAATATCAGGTGTACAAAAAGGTTTTAAAGGATTTTTTTGAGATGGCATTACAAGCATTTAATCGAATCGGACAATGGTATAGTAATACAAGGTAGTATTGACAACTGCTTATTTTCTCTTCTACAAGAAAACATCTCCTGTCAAAAACAGATGTTTGTGAAAATGCATCTGTAGCTGCTGAAGTTGTTGTTTTTTTCAGTATGTGTCGTTTCGCTTAAGTGTTAACAACATACAGTGGCTCACAGCTTATTTCATGCAGTGCATACTTTTAACTGTAAGACTCTATTACAACCAAACTAAGAGGAATTAAAAATTAAAAATGTGGCAGCATTTAAAAGATCAAGTAATCTAGTTTAACAATGGAACTTCGTTTGTTGAGAAAACATACATTTAAATAACTTACAAATAAGAAAACAAAATATACTGCTTAATTTCATGTCACAGCTTATTTTATGTACTGAGGATACTTCTTAAAAATAACCCTTTTATGCGTTATTATTTTAGGTGTTAGTACTTGGTGTGATAGCTATTGCCTTTAATAACAGCATCATCGTCGTTTTGGCATCGATTTCACTAACTTTTGTGTCGTTTCCGGTACGATTTTGCTCCATTCTTCCAAGATTGCTTTTTTCAGCAGTTCTTTACTTGATATGGGATTATTTCGGATATTGTTTTCCACGCGTTGCCCACAAATTCTCTATGACATTCACGTCAGGACTCTGAGCAGGTGGTGTCATCAAGTGCGGACAATTCCATATTAACCAGGACTACACCATTGCCGATTTGTGCTTATTATCATTGTCCTGATAGAAATTCACAATTTTTCGGAACTTTACAGGAAATTCTCTTTTAAGATATCATGGTACATCATTTCATTCATAGTATTTTTAATAAATACTACATTTATAACACCCGCTGCAGGAATGCAGGTCCAAACCATCACTCTACCACCATTATGCTTTACTGTGGCCTTTAGGTTTTCTTTCTTAAGCTCAGTATTTATTCGGTCTGCGCTAAGCATACAAAAGTCATACCATCTGAGCCAAATATATGAAATTAGACTCGTTTGCGAAAATAACGCTCTTCCAGTAGTCAGATGTCTTCGATATTTGTTGAGCAGAGAACGAAAGTCGACTTAGTTTATATATTTATTTTTTTTTTTTTTTTTGCTGATAAATGGTTTATTTCTAGCTACTCGACAATTGAAGCCATGTTCACGCAGCACTCTTCAGACAGTTTCAGCACTATATGATTTTCCCAACTCGTTTTCAACTTCAGTGACCAGTTGAGGAGCTGACAATTTGAGATTAGCCCTTATTTTCCGTTATATGTAGCGCTCGTCAGTAGCTTCCAACATTTTATTTGCGAGAAAGTTTACTTTTCTGCTTTCATTTGAAGAAAAATGCAGCTGAAGGCCGCCATCGAATGCTGCAAGAAGCTTACAAGTAACATGCTTCATCGATTTCCAGGAGCGCGAAGGACGGCCAGAAAAGTTTGGAGATGCTGAATTGGAGGCTATATTGAATGAAGACTCATGCCAAACGCAAGAAAAACTCGCAAAAGCATTGGGGGGTGACTCAAAAACCCATATCTGTTCGCTTAAAAGCCATGAGAATGACTCAAAAGGTAGGATATTGAGTTCCGTATGAATTCCGTATGAACAGAGCAACTCTACCGAACTCAATTAATGCATTTGAGCCGAGCATTGAAGCAAAAACGGCCAGAATACGAGCAAAGACACAACAAGGTAGTTTTGCAACATGACATCGCTAGGCCATATGTTGCGCAGGCGGTCAAAACATACCTTGAATCGCTGAAATGGGAAGTCCTACTCCATCCGCCGTATAGCGCAGACATTGCCCCTTCCGACTACTCGATTTGTTTTCGTCGATGATGATCCCTTGAGGATCAGCACGTTTGCTCTTTTGAAAAACTCCAAAATTGGATCGATTCGTCGATCGCACCAAAAGACGCATCGTTTTTCGATATGGTATCAGAAAATTGTCATAGAGATGGACAAAAAGTAGTGGCTAGCGATAGACAATACTTTGAAAAATGAATTTGTAACAAATTTTTCACAATAAAACGTCAAACTTGAAAAAAATGCTTTAAATCTTTTTTTGCTAACCAAATACTAGCTTAAGACCACGATTTTTGAAGTGATAACTTCTTTAGGTGCGTTTGGCAATTTTTGATGAGTGATTTTCTCGATTCAATCGTCAGCATACCGTTAGATTTTGCCGCTGCTACTGTATGTTCGAACATGTGCGCACTCGCATCGTAGTAGTTGCTACACACAATCTTACGTTTGCATTTTGTTGTTGTTTGTGTCAACATTTTTATCATGTGTGTGTAGGTTTGTGCTTTTTATAGTTTGTTCCTACATACATAGGTATATGCATGATACAATTATAAGGTAACCAGCTGGAAAATAAAAAGCGCTCCTAGAAATAGCGCATCTTATGCGCATTTTTGATGCGCTTGAGGATGCGCTTTTTAGAGTTCAGAGTTGTGGAGCTCATATTTATACCCCCACGTTTAAAAAACGTAAATGGGGGTATATTAATTTTGTCACTCCGTTTGTAACGCCCACAAGTAGGCTTGGCAGGTATAGAAAAGTATATATATTCTTGATCAGCATCACCACCCGAGTTGATTTAGCCATGTCCATCTGTCTGTCCGTCTGTCCTTCTGTGATCACGATTACAGCCGTAATTTTCAAGCTATCATCACGAAATTCGATATTTAAGCTTTTATTTAAAAAATAAAGATCAAGTTCGAAAATGAGCCAAATCGGATGGAAACCACGCCTACCTCCCATACAAAGTGATTTTATCAGAACGGTAAAATCTCTTAGAATTCCACAAAAATTAATATATGGACTAGAAATTGTGCATATGAGCTTTGCTATTTAATATACGCTTTGAGTATGAAATGTAACCAAATCGGATAAAAACCACACCTAACTCCCATACAAAGTGACTTTATCAAAAATTGTAAAATCTCCTTAAATTCCACAAATATTAATATATGGACTTGAAATTTTGCATATGGGCTTTGATATACATATAACATGTACTCTGTGTATGAAATTCAACCAAATCAAGTGAAAACCACACCCACCTCCCATACAAAGTGACTTCATTAAATAACAAACACGAATAGTTTCTGTTAAAACTATGACGAAAATGTTTCTACAAATAAACATGTTTTTGACTGCTTAAGATTTGATATATATTTTGGTTCGGACGTGGGGGTATTTTAACTTCGGCCCAGTCGAAGATCATTTCTTACTAGTTTTATATACATTTTGTTCACAAGTAATCAAGCAAGGAAATATCAGAGCGTTAAGACATTTGACTGTAATGCCAGCAGTCCGAGGTCAATCTCCGCATGTGACAAAAAATAAAATTTTCGCTTTGTTTTTAGTTAAAAAGGGCTCTATCCACAAGGAGAACAAAGCGCTCTACTGCTTTTTAGGAGGGCTTCAAATGCGCTAATGAAGCGCTCGGTTTCCTGCTGGGTAGGCACATATTGAAGAGCGGGATGCGCTAGTTGTCAAAATCAGCTGGTCATTTTTTAGATTTTCTAATTGTTGTTGTTGCTTTTGTCGTTTGACGTTTGTAGCTCCTACAGCATTGTTGTTGCAAAATTTTTCAATTGATCAGCCATCTTAAAATGAGCTTATCTTGTAATTGTAGCATGGGTATATGTAATAATGAGTAATGCGCTAGGCAGCTCGAAGAAAACTCAAAGCCTTTGGTTGATTTTCTGCGATTACAATTTAATTTAATCATGTCAAATGATCCAAATGAGAGCACCACGAATACGGTACAACACTTGACGGAGTTTTTTTTTTAGATATTTAAATAAATTTGAATCTAAAGTTTTTGTGTCGTATTTCAGCTACCACAAATCCATTATTTCATTCTTAGAATATAACAACAATAAATAAATTTCCAAAACAATATTAATATCAACTTGTTTCCAATTCATCCATTTATTATATGAGATAAATGTTGTTATTTATGTACATAAATATATCTTTAAGAATTGGAAAATGAGACGTTATCACTTCTACCGTGTGGACATAGGCACACAGCTTTTTTTCTTCTCTATTTCGATGTAATTGTACCCTTAGAGCAGATTATAAATAAAATTTGCATTTATTCAATTAAAAACTTCGTCAAAGTTTAAGATTCAATTTCAATTTGTTTATTTACCGACTCTGACTCTGAAGTGAATGTGCTTCATAAGCACATTTTTTCCATCGCAAATATTTACCATATGTAACATATATGAATTTAAAGTAAATGTGCTTTATTAACCATGTTCATTCACATTTGCTGTGGATTGAACTTATACGCTCTGGGTTGGATTTTTCCCCCCTTTTTAAGTTTCTTCAATTTTTTTCAGTCTGAATACGACGTCGAATAGTCGAATATTTGCCAAGTTTTGATTTTCTATCGTATAAAGTTAAAAACTGACTTTGTTGAATAAATAATACATTTTGTGTATAAGGTACCACGCCCCTTCTTCCAACCAATTAACTACACTGACCATAGTGATACCGTGTAATATTTAAACACTACGTTAACATTACATCCGGATTCGCCGATCGAATTTAAGTCGGCACAAACTGACAAATAGCTACAAAAGCTCGTGTATAATAGATTTTTAATTTTTACTGCTAAGCGTTATGCTCAAAAGTTAAGATTGGTTTTTAAATGAATTCTATCGCTTTAAGCACTCAAAAGCTGACAACAATGAGCGCGATCTATTGAATTAGCCAGTCGTCTGGCCGTGAACTTGAATTTGTTGCGACAGCAGTTTATATTATGGCCTCGGGGGAGAGAGTTGTTTATTTGCTCATTTATTGTTGTTGTATATTTGTTGTTTTTCTTTTCATCAGGCTGACAGAATAAACAAGCTTTATTATGTAAATTGATTTATTAGGGCGCTAGATATGGCGTTTGAATTCTCCAATTTCATATTACTAAGCAAATGATGAGCTCATATTTGAAAAAAATAACAATTAAAGAAACAATACAACCATATAAACAGTTAAAGACTTCAAGATACATTTGTATCTTAAGGTGTATTAGGATACTACGCATGGTTTTCATGTTTTGTTTTGCTTGTATAGCAGTAAAATGTGGCTTTTCTTCAGAATGTGCTTCATAAAACATATTTTCGGAAGGACAGCTAATAAGAAACAGTTAAGTTGTATTCGCTTTCATTCATAAAGAAGCAAAATGACTGAATGTTTTAAGAAAACAAAAAAAAAAATTCAAATCAAAAGAGCACATTTTTTAAGTTAAAATGTTCTAGAATCATTAACATCTCTACATTGCTCTTACAACCTGGGTTTCGCTCGAGCTAAAATTGCCAACAAAAGCTATTATTTTGTGCTTGAAATTTTAATCAGCCGCCCGCCCTGTTTAACTGGTTTTTTTTCGCATTATAAAGCACCAACTATGAGCTCACGCCAGCACGAGTTGTATGCAATAAATTTAACAGCTAAAAAAAAACGCAAAAAGTAGCTAAAAATCATAAAAATCCAGTTTTGACTTTATGCGATATGATGGAACATTTACCGATTTAAAAAAAAAAAAATCAATTTTTCTATTTTATTGCTATTTAGTACACTCACCTGGATGGCATGCTTTGTATCTTCCAAATGACGTCGCGATCTTACGACTGGATCGACATTTCGGAATTTATCTTCCAAACGTCCGAGTGCTTTTTCCCAGCTATGCAAACGATTCTCAAATTGATCCCAAGACTCGGCAATGCTCTGCAAAGTGTCACGACGATTTTCCAAACCTTTGATTAGATCAGCCCAAAGGCGATTCAAATCGGCGTTATCTTTTTCGATCAACTGTCGATTACGTGTGTCAGCTTGACGTATGAGTCCTTGTGCTTGTTGATTGACGAGTGCAATGTCACTTGTTTGACTCTGTAAGGCAATTCAAGAAAAATAATTAGTTTTTGTTTTTGTTTTTGCAAATAAAATAAAAGTAAAATATTTCTAGATTAATAAATTGAGTAAAACTTCACACAATGAAGCTTTTTTGAGGTAGGGTAATTCTGGAGAATTCGTACCTAGAGATAATACACTTGGAAAACTTTACTTCAAGAATCTAAAGGATTCTCAAGACTCTCAACAATAAAAATCTACAAGCTACTGGGATTCTTCAACTTGTCCAGTACGTGCAAATGACGAATGGATGGCTATAGGTATATTTTGGCTGGGTTTCTGTACCTAAGTTAAAAGAAAAGGCTTTCTGTCAAGAGTTTAAAGTCATGGAGTTCAAAGCCATCATTAACATTCTACGAGATATTAGCAATTATGCGAGAAAGATACATATGTTAGCATGGAAAGTCATCCGCTGGAACTGAGCTCTAAAGAGGTTCTTTCATAAGGATGAAATGTTGAATTTATGAATTGATAGGATATCCAAAAGAAGCCTGTGGGGAATTTCTTTAAATTTTTACTCATTAAGATGTCCAGTAGAAAAAGCGATCATCCAAAGATAGCTTTTTGGCACATCCTTTAACCCTTTGAGTCACAGCGGGACCGCTACGGCCCCACCTTTTATTTTTTGTGACGCACATCTTTCGAAACTATATTTTTTTGTTACCACGAATCTGAAGTCAAAATTTGAAATTATACAAATCCAAGATGGCGAATCCAATATGGTGGACCTATTTTTCTGTTAAAGTATGCTTTTTCACAGTATTTAGATCAGTAATCATTTTTGAGGAGTTTTTTAAGTGGTAGATTACGAATCTGAGGTCAAACTTTGAAATTATTCAAATCCAAAATGGCGGATCCATTATCAAGATAAATTTTTTTATTATATTTTATTCATGAAAATTTTGTAAAAACAAACTTACATAACTATGATAACCAATATAAAACTAGTCTGCTAAAAAATGGTCACTAATGGTCTGCCATTTGGATCCGCCATATTGGATCTGCAATTTTGAATTTTTAGAATTTACAAAAACTAACTTCTGATTTGAAATCAGCGACCCCAAAAACCCATACATATACATTATAACCACTATAATACAAATCTAATGGAAAATGGACACTAGTGGTCCGCCATATTGGATCCGTTATTTTAAATTTTCAGATTTTTCAGGATGTGACTTCAGATTCGTAATGAGTGACCCCGAAAACCCCCAAGTAAAAATTCAGACAAAAATATTCAATAGAAAAATCTTTGACTCGAATGATCGACCCTTCACTACCAAATGTAATATCTTTTTTTATATGGAGTTGCTACGTAAGGGGTATAATCCTTCGTCACATTTTCGAGCACATAAGAAGTGATTAGTCAAGAATCCAATTACCTTCTTTTGGGAAGGATATTGATTTTTTTTTTCTATTTTGTGTTCGTTTTCCACTTTTGTTTTCTATTTCATCACTATGCTGCAAATTTGTCGAATTTTGCCCCGTTTATTGGACGTTTCAAAAGTTTTTTTTAACTTTGCATTTTTTGCATAAGAAAAGATAGATCGCTTTAGAGAGGTGTTCGCCTACCTTCCGACTGGGTGTGCTATTGAAGTTGAGTTTGAAAGGGAGAGGTATGTCAAGCGTGATACTAACGGTCTTATATAATCTTTATTTTTTCAAGCCATGGCCAATTCAGTGACAAATATTCGTTGTCAAATGTAAATATTGCCATTTGGTTATGTGATTCGGTGTCGTTTGAGTTGAATTGCTTTTTCTTGGTGGAATCTTCTGCCATGATGATATTGAGGGCTGACCCTTCGAAGAGTGATTGCTCAACATCGCAAGCATGGCTAAGACTAGGTGGAGTTGTGACCGGACGGCAAAACTCTCTATTTGGCTCCCTAAGAAGTGATCGGAGGGAATACATCCCCAAGGGTAAATATTTCTTTCGCAAAAGTAATGGGCGTCAGTCATACATATTAACCCTCTCCGGCCCCCCCTTAAAGCCGCATGTTCAGGTGTAGGGAATAAGTACCCAAAAATCATAAAATTTGTATGGGAGCTCCCCTAAAGAATGATCAGAGGGGATAGGTCCACAAGGGAAAAATTTTTCTTTTCAAAAGTAATGGGGGTCAGTCATACATATTAACCCTCTCCGGCCCCCCCTTAAAGCCGCATGTTCAGGTGTAGGGAATAAATACCCAAAAATCATAAAATTTGTATGAGAGCTCCCCTAAGGGGTGGTCGGAGGGAATAGGTCCGCAAGGAAAAAATGTTCCATTTGCAAAAGTAATTGGGGTCGGTCATACATATAAACTCTCTCCGGCACTCCCTTAAGGCCCCCCATACAGGTGTAGGGAATAAATATACAAAAATCATTAAATTTGTATGAGAACTCCCCTAAGGGGTGGTCGGAGGGAATAAGTCCCGAAGGGAAGAATGTTTTTTTGCAAAAGGAATTGGGGTCGGTAATATATATTAGCCCTCTTCGGCCCTCCTGTTCAGGTGTAGGGAATAAATATACAAAAATCATTAAATTTGTATCGGAGCCCCCCCCCCCCCCCCTCAAGGGAAAAATTTTCCTTTTTTAAAAGCAATGGGGGTCGGTCATACATATTAACCCTTCTCACTTAATACGAAAACCTAGTGTTACCCAAAAAACTGACTTCATATTCGGTTACAGCTACTTCGAAAATATTAAACGAAGTCGTTAAACCCCACGGGGGTTTTTTTTATAATTGTTGAACAGTGTATTTAAAATTCTTTCCTTGGTGCAAATGGACATAAAAGCATGAATTTTCATTGCTTTGGCGAATGTTCCTCATTTCTTGCTTCGTTGGGTATTCTTGATTCGTAGGCAAGCGCTCGTACTCTATGCCATTCGTTTTACAGCGATAAGTGCATGTATCATTCTAAAATGCAGAAGGCACATTCGTAGCTCGTATATTGACGAGACATTCAAAACGCCATTTGAATGCACTCAAGTTGTTCTCTGTGGCAGGAATCAAAAAAGTACCATCGACGTAATGTATTTCTTGGATGTTAATTCCTTGAACCTCCGACACTTCGCCATGGACCACGTAGAAGTGAACCCACATGACTCCGTTAAATCTCTAGAATGGATTTTTAAACCACACTCGATGGTTATAAGGCAATGAGTCAATCTTCTTCCAACGAGCCACTCGATTAAGCATAACAGCAAGAATAGAGGTTATGATACCTAAACGTCTAAATAGAACTAATTGCATACTAACTTGCGACAGTATAACCAGTCAAACCAACCAACCATGCTTAATGATTCAAAATTTCAATACTTTAGCTAATGATGAAAAATGTAAAGTTAGCTCTTATTTTCATTTTTTCAGCCATATATATACAGCCATGGAAAGATAAAAAGCACATTTTCTGTGCTTGCTCTTATTTAAATAAAAGTACAAACACAATTTCCAAAAGATTTTTTTTTCTAAAGTTCTTGAGTCTAAATCAAAGAGTATAACAACAATCTATTACCGTTTCTAGTTGTTGTTGGTAATCGAAAGTCTGTCTTTACTACAATGAGTGGTTGAAAAACAAATAGCACACTTGCATTGAGAGATTATTTATGGTGTGATAATTGGAAGATCAGGTCTAATTATTTTAATAAATTTTAATGCTAACCAAGTGTCAAAACAGTATAAAATAATAAAAATGGGTCGTGGAATACATTGTACAGTAGAGAAAAGAAACATTATTCTTTAAAATTAAAGTTTTAAAATTAGTTTTAAATTTCACTGCTTTAAAATTAGTTCAGTTAGACCGGTCATATATGTTAAAATAAAAAGAACGCGAATGGATAAGGCTATTGAGCGTAAGAGTAAAGCTGATCCATTCAAGTCTTCAAAGGAAATTTTTGTAGAAATCAGAGATGAATACAATGTGGTAATAACGCCAAGGCTCGCACTTATGCATTTAAATGAGGCACTTATTTTTGGCCGCATAGCGAGAAAGAAACCACTTCTCTCAAAGTGAAACTTGAAGGCTAGAATTGCATTCGCAAGAGAACACGCTCCGAAAGATGTTTACCTATTTCTGGAAGAACATTGTTTGGACGGATGGAACTGAAATAAACAGAGCAAGACCAGATGGCAGATCTATTTTGCACCGCCCGAAATGCCAGGAACTCAATCCGAGATACACTCAAAAAACAATTAAACATGGTGGTGGAAGCATAATGGTTTGGGATGCATTCTGATGGCATGGTACTGGTCCCATTGTAAGAATATCTGGAAAATTAGTTCAGTTCAAATATTTAGAAATACTCAAAAATTCGTTGAAGCCATACACTTTTGAATCGATGCCACTTCGGTGGATATTCATGCAAGATAACGATCCGAAGCATACGGCTTGAAGTGTTAAGGCTTGCTTCAGTCCGAACATTTTTGCGTATTGAAATGGCCTGCTCAAAGTCCTGACCTCAATCCCATAGAGAATCTATGGAATGATTTGAAGGTCAAAATAGGACAAGAACATTTCAGTTACCTCAACGCCTTATGGGCTTGAATTCAAGAAGCTTGGTACTCCATCCCTAAGGAGAGATACCACTAAGTTTTCAGAAGGTAAATATAAAAAATTGCTTAAAGAGCATAAATTTAATGATATTTTGCATTTTTTTTCCAGATTAATGCCAAGTGTGCTATTTCTTTTTCCAAGCATATATTTTATGCATAAAGAGAGAATCAATTTTTTATAAGAACTAAATGTCTTTAGAGGTAATTTTTTAAATTTTTCTTTCATACTATATCTCAACAAGTGTTATGAATACAAATATTGCTGACATGTTTGTTGTAGTTTCAATAAAATGGATGCAAACCCATAATTTTATAAGTGTGCTTTTTATTTTTCCATGGCTGTAGTTGTGGTTTTCAAGTAAACTATTTTGTTTCACCCTATACTTTACTTCCCACAAAATTATAGTGGAGTTTGTAATGATCATCATAGTTTTTCAATCAAAAGTCACACCAATGTCTGTTCGTCTAATACTCAAAAGATTTCATGCTGATGTAAATGGAGAAAAAATCTATTGAGTTTTTCGGGATTATTTACGAGATAATCAGACTGTATCAGTTCCAACAAAAGCTTTTTCGTAAGATGCTGTATAAAAAAATATGTAGGTAAATATTTTTTGTCGAAGTTGAAATTCATTTCCCAATATTACTTGAGATATTATTCAAAATTATATTGATTTTCCTTTTACATGTCTTGTATTCGAAAGTAGAATTTTCTAACTATTTTTAAATTTTATTTTTTTTTTTTATTTAATTTTTTAATTTTCTTATGTTTTTTCTTTTTTTTTCTTATTTTTGTTTTTTTTTTTTTTTTTTTTTCATTCGAACACAACACGCCTTTATTCACATCCGTCCCTTGAATTTTTCTCTTTGAATCATTTTTACTTTACATAAGTGCTTTATGAAAATGTGCTATGAAGCACATTTTGCTCTAGACACTACGGTTTTGCACATTATGCTCTAAACACAAAAAACACATTTTTGTGTAATTAATTAACTGCAATAAACTAAATTAATTCAAATATTTTATAGTAATTAATTAAATTATTATAAATTTTACTTCTTTTCTTGTAGTTTTTTTAAATTTTCTGAAATTTTATACAGAAAATTTTTCATACACAAAAAATATTTACAAATACAAATAAAACTTTTATGCTTTGAAAACAATATTTAAACATAATTTTTGTCAACATTTACGATTCGAAAACATAATTTGCATCACTTTTCGCAATATGCTGGCGACGGCGTTAACCCAAACGTTTTCACTTCGATTTTTCACAGTTCATGCAGACACTGAGCCAGACGTTGCCACATTTAAGGCACATATATACACATGCATGCACATAGATACTTAGGTGCCTACACCACATGCACAACAGCTTAACGAAGGGTAGAGGTCAATGGGAACTTAGCCAAGTGTTGAGCAGACAAATTTCACAATCTCGGTTGAAAAAAAAGGGCTCACCTCCCAAAAATCAAAGCAAATGTGCACGAAAATCAGTTTTTGCGTTTCAATTATTTTATCAAAAAATCACTAGATAGCTTTAACTATCATTTAAATCAGTTTTTCACAAAAATGTATCTCACATATATGTACTTGTAGTACTTGTATCTTAGAAAAAAGAATATTATTTTGTAGAATGTTTTTTGCTTTTTTTGTTTTTTTTTTTCAGAACTTGGTTCAAACTGAAATAAACGCTCGAAACCGACGACGTCTCAACTTGAAGTGAATTCGTGCTCAGAAACGTTGAGGCTAAAATGCGAAATAAACGTGAGAAAGGCACATAGATATGCTAGCATACAGGGACAGTTACCAATACCAGTAAAAAGCCGCTTAACCAAAGTGAGAGAGTCACAACAAGAGAGTGAAACTGAATTGACGAAAATACAAGTAATTTGCAAATGTGCAAAAATAATGCCGGTATACAATGTAAAGCACGTTTTAAAGAGTTTATAAATTGTTATTGTGTGAGACGAAAGTAAGGTTGGAAAAGGATGTGATAGAGAGAAACTATTTAGTCGTCAAACAGCTGTAAAATGCGAAGATAATGCGTGAGAAAGTACATTTTGCCAATTTATTTCTAAATTGTATCTTTAAAGTATCTAAGCAATTTTTATAGATCACTTTTGATGAAATCTTTTTTAAAATGTGCTTCGTACACATTTGGCAAAAAAAAAGCAATAATCAAAGGGTTTTATAGACCCAACAAGCACGAAAAATATTTTTCTCCAAGCTTGGGAAAAAAGTGTTCAACCCCCATTTGATCTCCAACTCATTTCTCCAAGTCAACTCCAACATCTTTGAGCTTTTTCAAAACAGAATGAATTTAAAAAAATGTGTTATATTCTTAGGTTTAAAATTATTTTCAATGATTGAAATAAAAAAATAATTGGAAAAGCTTTTTCTTAAAATACTATTTCTTTTTTCATTTTGGGTTGGAGATCGCTTTGAGAAAGAGCTTGCAGATCAAGTGGAGAACCAGCCTTATCTCAACTGGAGATCAAAGGTCAATTTTCTTGGAGAATGGCTTGGATCTCAAGTGGAGGCCAATTGGAGATCCAGCACTGAAGATTGGAGAAACAAACTGGAGCTCAACTTGAGGTCAAGCCAATCTCCAAGGTTAATGTTTACTGGGGAAAGAGATACATTTTAAATAGCAGTTTTGAAAAGGAAAACAAAATTTTTTGGGTTATTTTAGAAAGAAATTTATTATATAGTTGATGTCGTCGGCCTTCTTAAAGGTTAAGATGTCGTAGATGGGCTATGAAATCTGCGGCCATATTCCATCTACAATATCTTAACGAAATTTATTTCAAAATGGAACGTGCATTCAGTTAGGTAAGGCATTGAACTAGTACTAAAATCGGATAAATATTTTATAAATGAATAGAATGAATCTTTTTCAATGTGCTTCAAACGATAAGATACAAAAGATAAGTAAAAAAATCTACTCTGATTTTTAAAAAAAATTTATTTCAGCGCAAAAATGCGAAACGAGCTATTTTCCAACACTGTCTGAGATAGTTCCAATTCACACACACACAGCGAAAACTTGTAAAAAGCCGGTGGTTTATGGGAGGAGAAGAAAAACAAAAAACACAAGAGTGCCCAAAAAGAACAACAGAGCAAAAAGCAGCACATATGTAGATACGTAAATATCTTTGTATCTATTCCATAGAAATACCAACACAGCATTTACAAAATAAAACAGCTGAGTAAAAAGCAGTGCTTTTCACACCCAGTCGAACTACCGAAAAAAAGCTCGAGAGTATATTCGAGTAAAAGCACGTGCCGCACTCAGAGCATGCAAGAGAGCTAACGAGGACATGAGAGAACTTAAGAGTTAAATGAAATTTTTTTAAAGAAAACCCTGCGGTTTTACAAGTTCAGGTTTCAAAGATACTGAACTTGTAATATTCCACCACACATAGAATATTGTTCATAAGAACCAGTCAAAAATTGTGAAACTCCCTTAATACTCTTTAAGTGCTCTTTAGGGTCGCAAATTCTAAACTAGATGATGTCATCATGGCAGCACATTTTAAAGTAGCTTTTTTATGGCTACGACAGAGTTTTATAAATAAAAAAACAAAACAAAAAAACTTTGAGCGTAAAAATACATAAAATAGCCGCATTAAGATGGCAGATAAACAGCTTTTTTTCGTATAAAACATACAAACATGTTTGTAGAAAAAAATGTGTTTTTGTTTACTCTTGTATCTCTTTTTTTTAAGAAAATAAAATCAATTTTTGTTTAGTATTGTTTGTTTTTGCTTTTTTATCGTTTCATTATTTTTTTCCCCTAGCAGATAAGCCTAAGAATGAAGGTCGATGATTATATTTTAGTCTTGACATCGAAGAAATTTTGACTTGAGGTAGGTTCCAAGGCACATTCGAGAGAAACAAAGACTAAAGAAGCAACCAGTATTTTACTGAGTTGCGGTGTCATGATTGAAAAATGAGAAGAAATTTTTTTTCAATTAATCTACTCTAATTTAATTGTAGGTTCTACTAGGGGGAGTAAAAGGGGGCATAATAGTCAAATGTATCAATGTATTGTTAGCACATTATATAAAAAATGTGCTTCTCTTAATTGATGGAATATCATGATAGTTCTAATTTGAGCATTTGGGTGGTCTCCCTCCATAAATCCAATGAAGGCTGAATGTTATATTTTAAATTTGACATCCAAGAAATTTTGATTTGTGGAAGGTTCCAAGGTACAGTCGATAGAAACAAAGACCACAGAAGCAACAGGTATTTCTTGACTTGCAGTACCAAAAAAATATGTATCTCTTCTTAAAGGCTATGATAAAATTTTATTTATTCTCCCACCTAGATGTACAAAAAAGAAATTCAAGTTGCTCAATGTGCAGTTAGCACTTTTCTAAAAAAAAAAATGTGCTTCGTTAAATGTATGAAAATACATAACGGCTCTAATTTGACCATTGGAAGGGGTGGTGGTGACACCATAATTAACAAATGTTTACCAAAAGTCTGGAGCAGCATGACAAATCATCATCTTAGATATTGCCAACATCCATTCTGATAATTTTTAAAATGCCTCTTATACCTTCGGCCCAAAAACACAAAACCTTTTTTATAAACTCTACCGCAGTGCCATTTAAAGCTTGGACAAGTGAGGACTGAAAAATATTTTGATAACCAAATCTTTAAAAAGCTTTTTCTAAGTAAGTAAAAAGGAATTTTTTGAGAAATAAATAATTTTTTTATTTATTTTAATGTAATTAGAGAATAAAATGCCACGCGGGACAAGTTTAAGTCAGGAAGAACGCTGCCGTATCGAATCGTATAGGGAATTAGGAGTCACAGTCACTGATATTGCCAAGTAATTAAACAGGCTCAGGAACTACGTAACAGATTTTTTAAAATACCCTGATTCTTATAACGTGTTGAAGAAACCTGAAGCTAAGCCGAAAGTAAAAGAACGGGAAATAAAGCGCCTAGCCACAAAAAAAAAAAAACAATTCCATCCCAAATTAAACGTGAACTTTTGCTCAACATAACAAAAAGGAGAATCCAACAAATTCTACATGACAAAGGTACATTTAAAAACCAAAATCGTTTGGCTAAACCTAAACCTTTACACTTCATAAGGTTGCAAGAATGAATTTTGCTGAAAAGTATACATTTTTTGAAGAAGAGTGGCAATTTGTCATCTTAAGTGACGAGAAGAAGTTTAATTTAGACGGCCCAGATGGCTGGTAAAAATATTGGAGGCATTTAAGGGAGCCACGACAAGTGCGCATGTCTCGTAATTTTCAAGGTGAATCGCTGATGACATGGGCTACCATTTTGGAAAGCGTGGAAAGAATCCAATCTGTTTTATTTCTCAAAAAATCAATTCGGAAACTTATATTGAACTCATGGACGATATTATCATTAATTTTGCTGACGAAATTTAAAGGGAAACTTGGACCTATCAACATGATAATGCAGCAATACATACCTCAAAGCTCGCAAAAAATGTATTCAAGTCCCGAAATATACCGCTTTTGGAATGGAACGACCTAAATCCAATGAAAAATCTATGAGGAATTCTTTCCAAGTAGGTTTATAAGAATAGACGACAATTTTAGATATTAGATCACCTTAAAAAAGCAATACAGGAGGAGTAGAAAAAAAAGTTAACACCATCTTACAATCACTTATAAATTCAATGCCACGGCAATTAGTTGAAGTCATTATAAATAACGAAGGACATGATGACATGAGTTTGCAATTGGGTAGGTGCATCACATTCTACATGAAAATTTGAATGTGAAAAAAGCTATCCGCACAATGGGTGCAGTGAACGCCTACACTCGACCAAAAGCGCAGCCGTGTGATCACTTTAAAGGAGTGTTTGGCGACATTCAACCGCAATCCGAACGATTTTTTGCGCCATTTCGTAACCGTAGACGAAACATGGATACATTACAATACACCAGAGACCAAGGAAAAGCCACAGCAGTGAACTTCTCCGAGTGAACATAAACCAAAGTAGGCCAAGGTGGGTCTGTCGGCCAACAATTATCTTGAAAAGCGTAAAACAATCACTGGTGAATATAAAGCACAGCTGTTGGACAGATTTGACATTGATTTGAAGAAAAAACGACCGCATTTGGCGAAGAAAAAGTGATCTTCCACTACGTACCGTCGTTGGGCTACGAAATTATCAAAATTCTCGCTCTGTGAGAAATGTGTTTCGCCAATGACGCACATTTAATGAACGTCATAATCGACCCACCGAACAGGCTATTCAAGGTATTGTGACCAAATTTCGCACCAGTTTCACTTTATTAGACATCAATCCACCAACCCGTATGCGGAAGGTGCGTACCAAGGAGAATATTGCTGCTGTATCAGGCAGTGTGAATGAAGATCGTCAATTCGTCGCCGCTCTCAACAAATGGGTTTATGTTATTCGACCACCTGGAATATTTAACGTAAGAACCTAGGTATGAAAACATACAAAAAATACAGCTGCTGCAAGAACTGAAGCCGGTTGACTTACCACACTGTCGTTTGTTTTCTGAATGGGCCTTAGAAAAGTTGAATGAAGATCCACTTTTTTATTGAACATTTGTCTTGTGACGAAGCTGATTTTTGGCTCAATGGGTACGTCAACAAACAGAATTGCCGAATTTGTTCTGAAGAGCAACCAGAGGCAGTTCAAGAGCTGGCAATGCACCCTGAAAATGCCCTGTTTGGTGCGGTTTATGGGCCGGATTCACCATTGGACCGTTCTTTTTTGAAAATAATGAAAATCGCAACGTTACAGTCAATGGAGCAAGGTACTGTGCGATGATTACCGACTTATTTTTGCCCAAAATGGAAGAATTGGACTTGGTTGGCATGTGATTTCAACAAGACGGTGACACATGCCACACTGCACGTGATACCTCGGACCAATTGAGAGGCGAGTTTGGTTAGCAATTAATCTTACATTTTGGAGCAGTCCAATGGTCGCCAAGATCATACGATTTGGCCCTACTAGACTATTTTTTGTCTGACTTATCCAATTCCCCTCGTATGCTATGTCAACAAATGAAAAGTTAACTTCTATATTTCATAAAAATTAGGCATTCTTTATATTGATGCAACCAAAAAATTTAATTTGATTCAATTTAAAGCATCTTTTTTATGAAGCACATTTTTTAAGGAAGCATATTTTCAAGCATAAAAAATTCGAGTGTTTAAGAAAAGATAAAAGTTTTGTACTTAACATCCACTTAAGCACACAACTTCCACAGAAGTCACAAAAAAAAAGAAACTAAAACTTACGAAAAATGCAGCCAAAACCGGAAAGAAAGAAGAGGCAAAATCAAATAAAAAAAAAAAAAACTTCGCAGAGAAATCGTTACAATTCAGTGAATGTTGGATAGAACAACTATTAATGCTGCGTTGCCGGCCGGCCGGCTTGTTGCCAACAAACAGCGTTAAAGTCGCGAACGCGTACCAAACCAGAGAACCGGTCTTTGAAGCGTATAGCAATGATTCAGCCAAATTTGCAATTGCTGCAGTATACAGGCAGTAAGAAGATGATGGACGGACGTACGGACGGACTTCCGAACCGACAACAACCACTAAAATGCTGCAAGTGGAGTGAAATTTAGAAAGGTTGCCAAAAGAGCAACATAGTTGCAAAAGTGCCGTTAAATGCTATTTTTAGTCAAAACCAAATTCATTTACATTCATGTATGTGGCTTATGCCCAACTCAACGGCTCGACTTCTTGCATGGTTCGATAACCAGTAAATGTGCACGAAATAATCGCTGAACTGCATCTAAAGAAAAGTCGCCCACGGTTTTTAGGAGTTCATTCATACATAGCTGTTGCTGTTATTGTAATAGTGCTACACTGGCATAAAACAATGCATGTGTGTGTGTGTTCTTTTTTCGCCTGTACAGAGCTAAAAGAGTTATTTACACTCAAGCTTAGGGCGCAGACGTGAGACATAATTGCATAGGTTGTTGGGTACATAAAGTAAATAATTTCAACACCAACATGTCGAGTACATGCTGCATGCGGAAGGCAAAAACAAATTACTTGCCACGTGGGCTGCTCTAAAGTGAGTGAGAGTTTTGTGGAGACACTCAGAGAGATTGAAGCGTAAAAAAGTTTATTGTAGCTGAGTTGTAAAATTAGCAAAATGACATAAGTAATAAGTATTGAAAGGCAATGTCAAAATTTACCAGTGCTCCATTGCTGCGTTTAAATTTAGACGTTGTCAGTTTCATTATTAAACAATATTTCTGTCATTTGATTATTTTGACATAAACGAGTAGAAATTTACATTTGCATGACAGAATAAAGAGGTATTCATTAAAGATAGGGTAAAAAATAAGAATTTCGGACCCGTTCTAAGACTTGCTTATTTTTTCAGGAACCAAATAAAAATTGTGAAAATTTACCATAATGAGCAAAGAACGAAAACTTTAAGGATCAAACAAGACCAAGAAGAAGAGTAATTGTCAATTTTTAATAGAAGTCGTAATAATATTTGTACAGGGAGAGCTTTTTAATCTAGTCAATGAAACAATTGAACAATTTTGACAATTCACAACAGATCGGGGTAATCAAGCACGATTTGGAAATATTCATTCAGTACAATTTCAACCATATATCAATCTACACCGAAAAACCCACCGAAATAGAGAGCTATTTCGAACCGCGTTGACGTCGCAAAAGACATGATTTCCAAGGCCGAATCCGACCCAACATTTATCAAACGGATCATTACTGGAGACGGGACGTAAATTTACGAGCATGACACGCAATCATAAAAGCAGTAAAAAGCGTCTGAATGAGCCGCGACCGAAAAAATCACGTCGTTTTCAGTCGAAAAAGAAGGCGATGCTCAAGTTTTCAACACCCACAACATAAGGGTGTTGTGTATCAACAATTCCTTCCACAAGGCCAAACAGTCAACATGGAGTATTATTTGGGTATTATGAGACTTTTGCGTGAAGCAATTTGCCAATAAAGACCAAATTTGTGGGCAAACAACTCGTGGATCTTGCAGCACGATAAAGCACCTTCGCAAAATGTCATTGTTATCCGTGAAAATTTGGTTAAAAATAAAACGAATACCATTCAACAACCACCGTTTTCACCTGATTTGGCTCCCTGCGACTTTTTCCTATTCGGTCAACTCAAGAAACCACTCCGCGGAACGCGTTTCAGCACTTAAGTTGAGATCATGGAAAAATTGAAGATGGCTCTGATAGCCATACCGCAAACCGAATATAAAAAATGTTTCGAGGATTGGATCAAGCGCTGGCATAATTGCGTTGCAGTCGATGAGAAGTACTTTGAAGGGGACAATAGCAATTTTGATGTATAATCTTGTATTTTTAATTTCCTGAATAAATTCCGGGAACTTTTTGATCAAGGTGGTATGTCGGAGCTGGCAAAGATATGTCATATGTTATAATACTTGAGTGAAACAAAATGTGGTGCACTTGTTAGGAAAAACACTTGATCAGTAATGAATGTAAATGTAGAAAGCTACAAAAAGTATGATTGGAAAAAGTTATTTAAAAAAGGGAAAAATTAGTTCCACATGTAGGCCACAGCATTCATGGTTTTATATAGAATTATATTTGGGACTTAATGCCGCCCATGCTATGACTTTGATATTCCTCTCTGGGATCTATTCTTGCCTAATCCAATGAAATCGGACTCACTCACAAGAAAATGCACGTCAAGGACGTTCAAAAACTGCATCAACACCAGAAATCATAACAAAAAAAATACAGGAAATGGATTTGAAAGATCGTCAATTGATTGAGAAAGATTTAGTAGAAGCCATAGACATCCTATTAAGCAGTTTGACCCATATTTAAGTGAAGTTTATTGTTTCAAAAAGGTACCGCATTCGCTAACAATGGAACATAAATACATTTGAATTAGACTTTCTCATCAACATTGGGAGCATCGATTTATCACTATGGATAATGTCTACCATCATGATCCTGAATCAAAACAAGAAGCTAAAGAGTGGTTTGAACCTCATACATCGGCTCCTAAGCGAGTTCAAGATCAAAAACCTGCAAAGAAGGTTATTGTGTCAGTTTTTGGGTTTGCAAACGCGATTTTGTTGGTGGATTATCGCCAAACTGGAAAAACAATTAATTCTGAATATTATTACAACCTTTTGGATCAGCTCGAAAAGATTGGTGAAAAAAGAACCGGTCTGCAAAAGAAAAATGTAATTTTTCATCAGTACAAAGCATCTGCTCACAAAAGTCAAAAACCAAAATCAGTGAATTAAAGTACGAATTGTTGAAACATCCAGCCTTTTCGCGAGATCTAGCTTTCTCTGACTTCTGGCTGTTCTCACATCTCAAAAAAATTCATGCGTGGAAAACGATTTTCAACAAACGAAGAGGTAAGCAGCAACAGAAGGGTATTTTGAAGATCTTCGGAAAGGCCACTACAGTGATGGGATCCATAAATTAGAGAACCGTTGGAAGAAGTGTATTGAGCTTCTAGAAGAATATACTGAATAAAAAAAAGCATTTCAAGCCATAAAATTGTTTTTTTATTTCTATTCTAGAAACTTATTGGACAACCTAATTTCTCCAAATATTAGGTCAACATTCTAATAATTTCAAACAAAACGCCTTAAAAAACAAAAACTTTTTCAAACAAGTTTTGTTGCGCATTGAAAAAATATCGTTTTTTTCTTCTCAAGGGGCCAAAAAACCGGTTTCGTTTAATACTCTTCGTTCTTAAAGCTTTCTGGTTACATTGAGAAAATTTTTTATTTCTTTTTAATTATATTACCAATTACACTGATTTAAATAGTTCTGATAAACTCATGAAAATTATTTTTGGATTTTGATTTTCTTCTCATTTGTTCTTCTATATTTGTCTTCACTGTGTCATATTTTATTATCTGTCCTATTTTAAACCACAACTATTTAAATTTGTTTAGTAAAAAAAATAAGTTAGCTGCATCGTTGATACATTCGTAGGTTTTGACGTGACACCGTGTCTTTATCCTTGTTCTTATTCTTGTCCCTATCCTTTCCTTTGCTCCCAAGCTTGTCCTCATCCTTAGTTTTTCTTAGATTTGTTCTTATTCTTATATCCAAACTCTTGATTTTATCCATACCCGAATATCTGACCTTTCTTGTTCCCTTTCCTATTCCTTCTCCCACTTCTTTTACCAATCTTTATATTAAATCATGACCTAAGTGTGTCCAAATCCTTGTTCTATTCCTCGCCCCATTTTGTGCCCTTATATTTTTCCCATTCTTGCCATAAGAATTGTTGTAGAAGTGTCTAAGCCTTTGTCCTTATCCATGACGTAGTTATTTATTCAATTCTTGTCTTAATACTAATCCTTGTCCAATTCCATGCTCTAATCTTTGCTCAAACCTTTGTCCTACTCCTTATCTTATTATTGATCTTAATTTTATTCCTGGAAAAAAAATATACGTCCAATACAAAATTTCTGGGAGATAATTGTGCTCAAAGAATAAAACTATCCGTCCTATTTCTAAATATAACTTAATAAAAAATAAAATAGACTTTTTCGACTCACCTGTACATTGCCGATGGCATGCGTCAATTTTTGTATATTAAAGTGTAGACCGGCCAAGTTTTGCACCGGTTCGTCAATGAATTTTGTGCGCTCAATAACTGCCTTTACCCGCTCCATAGACTGTGTGTATTCACGCCAACGTTCGGTTTCTTTCTCAAGTTCCGATTGTTGTGTCTTGGCGGCAGCTAAAGTGTTGGTCAATTTGGTCTGGAATTGTGCCAATTCACGCGATAGTTCCGACTGTTCAAAGTTGTTGAGGGATGGCCAAATTTTGTCGGCAGCTTCCTGGATCTGTTTGTGTACCAGATTTTTTATTGGTGCCTCATTGCCAAAGAATATCTTGTGCTCTTCCAAGTCGCTCATTAGATTGGCATAGTCAATGCCATGTTGGCTATTCTGAAGACGTATTTCGGCTTCATGAACCCAAGCGTTAAACTTGGAGACGAGCTGCATGAATTCGAGTCGAGAATCACGATTGTTGTTGAGGTATTTTAGGCGCTCGTCGAGCTCTTGTGGCAGTGAGGAGACCAAAGAGCGACCCTCGGAAAGCATTTCAATAAGTGAACCTGGCATGCCCTGCTCGGTCTTAACGCTATCGCTAATTTTATTGAACTTCTTCAAGTACGACTGTATCTCCTCGCTGAGCTGGCGATGTTTTTGTAGCTCATGTTCTACAGAGTCCGGATCGCGATCGAGCAATGGGCGAGACTTGGCTGCAGCTTCGTTGTTGTGGAGCCAATCCAATATTTCCGACAGCTCGGCAGCCATTTTGCGGTGATGTTCCAGTTGTATTTGATGCTTCTGACGTTGCGACTCAACAGCCTTACGCAGATTTTGCAGCTGATTCTTTAGCGACTGTAGCTGCTCCGTGATACTATTCTTGTCCGCTGCTGTGCCTTCGGAAGCAATCTTCTGTCCCTTGTCAGAAGCAGAAGCAAGCAGACCTTCGCACTCTTGTATCTTGACGATAACGCCATCATATTTGTTAATCTTGTCCTCGAGGCTATCGGGTGAATTCTCAATGTCAAGTATGACGTCAGTGTACTTCATGATGAATGCAATGATCTCGTTGATGAGAGCAATAAACTGCTCGCGCAGCGATAGCAACTGACGTAGGTGAGCCAACTGGTCCTCGATCAGCTTGATCATGTCGTCCTGCTGTGCCAAAATACTCTGCAACTCAGGTAAATCGTCTATCTGCATGTCGCCCATTTTGTGCTTGCTGTCCTTCAGCTCCTTAAGAATGCCCTCATAGGCTCCAAGTAACTCTTGTACATCTTCAATTCTGGCTCCAATGGGCTTGTTGAGATCGCGTAGACGTTGCTGTATGGCATTTAGGAACTGCATGCATTCCGCTAGCTTGCTCTTGGCGTCCTTGTACTTGCGTATATGATCGCCTAGAGTGTTGACGCGATCGCTGATAGTTTGTGAAACTTTGCCAAAACGATCCTTGAGATTCTTGATGTCATCGTTGAGCTTAAGCTTGTCTGGGTTACTCAGTGTGGGCAATAAAGCCTTGCCTTGTTCTGCGACTTCGTTCATGAGGCCACCCATGGAGGCAGTGTTGTCAGCTAACTTCTTGTAGTGAGCTAGCTGTTCCTCTAACACAGGCAAGCTGGTTGTGCGCAATTCTCCACTGGTAGCGGTCTCCATTTCATCCAGCCAACCACCCATCTTCTTCAGGGAGTCTTCGTAAGCCTTGCGTCCTTGTAGCAGATCGGCCAAAGCTTTGCCGCGCTTGCTGCTCTCATCCTTGAGCGTCTGATAGTCCGCGGCAATTTCGTTGAGTATCTTCTGCAATGCGGCCTTATCTGGCTCTGGACAGTCCTTCATGATATTCGCAGCCTGGCGTTGAACATCGCTTAGCACACTATCGTTGAACTGCTTGGCGTCATCATCGTATTTCTTGTTCTCCATTAGCTTCTTCTCAACCTCGACTGCGGTCAGCGGATGATAGACGGGTAGTTTGCGCACTTCGGCAATCTTTGCCTTCAACCAAGCACGCGCCTTGTCCAAATCAGCCTCCAGCGCTTTTCTTGCTTTAGTGGCGTCCAGTGCACGTTCCATTTCTGACTTCAAGGCGGCGGAAAGATTCTTCTGCTCGCTGCCTAGATTACGTAAGGCTGACTCCAATTGCGAATACTCCACCGGTTCCAGTTCGGTCTGCATATTGCCGATGCGCTTCTCCAAAGCTTCAGCCAGCGATTGCTTGGCTTCGGCATCCTTCATCATGCCCTTGATTTGCTGCTGACGAGCCTCCGCATGTTTCGGCTCATAGCCTATGGCAGCCGGTGCTTGCAGCTCGGTTATTTTTTCCTTCACCCAATTTTGCAGCTGTTCAATTTCACCCTTGGCACCATCCACACCCTTATTGGTGACATCTAGTAATTGTGCCTTTCTATCGATGCGTTTACCGACATCAGCATAGCGACGATCCAAAGATTTCATTTGTTCCTCAACCTGTTGACCATCCAAGTTGCTGATAACTTCGGCTACTTGTGCAGCCTTGCCCTTCAGATTCTGCATTTTGGTAGGACCCTGCTGCTCAAATTCTTGTTTGATTTCCAAAATGGCAGCCTTTTTCTGAGCACAGTTCAAGCCGGAACCCTTGTCGAGCACATCCATGCGTTTAATAAGACCATCAAACCAGTTTTGTATGTCCTGCAAACCCTGACGGTAGTTGTCAATGACATTTTGTCCCGCCTGTTTCTTTGCAATGGCATTCATAAGATCTGACTCGAGTTTGTCGAGATTATCATCGAGATCTGTGTCCTCATCGGCTACTAAAGAGAAAATTTAAAGGCAATTATTATGCGTTTATATTTATTTTAATTGATCAAGCGGAAAACTTACAAGATCCAGTCATTTCTAGCATTAGATGAGAGCGTTTATCTCCAATGGAATTGAGAAGATCATTCATAGCAACCAACTCTTGTTTAGCGGCTTCAGGACGTAATTTACATGGTCGCGTTAGCCAGTCACTTATTAAACTCTGCTGCTTCTTAATCCAATCCTGGAGCTCGGCTCTCTGCTTTTGTTGTTGTTCTAATTCACTAACTGACGCTGTCAATCCACCCAAGTGGGATTGAACCTAGTTGCGGAGAGAAGAGCAGACGAGATAGAGATAAGTGATATGTTTAGGAATTAAAAATGGAGTTCGAATCAAGCAAATCTTAAGCCCAATAAACCAATAGAATGTTTCCATATGTGTGTGTGTGAATGACATAAGTTTAGGATAATGGTCATGAAAATGGTGTTTATGTGGGAAAGTACAAAAGGAAATATAATAAAAGGATATAAAGTTAGACTCTGAGCTTTTCCGAATGAAATTAGGCGATGTGCAAATTAGGAAAAATTGTTAATTTTAAATGTAAAAATCATGTTGTTGGGAGTGGAAGAGGGGAAGGAAGTTAAGTTTAACAATATTAATACAACTCCAATTATTGTTTCTGAAATCAAATTTTTATAACAATTACATTGCTTTTTTATAACTGGAGGTAATAGTCGTGGACAGTGGATAATAAAAAAGCAACGATTACAGAACCATAAAATCAGGTATATTTATAACAAAGACTGTTGGACAATCTGACGACGCCAACTGGCGTCGGCAAGCGTTTGACAAAAGGGACTGGTGTAAATTCTTAAAAGAGGCCAAAACAGACTAACAACCAACTTAAAACTGACAACTGATGTACTAAGCAGTATCATAAAAGATTTCCCAAAAGTCACTGAAATTTTGATTCGGACACTACTTTTTTTTGACAAGCGTAGAGTACTAAATATATAACAGCGACAACTGTCAACATGGTCATGAAGAAGTTGCTCGACCGTGAGCAACGCGATCAAATTGTGAAAATGCACAGCAAAATAAGTGAAGATTTTGCATAAGATGTGGCATTAAAGATCGATCCAGACCATTAAGGTGAATATTGTCCGAGTCATTCGTAAGATAGAGCTAGCGACCGTCACCATGGTCTTGGAAGATTGGGTTTGCAGGATTCGCTAATGCGAAACCAGCCGAAACAGTCACATGAATGAGACCGTGTCCCATAAATAATGGGAATGTTATGCATATTTCTTCTAAGGCCATAATAAAACAAAAGAAATTTATTTAATTTAATTTAATGACCTTCTTTATTCAATTGTTAAGACAAATTGTTGAGCTCGATAAATTGATTTTTTTTTTCGTTTTATTTCAAAAAGATACTTAAATTTTCATCACCCTGTATATATCATAAACACTAAATAAATTCCAAATAAATAGTTAAAATTTCTAAAATTTTAATTAAAATCGATCTATAGATGAACGTCCAAGACGTTCTATGTGAAATGCCAAAAAACTAGGGAACCCAGAAAAGCATTATGTCAATAAAAAAGTCGCTTTATACAGTCCCATACAGGGTCTTGAAGTGTGTTCAATCATGCCTGAATTTGTATCAAGAATAATTTCTCTGTTCTTCTCCGGCTCGTTTTGAGGTTTTAGACAAGTTGATTATCTATGACCTTTTCAACCTAATAATGGAGGAGATCATCCGAGTTGCCGATCTGAAACTTCACTGACTGAGTTGACAACTCCAGCACAGAAAATCTATAATTCGGTGTCACATATCCCTGGGTACTTTCTAATTTAAAATCCAGTAGCTTAATTTAAAATATTGTGTATTAGGTCCATGTAAAGACCGCGCTCTTTTAAAAAATTTTTGAGTACAACATGCACATTCAATCTTTGTACCTACCCTAAGGGAAATATAAATTTTATTTAAATATTTACGTGGATAAATCAAATATTTTCCTTACAACCCCTTTTTTCCCATATTATAATAATTTTATCTATACCACAAAGTGATGCACTGAACACATTGCCGACTACACGACTTTACGACGCGACGTGAAGAAAGAGTCAAAAATCTAGAAATATCATACGATTGTTTCATTCACGCATACACAAACCCTTATATTTGCACTTTTGTCGCTCGTCAAATTGGAAATAATTCTATACCGACGTCAGAAACATTGCTATTTCGCCGCGACATTTTCACCACATTCACCTTCATAAGAAAAGCATGCAAAAAAAATTTGATAGATGTCGTAATGTCGTTGTCGTCGTCAATGTGTTCAGTGCATGAAGCCGACAAGCAGCAACAACATCGCACTCTGTTCCCAGAGTTTATCAATGAAGTTTTTAGATTTAAGATTCGTGCTTGTCGCTGAATACTCCCGGTTTGTTATAGTTCTCGTTTGGTTTTTGTAATGAAAATTATATAGCCTAGATGTTTAGCCAAGATGTTTCGTGAGTGCGATGGGTGAGATTTTGTGGGGTTCAACATTATTTTCACCGAATAAAGGTAAACCAAAATCGTTTTACGTGATTGCTCATTTTCATCAATTTCTTTTCTATCCCCCAGGTCCAATGAAACTTAGAAGTACAGGCACAACTAATGTACTTGCAGATCTTGAAGTTAAGATTATAAAGATTCAATCGAGAAAAAATTTCTTCCCTTCGGGTCTTAGTCCACTAGAGCTAAAATAGTTTTTAACGACTTTCTTATTTTAAATCAAAGGTCAAAATTCAAATTGGAACTACCGAGTTTAGAACATCCCCCCCCCCCCCCATTTTAACGCCTGCTAACCAGGGGCATATAATTTTGTTTAGACGCTTGTTACACTCATAAGAAGGCGTGGCAGGTATACAAAAGTGCAAATATTTTTAAACAGCATGATCTCCTGAGTCGGTTTTGCCATGGCAGACGGAAGCCTATCTGTCTATATGTCATCATTTTGAAGCTATTGTGGAGAAATTCGATACAAAAGCTTATTTTTAAAAATTAAAATCAAATTCGAAAATAAACCAAATCGGATGAAAACCACATCTTCAAAGTGACTTTACCTTAACAGTAAAATCTGTTTCAATTCCTCGAAAATGTATGTAATGACTTGAAATTTTGCTTTGCATTTCGTTTTTGAAAATACACTATGAGTATAAAATTTGGCAAAATCAAATGCTATTCACGTCATTCAAAATTAAAGCGTAAAAGCCTCTTCAACTTCCACAAATATTAATCGAATAACTTGCGTTTTTACCTTGATCTCAAATAGGCGCTCTAAAATTGAAACTTGTTAAAATCAAATAAAAACCACGCCTACTTCCCATACAAAGTAATTTTATCAAAACTTAAAAATCTCTTAACCTTTCACAATAATTAATCAAATGTCTTCAAATACTGCACATTAACTTTGATTTTCAATATGACTGACCCTGAGTTTGAAATTTGACAAAAGCAAATGAAAACTTGATCTATCTTTTATGCAAAATGACGTCATCAAAATAGTAAAACCTTTAGGAATTTCACAAATTTGAATGTATTGACTTAATATTTTACACATAAACTTTGGTATTTAAAGTTAAAATTTGAGTATAAAATTTGAAAAATTTAATAAAAAGCAAACCTTTTGCCCATACAAAGTGACGTCATCAAATAACCAAAACTTCAAAAAAACTAAAACATTAATTTGGGAAATTTTTACTTGGGCCAAGTTATTGTTATGTTTGTAACAGTTCTGATTTCAAGTCCAAGTCCAATATAAAATTCAAAATAGAAGTCCCGGGTCTTGAGTTCCTAATATCAAAAACATTTCATAAAATAAAATTTAGTTGTACTTTTTTCAAAACTACTATTTACAAAAAGCGCATCATGTCAAAATATAGTTTTGGTGACTGTGAAGCATGGGAAAACATGATGAAGGGTCTGTCATGCTTGGGCGACGTTTTTGAAGTGGTACTGTAGGTGATATCGTTGAAATAGAATGAATTCTGCACAAAAAAGAATATTCGGGAATTTGTGGGGTTAATTTTGTATCATCCCGAACACATTTTATTGATCAGGACTGCTAATTTCAGATGATAATGATCCTATCTATTTCGAGATAATCTTTTGATAAATTTTGAACTGTGTGGTAAGTTCAAAGTAATGTTATGCCCCCTCAAGAGATTCCCGATTTTAATTCGATCGAACTTCTATGGAACCAATTGGATTGTGGACTTTGCCGTTCATTCACTATATGTAGTACGTACATCTATCGACCATCGTAAAAGAAAATTAGATAAAAAAATCAAACGAATATTTCGAAAAACTACTGGAAGGAATGCCTAGATCTTCCAGTAGTTATATTATATAATAGATATATAATATAATATAATATACATAATAGATATATAATATAATATAATATAATAGATATATTATATGTATCTATAAACCATCCTACAGGAAAAATAAGCAAAAATTTCAAGCGAATATTTTGAGTCAATATAAAAACTACTTGAAAGAATGCCTGAACTCTGTAAGCCAGTAATTAAACATGAAAATGGACGTATAGATGAATACAAAATCTAACAGCCGTGTATAATAGCTTATATAAATATTTCATAATAGCTTTTAAACGTTCAATAGTTAAAAAGCTTTTTTATTTAAAGAAGTCTTTTAAAATTGTGTTCTTTATAAGCAAGTTGTAACTTCTTTATAGTTATAAAATGGGAACACTTTCGATTTGAAGTTGGCAAGAGTGTAAATAATGGTTTGTGTATTAGATAAATTCAATGACTTTTGATTTTTTTGTCACAATTTCGTCACCATTTTGTTAAACATACATTAAAAATTTTTTGAAACTACCCTCTGCACTAAGGCTTTCAGTCCCATGATCGCGGAAGCTTTTTGCATGAATTCCGTAATTGTTCGAAAAACATGAGTAAGTTTTTGTTAAATTTATAAACATTTCAAATAAACTTAAATAAGGTATTGAACTAGGCAATAGTAAAAAATAAAAGCCCGGATAGGGCATATTGTACTGTGAAACTGTACTGAGAACCTGAGTGACATTTTAAATCAAGAAGTTGACATTTTTGTATCTTGCGGTTCTCAAGGGCTCCTGGGATCCCAGGATTGCAATTTTTTAAAAACGCGGAATTCCAGGACTTTACAAAATACTGAAAGCAAATAGTTTTAAAAATATTTTATGTGAGGTTTATGACTCTCATTTCAAACACTTTTGGACATTTTGTTTGTTTCTGATATATTTTGACAATATTTGTGCTCAGATGAGAACTAAAAAATTGTTAAAATACTTTATCAGGGGTTTATTGAAGAATTCCCTAATTTATGAAGCTTCTAAAAGAGATCTTTATCGTTATTGAACGTTTATAAATAATGTCTTTAAATTTTATTCGATGTTTTTCTTATGAGGACTTAATAAGAGGTTTATTACTTTTTGTGAATACAGCCGTCAAAATTTTAACTATTCATTATTTTAAAAATATGAAGTAGGGAAAAATAAAATAAAAATTTTGTCGAGATCATGATACAATTATAAGGTAGGCCCAGGAAAAACACACTCTCTATGACTACAAATCAACAACAAAACAATAACAAAGGCGTAGGTATAATGTCAAAATACAATACAAAGCGATGCAAATAAATTGGTTACTGAACAATCGAACCATGGTATAATAATATAAGGTAGTATTGACAGTTGCTTGGGCAACGACCATCTGTCAAAAAAAATGTCTAGAAAGAGAGCGTTCAATTATTTCTTATGTTTTCGCCATTGTTTATGTTTCAGCGCTTGCAAATAACCAAACATTTTCCTACAAAATATTGCCTATTTTATTTAATCAATAGTGAATTATTATTACTACAACGAAGATAACTTGTGAACTTTGTGTTATTAAGTGCAAACATAAGAAAAAATGTTGAAAACGTTCAAATGTAGCAACCTCAGCAGCTGCAGATGCATATGGACGAAATTAAAGAAGTTTCCAATTATTATTAAAACACCACGGCTGGAAAACGTTAAACACATATCACACATAATTTTTTCACAACTTTCATTATTATAATTGTGTATTTAACACACATATTTTGCGGAATTTATTTATTTTTACATTCGTTTAATTCTTGTTGCACGAACAACTGTTTTTGACAGATGGTCGTTGCCTTGTTGCTGAGAAAATCTATACTTGTCAATGCTACCTGTATAATTGTATCATGCAATCGAACTAAGAAGTCGAATGAAAATAATATAAAAAGTTCACTTTTATTTGCTTCGTTGAAAGCTAACATACAATTAATTTTGTATTATATCTTAAAACATAACTCATTTTGTTAAATTTTTAGGGTTTTTGCTTACTTTTCTTACATTATTCCACATAAAATCTGGGTACTCAATACCCAATACCCAGATTCATACTGATAAAAGTAAATTATACATCCCTATCGCTGAACGAATAAACGTCAATTGTTAAAAATGACATTATATCAACGCCAATGTTTTGATTTTCTTTGCTTTGCTTTGCTTTTTCGTTTTTTTTGTCTCCGAATTGGGCCTACCTTATAATTGTATCATGGTCGAGATGAGTCGAAAATTTTTATAAAAACAAAAAAATAAAAACTAAATAAAGATTATTAAACATGCAGTTATTTATATATAAATTTATAAATTGTATATAACAGTGTAAAGCATGCTTTACAATAAAAAAAAAAAAACATAACAATAAAAAGAATTTCATTGGGACTATATTTTCAAGAATAACCAATTGCTCCCACCTTTAGTAATACAAGTGCAGGAAAAGTTTTGTTTAACAATTGTTCAACCTGTCCTAATTCATTCTGAATACATTTTTTTTTTTAATCAATACAATACTATTACTATACTATACTAATACTAAAGGCTCGCATGCAATATAAGCCAACAACGAAACATAAAATGCCGAGCGTAGCATAGTGTAAGACAGCCATTTAAACAATGCAAACTTACCTTAGTGATTAGTTCTTGTAGCTTATTAACGTGCCCACTGTTAAGACTTATTATTTTATGGTTATTTATAAAACGTTCGTGGGCAACTGGATCCAGCAAAGAAGAGGCTTCGTTGATCTCAGCCAGCTCAAGATCATCAGCCTGACGATCGACACTAGTGGTGATCGTGGTTGAGGTCTTAGATTTTAGTGGCATCTTTTGTATAGTAAGTTCAACGGAGTGTTTTGGTTATTGGTAGGGAATAATAAAAGGTCGAAGGTTATGCGGTGATAGGCGGGTAGGCAGGCAGGTAAATAGGAATTGTGCAAATTGACATTTAATAGTAGTAGTAGTAGTAGTAGAAGTGCGTAGCGGAGCAAAAAATTGGGAAACATAAAATAAAGTAAAGAAATAAATTTTAAAGAAAAAATTAGTAAAAAACTAACAATTACTTAAAAAAAAATACTAAAGGCGTGGCAGCTAATATAAAAAAACATGCCAAGAACTATGTTAGTTAAAGAAACAAATAATTTTTTTTGTCGCTAAGTGTACAACTGTTGGAAATTCATTTGGCTATTTTGCGTGATGATGACAACTGATGAAAAATCGATGAAGATGGGTAGGCGCTTACCTGATCGAGTAGATCTTCCAGTTTGGCTCGTACGATGAGCTCACGTTCGGGTATTGCCTGTAGAGCTGTCTCCAGCGGCGAACTGGGACGACTGATGGAGGCAGTAGCAGCCTCGCAGGCTTGCACAGCAACTGCCAGACGCGCTTTCTCGTTGTTCAGCTTGTTTTGCATGTTCTGTGAGTAGTAAAAGAAAAAAAAACAAATTAGCGTGGTTTTTGTTTGCTCGCACTTTTCTTTACCTGAGCACACTTTAGTTGATTTTGTGCCATCTCCAAATTAGTAGCCGGTGCATCCAGCTCTGTCTGTATAATGGGCTCATACTGCTCCAGGTTACGCATAATACTATCCAGCGTATCCTCGTACTCTTGGAACTTGGCCAGCGATTCATGTAGACGATTCTTGATTTGCACCGATGTCTGTAGAAGCGAATTATAGCTATCCTGAATATTCTTTAGCTGCTCCTCGACGGTATCGCGTATGGCCGGGGTTGTAGTCTCGTAGCGCTTAATTTGACCTTGACCTTTACTATTGAGATCATCCAAGTTTGACTGATACTTCTGTATTTCATCGAGTAGTGCCTCATGTTGTTTAATCTGCTCCTTGGTTTGCTCACGATTTGAGATGAAGAGCGAGTTGTGCGCCATCAGCTGGAATGAGATTTGCAGCAACCATTTCTCAACATCCTGCAGACTCTGATGGTAGGCGGTGTAATCAGCCATTTCCGTTTCGAGTCCCTTAATGCGCGCAGCACAATCGTTGCGAATTTTATCCCAACGGGTCTGCAAGCGATGCACCGCATCGGTTTCCGTGCCCAGCTCATTGGCTTCGCTCGCTAGCTGCTCTAAGTCGTTGCCGCGTTGTTTGATTTCATTCTGCAGCGACCGGAATCGTTCCAGTAGCGTCTTCATTTCGCTCAGCTCACCCTTAGTATTAGGTGCAGGCTTAAGTGTTGCCTCCGTTTCGGACATCCACTTCTCCAGCTTCTCTTTGTTGTTGGTAAAATCAGAGCGACGTGCTTGAGTTTGTTTGAGATCGTTAAGTTTCTGTTTAACTGCGAGGCCAAGTGCATCCCAGTCCTCACGCACCTTTGTCATAAGTTCGCGTAATTTTTCCTGCTTATCTTCGGGCGTGACATTTGAAGCCTTGTTGTAGGCCTCCTGAACCATACCTAGCAGATGCTGACCTTCTGGTAGACGCGAAGCAAGCGACTATTGATTGCATAGAAAAGAGCAATGTTAGTTTGTTCAAAAAGTTCTCAAGGTGGATTTTACCTCCATCAAATTTTTTTTTTTCAATTTCACCCATACTTACATTGATTGTTTCCAATTGTTGTGCCAGCTCCTGACTATCACCGTCACCAGTGCATCCATCCAAAATCTGTTGAGCCTTCTCCACCCAGGCATCCATTTCTTGCTTGTAGTTGAGGAACTCGGTGTGATCCGAAAGATTTTTCTCAATCTTGGCAACAAGACCTTTATTGAAAAAAAAGATAAATTTAGTCTTGAGCAAAAAGCACCGCACCTCTCTCCCCTACTCACCTTGTGCCGCTGTCAACAGCTTAGTATAGTTGGCCTGAGTTTCCACTGTTTGATCGCGCACTCTGGAGCATGCACTCTGTTCCATTAGCAGCTCGCAAGCATCATTCAAATCCTCGACATTGTCCTTCTCCGACAAAACCTCCTCCAAAAGTTTCTAGACACAAAAACGATAATGATTAGTAACACACTTAAGCCACAAGTTGCATGCAAGTTAGTGCTTATTAGAGGGCTTTTCTCCCCTAAACTAGGAGAAAAATTAACCCCATATCAATAAAAATCTTATTTTAGGTTTAAAGGTTAAGGTTTTTATAGAGTAAAGAGTTTGAAGAGTTATTAAAAAAGCAGTTTATTGTCAGTGTTGTTGGCGAATAAAGCGTTATGATATTTTCTAATTGTGCTCTTCGGTTAGTTCTTGGTTAGTATAAATTGGTTGGTGCTGACTATGAAAGTGGATGACTTACCTTGGCGTTAACCAAGTCATCGGAGGTTTTATTTTCGGCATCATTGGCTGCACCTACACGCCTGTTCATATCTTCAATCCATGTGTTGATCTTATTGAACTTTTGTAAGAATGCATTCCAAGCAGTCAAACATGTCTCCAAATTGGAACGAGCATCGCGAGAGAGCACGTGCAATATATCCCACTCCGAAGTGAGATGTTTCACTTCTTGTGCAACGGCATCTTGACCTTCGTTGCCACTTGTCGCCATTACTGCCTGACTGAGCTCTTCGCATGCCTCGAGTAAAGCTTTACCTTCCATCATGGAAGCATCTATGTCACCCAGTTTGTTAAGACGTTCTTCGACCTTCTCCTTTTCGCCATGACAGTCTGAGCTTTGCTCGACCTCTATTGTAGTCTTACGTAGCCAATCTTGCAGCTCGTTAAGAGCCTGTTTGTATTTGTCGTGATTGTTTACTTGATTCTCCAAGGACTCGATAATTTTACCGATGGTAAGCTGCAGGTGATCGTACTTTGTCAAGCCTTCCTGGAAGTCATTAGCGTCCAGGCTGTTATCTTCCTTGAGACGTGTATTGATTTTCTCCACAATGTCGCTGTGTCCGTTTATGTCACGCTGTATGGCGCGGAACTTTTCCAACGCAGCACGTTTCTCACTGAGATCATTAAGGAACTCGTCGCTTACTTTAATGTTCGGCTCAATGTCTTCGAGCCATTCTATGAGCAGCTTGTAGAGCTTGTAAATTTCTTCCAACTGAGACAGGCGATTGGCCAACTTTTGACGAACATCATTCAAGTCAACGAGCAGCTTCTCAAAGTCCTGCTTTAGGGCATCGGTATCTTCTTGGACTTTCACCGCACCAGTGTGCTCTGTATTCATGATGACCTTCTCCTTCAACTCCAGCAAATAGCGCAGCTTATTCTGGCCCGTCTCAAAGCCTTGACGGAGATTCTTAACGGTGTTCAGTTTTATTTGCACCTCACTCATGGTGCCTGGAATAATTTCACAACTATTGAGTTTCTCACGCGTCTTCTCAATCCACGTCTGGCACTCTTCATATAGACTATGGTGCTGTTGATGTTCTTGATAGTGTAACTCCAGTCGGCGCATAACTTCCTTGGCCAGCGTGAGTAGAGCATTGTACTTAGTGGTCAGCTGCATGATAGCGTTGCTGATGCGTGTATCAGAGCATGTTTCCAACAGCATTTGTGCCTTCATATTCAGATGATCCAAAGTCTTTTGCCAGTCGAAAAGTGTTTGCAAATGGCCCTGGAATTCTTCAAGAACCACCTTCTTGTGGCCCAGACTATCCTGCAGCTTATTGTAGGATTGCACTAATACCTCGGTCTTAGTCAACCATTCCAAAGCCTCGGTGTATTGATCCTGATAGTCAGACCACTTAACAATGCCTACCTCCAAATAATCCTTAGCCTTCTTCAGAGCTTCCACATAAGCGTCGAATTCTTCTTGCAGTAGCGCAACCTCCTCCTCGATTATTTCTCGATCTTCGGGCTCTGCATTGCGGCAGGCAATTTCACCCTGAGCCAAAGCAGCTTCCAACTTCTTCTGACCCTCAGGCACTTCACTCTGCAAAATCTTCAGCTGGTGAGTTTTTTCAGCCAGAGCCTGTTTATCGCCTGTCGGCTCAGAGCACTTGCTCAAGCGTTCCTTGGCATTACGTAGCCAGGTGGCAAAATCATTGCCAGCATCTATTAAAGCCTGATAGTGTTCGATTGTGTTCTTTTGCTTCTCATACAAGTCCTTGGCTTGCTTAGACAAAGTCTCATACTTGTTGGAGATCTCGGAGGCGGGTGCACCTTGTTGTAGATCTGAGGCCTTTGAGGTTACTGATTGTATCATGGGCTCAAAGGAGACAATATCCTGCACTATGTTATTTGTCTGTCTTAGATAAGCTTTACGTTCACTTAGACCTGAACTTAGACCCGGTTGACCCTTCTGCGACTTAAGAACCTTCTGTTCACAAGCTTGCTGCAACTTAGCTTCCCTATCTGTTATCCATTGTTGCAACTGCGTGTAGCTGGAGCTGTAGTCAGCCCATTGTAGCAGATTCGTCTCCAACTGTACCTTAGCGGTGGACATTTTCTTAACCAAACGATCCCAATCATTTTGAAGTTCCTTCATTTCGTTATTAATAGGTTCGCGTCCGTCTGAGCGAGTATTTCGTACAATCTTCTCGCCATTATTAATGGCTGTGTGCACCAAATTTTGGCCCACTTCACGATTGCGTATCAGTTCTTGTATCTTTTCGAGACGACGCTGAAGAGCTTCCTTAGAACCAGCACCTGCAGGTTCGCTGCTTTCGCGTATGGTTTCCTTGGCATTGTTTATCCAGTCTTGGGCAGACTTCATGTTGCCGTTGTACTTGCGATGTTGGTCACGGTTGGTCTCAACCTTCTTGAGTACATCTTTGCCAAGATTGACCTGTACCTGATACATGGAGTTCAAGTGTCTCAATTGATTGTTGACATATGTGTCTAGGTGAGATTTAAGCAAACCAGCAGCAGATGCGTTGAACTTGTCAATGTCATCCTTGCCTTTCTCTAGACGTTCCATTACGCCACGCATATCGGCCACCTGTTTTTCCTTGTCGGGCAAAGATGCGCAAAGATTAAGCTTGTGGTTCTTCACGAGAATGTCGATTTGTTGTAACCACTCGATAAGGCGTTCGTACTCCTCTTTGTAGGCACGCCATTGCACCATAGTTATCTCGAGACTTTCCTTCTGCTGATTGATTTCGCGGAAAAGTCCTTCAAAGCTGTCACGCAAAGCACGAATGTCATTGCGTATGATTTCTTGACCTTGTTGCGATGTGCTGGCGAGGACAACTTCACCGGTATGCACTAAGTGTTCGACGAGTAATTCACCCTGCGCCTGTTTGTTGAGCAGCGCATCAGTGGCTTGTACGGCATTTTCTATAGCCAGCTTATCGCTGAGGCTACTTTGCTTCAAAGCTGGGAACTTCTCACGCGCACGACTTATCCAGCTGACCAAATCATCGTAGGCTTCCTTGTATAGACGATGATCTCTGTATTGATCCTGACGTTCAGAGAGTAGTTTCTGCGTCTTGGCGGCCAACTCATCGAATTTTTCGAGTACCTTCTGTGCTTGAAAGGCTGCTTGACTTTGCTGACCACTGGCAAGCATTTCACGGGATTGTATTTTCAAAGCATCCACATCGATCTTTTCCATGCGAACCTTTTCTTCTGTCGTTTTTGCACGATCGAGTTGAGCACGTTTTTCCGTCATTGTGGTTTGATGTTCAGAAAGTTCCTTTAGAACCCCATCTAGCCAGTCATTAAATTTACGCACATTTTGCACTTGTTCAAGAAAACCAGACCACTGGGTGATGGAATCATCCAAATTGGCCTTCACGTCATTCATGCGCAATGCAATGGTAGACCAAAGATCCTGCAATTTAGCCAGATCCTTATTTATGGGCTCATGACCAGCGGGTGCAGTATTAGCCAAAACATTTTGAGCCATTTCTACAATGCTCAACACCTTTGCAGAGCCCTCATCCTTCATGAGTATGACGTCTTGTATAGTAGCTAGTTTATTATCGAGCTCTTTTTGGCTCATCGAGCTCATATCTGAGCAGTAGTCAAGTTTTTCACGTATACCATTAATCCAGGACGTGCATTCCGATATGGTATTGTCGAAGTCCTGATGAGAACTAACATATTGCTGCCAGCGGTTGTTGAGTTCCTTGACCTTGTGAAAAATTTGTTGGTATTTGGTGACCAATTCTGGGCCAGAACCACGTGCCGCCATATGTCCTTTGAGCAATAGTTGTGCCTTTTCAGAAACGCTGTCTACTTCTAGCTCCTTGGCACGCACTTCACCCTGTAGATGCTTGAGTTCTTCCAATTGAGCTTTCTTTTCGAGGAGATTATTCTTTAAATCAATGGCGTGCAGTTTATTGTCTGAATCGCGTATCCAAGCTAAACACTGGTCGCGTAGTTGTTCGTACTCAGCCCATTGTTGCAAGCGATTCTCTATCGACTCTATGGTTGTTGTTAGCGCAGCAATCAAACCTTCCCATTCCTGTTGAGTATTGTCTATTTGGGACTTGATGTTAATTTGACCCACATCAACTGTACCGGGTATGACCTTTTCGCCTAAGGCACGCACCTGATCAACGCGTGGAAATTCATCAGCCAAGCTGGACTTCAAGTTTTTCAGACGATCCAGATTTGTGTGCAAAGAAACTTGTTCCAATTCTAAATCGCCCCAATAATTAATGGTATTGTGTGTGGCCTCAATGAATTCCTGAGCGTCCATTACAGCCTTGCAGTACTGTTGATGAGCACTTACAATAGCTTCATAACGCTCAACGTACTGCTGAGCACGCTTTTGCAGCTTAGTGAAATGATCAGCAATGGACTTAGTCAGCTGATCTACATGTTCTGTTTTCTCCGGCAAATTTGCTGCAATCTCCTGCAGGTTGCCCAGCTCCACTTGATGGTTGTTGATGTCATTCAGAGCATCACGATACCTTTGCAATACGGCACGTTTCTCATCCAATGTGGTGCGCAACTCGATTTCAGCTGGCAGTGATTTCTCAACTTCAGCCAACCAAGATTGCAACTTATCGGCAATCTCATCAAAGCCAGACCATTTGGACATTTTGTCCTGTATTTTTCGCGCCGCTATTGTAATGTTGTCAAAGAGCTGATCGAATATCTGTTGCAGCTCTTCCAGCTGGGAACGTATGGCTTCACGGCCATCAGGTGCGGTGGAAGGATAACATTTCTCGCCCAGTTCAACAGTGCTATTCAACAACAGAGAAGCAGTTGGCTGTTGTGCCAAAAGCTCTTGCATGGCTATTTGTTTTTTCAAAAGATCATCGCGAGCAGCAACCTGTGATAGATCACTGTTGTCATCGAATTTAGCCTGGGCTGTGGCGATCCAATCGGAGCAAAGCTTGTACTTGTCGTTGTATTGTTGATGATCTTGAACGGATTGCTCACATTTTTTGAGAATCTCCTTGGCAGTTGCCTGAATTGATTGGAAACGTGATGTCACCTGTTGAACATTTACAGCAATGCGTGTTTCTCCAGAACTTTGAATAAGTTCAGATGATTCATCCTTCATCTTTTCGAATTCAACCTCATTCTGACGCAAATTCTGCATGAGTGAATTGAAACGTTGCAGCTGTTCCTCCTTCTCTTCCATGGTATTCTTGGGATTGTAGTTTTTGAGCGCATTTTCGGCTTCACCTAACCAGGTGATCAGGCGATCTAGATTCATTTCGTAGTCATTCCACTGCTGCAGACGATTCTCGAGACCACTCTTGACATCTGTTAAAGAAGCGCTGAATTTTTCAAAATCTGCGTGCAAATTGCTGAGGTCACGTGTCATATTCTCCTTAGAGCGTGCTGGCAATAACTTGGCGTTGTGCTCTATGTGATCTGAGAGTGTTTTTAGCTTGATGACTCCTTCGGGTAGAGCATCCTGAATCTCGATGATTTTATTGAGTCGCGCTTGAAGCGCCACCTTGTTGCCTGAATAGTCTGAATAGCCCGTTAGTCGGTCCCAAAGATTTTTCTGATAGTCCTGCTGAGCCTTTTGCAATTCACTAAATTGCTGATATACCTCGAAAGCTTCTTCTAATTGAGCGAGCAGCTTTGCACAATCGGCGCTTACGTTTTCGTAGCGCTTATTGACATCATCGATGGCTTTCTTGATATCAGCGGTATTAGATGGTACGGCGCTATCGAGCAAAGTGGACGCCTTATCATTTACAGCTTCGATGACACGTTTATGTGAGTTGATATCTTGTGTTGTGGTCTTGTATTTGTACAGTTTGGAGCGAATTTCTTGTGCCGAAGTCCAACTTGCGGGATTTTCACCCTGCAAGGCTTTTTCAACCTGATCCAACCAGTTGAGTGTTTGGCCTAAAATATCTTGGTAGCTCGAAAGCTGGACAGTCTGTGCTTCTTGGCGTTTCTGTAAGTTACGTATGCCTTCGTCTAGTTTATCCCAACGATCGCGTATATCACGCAAGTCCTTGCGGATTTTTTCGCGACCTTGTGTGGATGTTTCCGGCAACGCCTTCTCACCAGCAGCATTTAAAGCAGCCAACAACGCCTCAGCTTGTTCCTTCTCGGAGAGCAAAACTTGTAAAATATTCGCCGATTGCGAGGGTTCATCCTTGAGTGCGTTTTCCAGCTGTTTTTCTATGGGTTGAAGCCATAAATCTACCTCATTGAGCTTATCCTGATAGATTTGATGATCATCTACCAAGTTAGACCAACGATTAACAACTTCCTTGCTTAGAACTTGCAGCAGTTGATAACGGGACGTTATCTGGGAGGTGAGAGTTTTAAGCCTATCAGCGCCACAGTTATTCAATAGAGCGTGGGCAGCATCTGCAAAGGCATCAACTTGCTTTTCTTTTTGCATAATAAGATCGCGTTGTATTTGATATTTTTCATACTGTTCAGCCTTTTCGTGTAGAGTGGACTGCAGTTGTTGTTCACGGAAGACGCCTTCGGCAGCACGACACCACTTAGTAAGATCCTCCAAATTACGCTCAAAGTCATTCCATTGTTTTAAGACATCCTTCTGCTTACCTTCAATGCCCTCGACATCATCAAAGTGACTCTTCATCGTAGACTCCAACTCATTGATTTCTTTCTCAAGAATTTCGTTACCTTTTGGTGAGGTTGTGCTCTTCACAGGCTTGAGATGTTCGCGTATATCGGCTATTAGCTTCTGACCTTGTGGGCGATTTTGAGTTAATTGAGCCAATGTTTCAATTTTTCGTTTGATATCTGCCTTTTCGCCATAAGCATCATCACAGTCGAGAAGTTTTTCTTTCTCGTTGGCAATCCAGGTCTTGGCCGTAGCCATTTTATTGTTAAGCTCAGCATGTTTCTGCACACTGTCATCGAGGTTATTGAGAATCTCTTCAGATTTTTGACAAATATTCTGGAAGAGTTTCTTAATGGACTGCAGATAAACATTCAAAGAATTATCCTTCATCTGATCGACAAGAATCTGAGCCTTGTCGCATACATTATCAACAAGAACATTGTGCGTCGTAATTTCCTGATGCAGCAGCTTGTGGTTTTGTAATTGTGCACGCTTCTCCTGCAGCGTTGTTTTCAGTTCGGTGTGACTCTGCATAGCTTTGTCAACATCCTTCAGCCATTTTGTCAACTGATCCTGAGCGATGGTAAACTCATTGAACTGTAGCAGACAGTGGTCAATCATCTGTGTGGCTGTATTAAGATCATCCGTATAGTGATCCCAAAGAGTGCGGAGTGTACGCAATTGCTGACGTATTATCTCGCGACCATCTGGACTAGTATGTCCATAAAGTTTTTCCCCACGATCAATGAGTGCCTCAAAGGTGGTGGAATCGTTAATCCGTTTATCGGACATTTCACGCAGCTTGTTTTGACGGTCTTGGAGCACATTTTGATCGCCTACAACTTCGTTATTATTGGCCAAGTTATTCACGCATTGCTGCAAGTCCTTCTTGAATGCATCAAAGTCGGTGTCGAATGTTTCGTGATCCTTAACATAGTTGATGTATTTTGAAATTGATTCCTTGCAGAGATTTTTAAGGGTCTGATAACGCGTATTCAAACGCGACAGCTTCAGATTCAAATCAGTTTCCCCTTCAATCTCGCGACCTTGATCCATGAGATCATTAATGTCTGTGGCACGGTTGTCAATGTCTCGTGCAATATCCTGCAATTGCTTCAGGTAGGCTTTCTTAGCTTCAGCTGTATTCTTTAAACTCTGATTCTTTACAACACCTTCAATGTTCTTCATCCACTTATCAATTTCGTCGATAATTGACTCAAACTCATCCCATTTGGAGCAAAGTTGCTTCAATTTTACGAGAGAGTCTTCGCAGAGTAGCATAAATTCTTCCCAAGATTTCTTAGGTACTTCAAAACTACGCAATAGCGCCGGATGACCCGAAGGATGCGTTTGTGTCAAAACTGTTTGGAGGAGCTTGTTGCAGGTATCGAAAATTGAGTCTCCTTCTGGCTTATGTTGCAAGAGGTTCTCGACAACTACTAGCTTTTCTTCAGCGCCTTCCTTCTCAAAGGTTGTTTCGTTTAGTATATCAATAGCCTCTGACTTGATAGTGTTGAGCCAATCTTGAGCCTTCTCCAAAACCTGATCGTACGCCTCATGTTTTACAACCTGATTGCTAACCACACCTATACGATCGGAGATTTTCTTTGCTATATTATTGTACTCTCCGATGGATTCTTCAGTTTTACGCTCAGATTCATCGTCACACAAATGAACAGCCTTATCCTGTAGCTGCTTTAAGGCATTTCTGTGAAGCGTGATTTCCTGTAGTTGGATCTTATAATTCTGCTGAGCAGCCTTCTTGGCAGCCAGTGTGGGGTAAAGCTCATCGGCACCACTAACCTTAGCCTTCGACTCATTCAAGTAGTGCGAAACTTGGGTATAGCTTTCCTCAATCGATGTCTTTTGAATGAGCACAGCCTCGACCTGCTGCATTAGCGCATTTGCTTCATCACGTAGATAGTCATAGTTCTCTCGTAAGTTACGCAAGTCGGCACGTATTTTTTCACGATTTTCAGGTGTGACCGTTGGATATAGACTCTCACCAATGTCGACACAGTTATTCAATAAAGCTTGACCCGTTTCGAATGTTTTCAAGTAGTTCTTAATAGTCTCAAGTTGCTGAGCGGTAGCCGAAGATGAGCCAGGTGAGCCCATGCGAGCCAATTCTTGGAACTCAATCTTGGCATCGGAGAGCCAATCGTTGAAATTGTTTACAGACTGTCCAAAATCTTTGCTCGCGTTTTGTACCAAGCGTACTTTATCGATATAGCCCGCCAAACTCTTGGCAACGGTCTGGTAACGTTGTACAAGATGAGAAACAAACTGACCAATGCGTGCATCGGGATTCTTTTCGATCAAAAGTTGAGCAGTTTTTTCTAGATTCTTTATAGCAGGTTCATGTGCCTTAATATCCTTCTGCAAAATGGCGAGCTCTTGCAATTTTTTGTCAGCATCGGGTAGGTTGACTTGACTACTAGTCTCCGCCTTGATGCGGCCCTCAACATCACGCAGCCAAGAGGAAATCTCCTCGTTAGTATCTTCGTACTGCGACCACAGGTCAACGTTTTCATTAAGTATATTTTTAATTTTGTCGAAACTATTTTGCAAAGCCTGCATTTCGGCATTGAGGAGATCAGCGTCTTTTTGAAGTTCACTCATATTTTGTGGCGTCTCAATGGCTTGTAACATTTTCAAAGAATTCAAAATTTCAGCGTGTCTATTACGGCAGTCATCGATACATTTTCCTACCTCCTGGAGGGAAGATTTTTTGACGTCTAGATTGTATTTGTCACTGGTGGACTCCGGTTGGCACCAGGCAACTTTCTCATATTGCGTTGCGATGATCCGCTTCAACATTCCTACCTTGTCGGCATGGAACTTCTTCAAGAATTGTAGCAGTGAACTCTCGATCTTCTTGGCATGTTGATCGACATTTTCAAAACGTTTGTGTACGTTATTGAGCTCTTTCGGTATGATTGACTCACTAAATGTTGGATACAGGCTCCTCATTTCGTCAACCTTTTGCTTTATATTATCGATGGCATTGCCGTTTTTCTCGAGTTCTCCACGAAGAGCTCTGCACTGCACTAAACGCTCCATAATTTTATTGTTGTCACCGGACATATCATCACATTTGATGAGTTGTTCTCGCAACTTGCCTACATTTTCACCTGCGCTCTTGATCTTCTGACGCAAATCTTTTTCTTGATCATTAAAAGTTGACGTGACAGCATTCAAACGTTCGGCATTGTTTTCTACCTCATTGAATTGTTCACCCAAAAGTTTGTTAAGAGCAGTTAGGGCGGGGATCTCACTGCCATTAATCTTAGTCAACTCCTTGCTTTTGTCAACAATTGTATCGAGTAAAGCTTGATATGAAGGCAGCTCATTGCGATACTTGGTGAGACGCATAGGACCAAACTCGATTTCTATGGTGTTGTTAGTAGCATCGCAGAGTCCCTGATTGGTCTCCGAAAGCCAAGGCATAAGCTCCTTTTTGGCATCCTCGATTTGAGACCAAATAACTGCCTCTGTTTCATGAGTGTGCGCCCTTTTGGCGGTGTTGTCGTGCAAGTCCTGCCACTGCTTCTTCGCAGCACTTACATCCTTGGCGATTTCTTGTGGCACTATTTCACCAATGGCATCAAAGAGTTTGCCTACATTATTGGCTCTACGATCCAGGTCATCTAGGTTTGTTTTACACTTTCGCACTTGTTCCATGGTTTTGCGTGTCTTTTCGGAGGCCTGGTGCAGCTCAGTCACATCACGTGGCTTTTGTGGAATTGCCGCGTATAGCTCGTTGGCTTTATGGAGCTCTTTGCCAAACTTATTCTTAGAGTCGGCATATTCGCGCAGCGCCTGACTGATCAGATTATACTTCTGTATACGATCGGCGATTTCCTGCTGTAGCGTATCGTAGTTTTTGTCCAAAACTAGCAGACTTTCCTGAATAATAGGCATGCTACCGATATCTTCTCGCATCAGCATTGTTCCCTCATCATGTATGCGATCCTTTAGGTCTGCCTGATACTTAATGGCATCATTTAAAGCTATAAGGTCGGCAATAATCTGATCAATATTCTCCAAGTTGGGTTTTTGTTTGAGTATCTGGTCTAGTTTAGCACGATTCTCCTGCAAAGCCTGGCTGAAATTATACTCAAGTGCGTGGAATTTCTCCTTACGCACGGTCATTTGATCAATTTGTTGCTTTTGGTTCTGCGATTTCAATTTGAGGTTGTCCAATTTATTCTCAACATCGTTGACTGTTTGGGTGGCTATCAGAGGCTTCCGAGTGAGCGAATCTCTGAGCTGTATGACCGGGTTTTCATCAATTTCTTTGGCTTGAGTCTTCCAATAAGGCACCGCCTGAGCAATGCCTTCAATTTCGGTGATGATCTTGTGCAGTTCTGGCTGTGTAGGATTTTCGGCCTTTTCCAACTGATGTTTCAGATAATTGAGATGGTTTTCAGTTTCATGCTTCCAGCCCAGCAATTCAGTCCACTTTTCGAGAGAGATCTTCTTTTGCTGCATGTTCGTTTCGAGATTTTGGAAATTTACAACCAATGCGGTGTAAGCATCGTTTAAAGCATTTGCTTCTTCGGGTGATGCACTCAAGCACAGCTGTTTCACCTCATCATAGATTGCGTTAAAGCTAGGCTTCTTATCGGCGTGTTCTTGCATGAGCGCATGCACTACATGTAGACTCGTTTCTACACGTTCGGGACTTATCTCTTCTACCTGAGTCATCTGATTTCGCAACTGATCCATCCAGTTCGAGAAGTTGGCCATTTTGGCATTGAAGTCTTGACGCGATATAATTGCATCGGATACCTCGTTGATGTTACCACGCGTGGCTTCGGATAATTTCTGCAGTTTCGCCTTCATGGCATTGACCCGTTCCTTGAGAGCTACAGCGCCCTCTGGGGCCAACTGTAGACTTATTTGATCCGCTGATTGTCCCAAAGCAACAAGCTTTGCCTGCTGCTCGGAAATTTCATTATTAAATGATTTCAATTTGACCAACTCCTTCTCGAGTTTGTCAACATGTGGCGTATTTAGGACAGCTGGCCGCTTGGCCATTAGTTTTTCGCCATTGTTGACCCAGTTTTCTAACTTGCCAGCATCACCATCAAATGACTTCCAGCTGGCTACGAGTTTTTCTAGCTTGGCACTGGCCTGGCGTGCATTTTCATGCACCGATGTCCAACGCGAATGCATAGCATCTAATTCATCGGGGGCATTGGTTTTGCATAACATTTTATGACTTATGTTTGAAATGCCTTGGAGTCTGTCCAATTGCTCAAGGCATTGTGTTTCGAATTGTTTGGCATTTTGTTGCAGAGCAACAGCTTCTTCGAGGGACATGGGCTTAGGAACTATTGTATTTACCTTGACTTCGCTCTGCTCGACAATCGGTTTGATCTGCTGCAGTCCAGTCTGATATTGCTGCCAATTGACCAGATCTTCCTTCACAGCCTGAGCCTGATGATCAGCATTGCGGTTTATGGCACTGAGAACTTCTTGGAGCTTACTTATTTCACCCTTCAGCCGCTTAGCTTCAGCGATGTTACCTTCCTTGGGTGCCAGTTCAGAAGCATCGGCAGCCAGAATGTCCAGCTGCTTCATACGCTCACCGAGCACCATCTTAAAGGCGTTCACCTTGACGACACGTTCCTCTGGTGTTAAATCTTCGGACTGAAGAGCTTCGATTGCTTTCGGGGCTACCCTATTGGCCCACTCTTGTAGTTCAGCCAAGCGGGATTTGTAGTTATTCCACTTCGCACTGTAGTCTTCTAGATAACCAACACGGTCCTTGATATGTTCCATGGTATTGAAGAACATCTTTTCGACTTCGGTGACTTCTTTTTCGAGTATGGGACGTTTTTCTAGAGCCGCCAAAGGTGCGAGTTCAGCTTTAAGGGAATGCAGTTTGGGCAACAGCTGGTGTGCAGCTTGCTGCAGTTGCACATTGAGCTCACGCTTAGCCTTCAAGTCTTGGCTGACATTTTTAGGATCAGTTTGGAGTGGCGTCAAGGCACGCAACTCGGTCTCCGCAGTTTGTAACATAGAGAAAATATCGTTCTTTTGATCAACAAAGTCGTGCCAGACAGCTTGTGTCCCCTTCAATGACTGAAGTTTATCAACAGTCTCTGTGTATGCCTCATTCCAGCCGGTCTCTAAGTTTTTAACTTCGGCATTTACAAATGTGGGTGCATGTAGATCTTTGCTAAGATCGCGGCCACGTTGCAACATTGACATTATGTGTGGACGTTGATGATCTAACTGATTAATTGCATATTGCTGCTCCTCGATCAGCTTGTTAACACGATCAAGACTGTCTGGGGCTGGTATGTTGGCAGTTTGATCCTTGACCTTGCTCAGCAAGCAGACAACCTCATGCACCTCTCGGCGATAGGTGAAGCATTTAGAGAACACCTCAGTCTTGACCATTGTTATCTCAATAGTTGGAATGAGATTCTTATAGCGTGCAATAAGATCCTCGAGTTTCTTCTGTTCCAGATTGGCTTCATCTTCGGTGGCATAGCCTAGAAGCGAGTCCAAGGTTTTGACAAGCCATTTCATGTCCTCACGTTTGTTATCTGCTTCCTGACAGATTTTCTAAGGATGAAAGAGAGAAAATTTTAGATATTTGCATAGAACATGGAAAAAGCGGGAGTTGAGATAAATTTAGGATTAAGCAAGAGTTTACCACGAGTTCCCTAAGCTGCATGCAGGATATTAAGAATAAAAGCGTAAGTTTTATATCAATTTGAGACGCTTAACAATTAACTCACCTGGAAGACGACTTTCTCCTTCTCAAATTCCTCCATAGTGTTCACCTCGTTGACAATATTCTTCAAGCTTTTGTCTACGATGTTCATCCAGCTAACCATCTCGTTGAACTTCTGATGATAGTTGTCCCATTGAGCAGGTATTTGCTGTAGCGTTTCGCGCATGTCACCTATACGTGAGGACATTTGTTGCCACTGCGTCTGGGCGTTGTTATAAGCCTCATGCAGGCTGGCATCGACAGGTTGTTGCTGATGATAAGCTTGAGTCAAGCGCTGCATATTCTGCAGGCACTTCTCTACGCGTGGCACGGCTCCTTGCTGACGGAAGAATTGTTCGTTACGATTTAGAATTGAGTCCACATCTTCGTTGCGATTCAAGGCTTGCTCTTCCAGATACAACTCCTTCTCCAGCTCCTTTAGTGTCTGATAGAACGCCGATTCCTCCAAGCGAAACTCTTGCTTCAGCAGATGCAAAGGTGCCTGTGATAACACGTTCTGCCATCTGGACTGTAGTTGTTCAACGGACTCCACTACCGGAGCCTGCTCCTGCGCAGGCAATGTCTTCAGCAGATCCTGTGCGGTTTGCACTAAATCATTCATCCAGCGTTCGTTAACATTCTCGAAGAAGTATTTCTGTGTCTCTATGGTTTGCTTGGTCTCAATGTGCTTCTCTATGATCACAGTCTCTGCCTCGGTTATCCATTCACTGACAATACGCTCGTTCTCCTTGTAGTTGTTCCAACAGCGCGAGGCGTCCATGAGGCGTTGCTCCCACTGCTGTGCATTTTGAATAACATAGTTGAACCGTTCATTTAACTGTTGCATTCCTTGCGTAGCTTGTGAAGCATCAATAGCCTCATCAGCAGCCACGGATTTCAGCAAATTCTGGAACACTTTATTTTTGCTCTCCAACATGGAGCGATAGTAGACTGTGCGCGAGAAGAAAGTCTTGTGCTTATTTAACTCCGAGTTGAGGGCATCGCGTCCACCCACAAGCGAGTGGGTGCTCAGTAGTGTTTCGGCTTCGTTGAGCCATTGATGAATTTCCTTTTGGCCAGCTTCCAGTGACTCCTGCTGAATGAGCAGTTGATGGAAGAGATGTAGCTTTGTGGGTATTTGGGCACGTATGCGCACCAAAGATTCTTTCTCCTGCTTCAGAAGCTTCATCATTTTATCGACTTCATCACGCGAGAGATCTTGAATCAGGCCCTGGAAATTACGGCTGATAGTCTTGAAAAGCTCCTCATTATCGTCGATTTCGCCGGCAAGGCGTTGAAGATCCTCGCCGTACTGCTTGATCTGTGCAGTATTGCCCAGCAATTGCCGCTGCTCTAAGATGCTTTCAGCATGACGCAGCCACTTTGAAAGCTTTTCAATGCCCGACTTGTACTCCTGACGGGAACGAATGATATCGCCGGCGTGCATATATTGCTTGGTGTTGGCAAAGAGGCGTTCGAAACGCTCAGCCAAAACACCATGTTTCTGACGCAAGTTATTGGCAATCGGCTCCTCGCAAGAGGCAATCAAGTAGGTAGCCGCATTTGCCAGCTCCTGGAACTTGTCCTTCCACACACTGATATCTTGGAAGAATTCCAAGCGATCATCTTCAGATTGGGTGACCTTCTGCTCGGCCAAATGTAGCCACTCCTCACAACTGGGTGCTAGCTGATTCCACGTTTTCCAGCAGTTAACAACCTCTTCCAAAGAATTCTGGCAGCACTTGAGCTCCATGGAAACACGCTTCCAACGCTCCTCGGTGTCATACATAAAGCGATCTATGTCACTGACATCCTTGCGAGCAACATTGCCGTCACGCTTATACTCCTCAACAACCTGTTGCATGTCGACGAAAGCTTTTTGGAACTCCTGGAAGATCTTATTACGCGATACGAAGTTCTTATACTGCTCCAGCTGTTGGGCAACCTTTTCCTCCTGCCCATACTTGCCCGTCCAGCCACGCATTTTATTTTCTACCAGATTAAGGAAAGCTATAAGGCAACACTTATGCTCCAGGAACTTCAAACGGATTCTGCGTTCAGCTGCTTTGGGACCAACCTCTTGCAGACGACGCTCCATATTGCGCAGTTGCTCTAGAGGAATTTGTTGCGCCAGCGGTGTGCGCTTGACATTATCGAACATAGCCACAATGCGTGGCAAATCGGCGAAGAATAGCTTGTGCTCCTCCAACTTTCTACTTATAACGGCTGCTGTTTCTTCGTTCATGGCACTTGGTATGTTATTGTCCATGAGTAATTTTTCGGCCTCGGCAAGCCATTTGCCGACGGTGCCGAAATCGCCAGGCAATTCGGAATCCAATAACCAAAGCCAATACATCATTTGGTATTGAAGACGTTGCCACAGTGAATCGATTTCCTCCCACAATGGGCGAGATACCTGCAGGAAGCCACTTTGGCTATCCATGAGCTGCTTGAGCTTGTTGTAAACAGCCAGGTGGGCATCGATTTCGGAACGCGCGAGTACATATTCGGCAAAATCACGCGGGAAAGAGTTCATCATGACCATGGGCTCATATTCGGTGGTTTTCTCTAGCAAGAAACGACGCAATTCGTCGATTTCCTGCTGTATGTGCGAAGAATCCCGAGAGGCACCCTAAAAGATGAAATGGTAAAATATAATATAATCTTTTTAAAAGTCATAGGCGTCGACTAACCTTTGGTTCAGGATATTTGTGCAAGAATTGTGCCACATAAGTCATGATACTCTTCTCATCTGGTTTGGGTACATCTACATCCTCAGCATCTAGCAATTTGGCAATGCCCAGCTTGTTTTCGGCCACATCGAAAGCTGTCTCCAGGCGTTGACGATTTGTTGCTGTTGATTTTTTCAAGTCAGCCAAATTGACTAAATTGGCCTTAATGGCATCAATGAGCGCTAAGAAAGCGACGCCATCTCTCCAGCTGGCGCCAAAATCTTTCACCTCAATGCCGCTTTCTCTGCAAAAAGAGAGTGAAGGAGTAAAAGAGAGAAATAAGATGAGTTGAAATTAATGTCTTCATGTGCAAAATGAGTTTGTGTCAAACTTACTTTGGCAAAGCATTGGTGACCCAATTCAATAGAGTCTTCCTAGCGCCTTGCTTCCATTTCTCAGCCTTTGTATCGCTAGCATTACGTCCAACGCTATCTAGAGAACTAACCGAACCGCTAATACCATGACCCAAATATTCTAGGTTGCGGCTGTTCTCTTCGATCTATTTAGGAGAAGAGAAAAGTTGAAAAATTAGTTGCGATACAAAGCATTTTCTTTTTTCCAAACACAAAACCACGAATTACAAAACACAAAAACTAAAAAGTGCCTCTAACTATTATAGAGAGAGCTATACACAGAACTAATTTAATTGCAAGAATTGAGTAAATTTTAGCGAGATTAAAGAGTGGAATAAAAAATATTTAGTATTTTTATGAGGATCTATTAGGGCAACATTTAACATTTGAACATTTCTACTTAAGCATATACCTTCTGATCAAAATATACCCAGAATTCTTCAAAAAACGAAAACGGTTCAATTATTCATCGTTAGTAATTTTATTTCCTTTAAAGTAAACTCCATTGGAAGCATTACACATATTCCAAAGCTTCCTCTAATCTTGAAAACACGCCATTGAAAAGCTGATATTGGAATCGCCTACAGCTCCTTCTACGAATTCTTCTTAATCGCCTCTATCGTCTCAAAACGCTTTCAATGAAGTGGTAAGTTGAGCCGTTGGAATAGGAAAAGGTCACAAGGAGCCATTTCGGCTGAATACGTAGCTTGCGAAATGGCTTTTGAACGTTATTTTTAGTCAAATAGTCGCTTTTCTTTAAAATGTTCATACTTTAACTTTCAGTGTTTATAATTCGTGACTACTTTTTCGAGAAAATGCTAAAAGCTGAGAAGACTTCAAAGAAGAGTCTGATTTCATTAAAATTATAAGATATGGGCAAGCATTTCACCCTTGTTGTTTTAAGATTTATCTATTAAAGCTCAACGATTTTCAAAAAAGTTTACTGTTAATTAAAATCGATAGATATTGTCAAGTACTTGAACCGCTCTTCTGCAGTTCTATTCCTTCTAAAAGAAGCCACAGTTTATAAAAAAACTTATTCAAAGTAGTTTTCGTAGCTTTTTATCGAAATCTGCTGATTATCCATCGTTTTTCTTAAAAAAATTATGTATTTATCAATAGTTTAACTTCCGTTGCATATAATTCGCGACTACTTTTTCGAGAAAACCGTCTATAGTTGAAGGTTTTCAAAGAATTTCTAATTTATTCAAAATCAGAAAATATATAACAGTATATAAACCTCTCATTTTTTGTTGTATGCTTAAAAGAATACAATTAATAATAAATTTACTTTCGTTGCATATAATTCTTGACTACTTTTTCAATAACGCAAAATATTATTAAATATTTTCCGGTAAAGCAAAATTTCTTTTTCGTGCCAATAATTTAAAGATTAATACAGAACATTTAACATTTTTACATTCAATGCATATAGTTCACTAATGATTTTTCGTGTAAACGAAATTCGTTGAATTTTTTGTTAAATTCTATAAACTCTACACCCATATAAAAGAATGTTTTTTATATGTTTTTTCATTCCACTCTTTAAAATTTAAAAAAAAATAAAAATTTAAAAGATAAGAATTTAATTTTTACTACTCAGGACCTACCTGTGGAGCATAATTAATAACTACTACTAATTTTTTCCGCCTCTTTTTACGAAGCTTGCATTTAATGGAAAAAAGTAAAATGGAAGAAAGAAGTTTTACACATTGAAGTTTATACCAGGTTAGTCTTATAAAAATTTTTCAAAATTATCAAATTTTTGGTTAAGTTTTTTCTAATAAAAAGCGTGGTATTCTAATGTTAAGATAATGTGTGTCTCACAAAAAAAGGCATATGAATGTGCTTTTAGAAAAATAGTGTTTTCAATTTAACTAAAAAATAAAAAATTGAAAGTTTTGGGGTGTTCACAGTTTGTGGTATTGAGTAAAGTATTTCTAAGGCGTAGTAGACTTTTAAGTAAACTTTTATGTTTACTATTTGTGTAAGGAACTCATAAAAAATATTTCAGATTTAGAACTTTAAAGTAGTTTTGGGTGTGACCCCTTAGTTTTCACATGACTGCGTCTGAGAAATACATTATAACGTGAACAACCTTGGTATTTGGTAACAAAAAAAAAATTACGCTTAAATAATAAATGAGAAAATATTCATAGCTTACCTGGAAGTATAAAATGATGGTCCATATCAAACCCAACACAACTGGTGGTCTCCCATCCACCAAATCAGCTGGATTAATATTAACCAATTTAATACGTTTGCTAGCTAAAAATTGTAAGGCCGTATTGGCATTGCTGAGGAAATGTGGTCGCCGTAGAACGCGTCCCTTCTCCACGGGTAAACGTTCGCCAGAGAGCACTTCCAAAAGTGCTATCAACTTGGTACCATCGCGTAAATCATTGATTAAATCATCGACACGAAGCGGTGGAACACGCTGAAAATTCAAAACGAAAAAAAAAAGACAAGAATGAAAATAAAGTTGATTAGGTTAAATTAATTTCATAGATAATTTGAGTCATGATATAAACAGCCTTTCTGTTGTAAAAGCTTAAAATAAAAAACCGAAAGGTAAGCTCTTTGTGTGATTTTCCTTTAGAAAGTTACCGCACTATCAACCCAGACAATAGTGGCTGTAATTTTCGCTTTAATGACTTGAATTCCTGCAATCCTTCCTGCTGGAATGCTTGCGGATATAACAAATTCATTACTAACTCCCAACTAAAAACATTAACTTAACCTACACCCCGAGCATATTTGAACTTTTCCTACCCGATGTTAGGAACAACCGCATTAAACAAATTAGCTCACTTAAAATACCTCACCATGTCTAACCAATTCTTGTCTATTCCTAACTTTGCTCAACCTAACCACTGTTTGTTCTTAAGCTACGTACTGCTCTTTGCTGCTCTGCCACAAACTACCTGACGTTGGAGTTTCAAACTTTAAATGTCAGTCATTGGTTTTTCTTTTTAATGGGGTAAAAGTTTACATTTAAACAGCGAATAAGAAGAACATTATTTTAGTCTGAGGTCAATTAAGTGTGCAGTTAAATGCAAGGGTTTGATTTCGCCCACTTGCCGCACTTAGATCAAACTTGGTGGCCACAAACATGGCGTCTTGACGGTTTCGTGCTGTCTGACAATTAGTCTTAAGAAATTTTAACGTATCTATTTCATGCAGAGTAAAGTCGGTGAACTGGCATTAAAAAGGAGAATTGTTGCATGGAATTGTTACTCGCTGATTATAGGTGCCACTGTAAAATTAATGGTTAATTTTTCGACTTTATCACAAAAATAAAAATAAATATGTCATTGGAATGTGGAGGGATCTCACAAGCAACGAAAAAACAAATTCGTTACATGAAACTATAACGTGGTACGCATAGGTGCAGCAGAGGTAGAAAAATATACGCGGGCTCTTGGCTCTCACGACAAAAATACAGAAAAAATTCATACGTCATGAGGTCGCGAAGAGAGCCGCTCCAAGAATGAAAATGCAGCAATCATGCAACGGCGTTGCAAGGAATTATAACTCGGTGACTATATGCGCTACATTAAATGTTGTTAAACATAAAGAAAATATATGTTAGCCTTACGACAAAAATAAATTGTAACAGCTCATGCAACAAAAATTGCAATATTGTTGCATGCAATTATTACTCGCTTAGCAGAAGTGCTACGGAAAATTTTATTTTACGACGGAAACGAATAGTTCTCGGTAATTTTCACGAAAATAAAAACGAAATTTTGGAGCCACGACACCACGTAGGTAACCGCTCAATGCAGTGAATATGCAGCGACAAAAAAAAAACGTTGCATGGAATTATAATTCCATGACTATTGGCGCTACGGTAAATTTTATGAAACGACAATAAAGCTGAGGTTTTTGATCACATAGTAAAAATAACAAAAAAAAAAAACGGAGTCATGACGAGATAAGAAGCAGATATAAGATAAGGAGTAGAACAAAATTTGGACATAGATGAGAGGAGGAAAAGGACGCGGATAAGAATAAAGATTCAGACAAGGATTGGGTAAACATTAGGGCTAGAAGATAGAACAAAGATTTGTACACACTAAGGATCATATTCAGGGCAAAAATTGAGAATAGTATATTATGGATTAAATAAGATAAAAATGGATTAAATGATAATTTGGACGAGGGGTATGGCAATTTTTTGGACATATATAAGAATAAAGACAAGGATGAGGACAAGATTGGAAGCAAAGCAAAGAAATAACGTTAAGAATAAGGACAAGGATAAGACACGTTGTGATGTCGAACCAGTGTCCAGTACACAGCCAACTCCTTTTTTGCCGAATAGAGTTGGTCGAGATACTACCCGAAATGTGTAAAAAAGCATTAAAATTCACGAGGTAAATTGCTCCCAAAATGCTTCAAAATCAGTCCTAAAGAAGCAATCGAATCGATTTTAAGGCTTCTTCCTATAATTTCCAAGCAAATTCTTATATTTTCTACCTTATAATACTAAATGTTGTAACATTCTACTTACATAAACTTTAGTAATAGTTGGCTCTTTTATGTGTTTTTTCTTGCTTCATTGTGTGTTTCTAGATTCAGTAGAAGTTTCTTAACTTCTCGGCCAACTGTCAACATTATTTCAAGTTATGCAAGAAATCTTTGAGGTTTTTTTTTTAGCTTGATTTGTACGAGAAGTTTTCTTGGTTGTCCATGGTGTGGACCACCAATGGGCAGAAATAAACCATGAAACGTGTACGCAGCAAAACGCAAATGGTGTGGAGCAAATAAATAAACATGAGCGTGGTATTTAGACAGACAGAGAGAGATACATAGTAGGTATGAAATATTGCAGATAACACTCTACAATCGGCATAAATGACCGGGATTTATCTTCTATCTATATATATAAAAAAGGAGTTTATGTTTGTAAGGCCGCAATAGACTCCTAAACTACTCATCCGATTAGCATGAAAATTTGTGTATAGAAGTTTTTTGGTACGGTGCGTGTTCGTGGGCTATCAATTTTGATCCACCTTGAACACCAGAGGGCGCTGTAGTACAAATTTTTTACAAAACTGCCTAAAACTCCTAAACTGCTAATGCGATTAGAATGAAAAGTGATATACAGTGGGTTTCTTATACGTTGAGTGTTCTGCTGCTATCGTTTTTGACCTATATTGAACACCAGAGGGCGCTATAGTACAAATTTTTTACAAAACCACCTAAAACTCCCAAATTGCTCATGCGATTAGAATAAAAATTGGTATATAGTAGTTTTCAGGTACGATGAGTTTTTTATCACTATCTTCTTTGACCCACCTTGGACACCAGATGGTGCTGTAGTACAAATTTTTTACAAAATCGCATATTTTTAGTTGTTTTCTTATGTAACATGTGCAAATATTTACAAAATATTAAATATTTCTTAAATTTAGTAAAATAAAAATAATTTCCGTTATTTTGACATCAAAAACATGAACATATCTTGAAAACTATGAAAAATTTTACTACAACGATATATTTAATGCAACATCGTTGCTCAAAAATGAGAAAAAAACAATCAGAAATTTAATTTTGCGACTTTCGAGTCAAATATCTCCGCTGCTTTTGTATTCATTTTGTTAAATTTTTTTTTGTCTTAAAGCTTCATCAAAGTACTATGAAAACCTTATTACAAAAATACCGTTAGTGGAGTAAATATATTTTAAATATTTTTTTCAAAAAAGGTCTGAAATATTGGAGTTTTCCTCACAAAAAGGCTCAAAATTTGTTTTTGTTGAAAAAATAATTTAAATTCAAATTCGCAAATTTTCAACTCTATTTAAAAATTATAACATTTATAGGCAAAAGTTATTTCAATTTTACACAAAAATTAAAAACCATTTCTGTGATTCAAAAAACAAGGCCTACCCCTTGATTTTTTTGAAGAAATTTTTTTTTTCCAATATTGTGTTTTTATATTTTTGAAAAAATATACAAGCTAAAAAATTAATTTATTAGAAAAAATTATCTAAGTATCTCTTGCCAATCGAAAGTTATAGCCAATAATGTTTATCCAAAATATATATACAAAAAGCAAAACGCTGTGTGTGAAGGCTGGAAACTTCAAAATTACTTAGCCGATAGAGCTGAAATTTTGGCAGTACATTTTTTTCAAGTACGAGATGGCTTAAATTTCTGTCACACCCCCTTTTACCGCCTACAAATCAATAAAAATGCTATATTTCCTACGGTTTTCGTCGATTGGGCTACATTTTGGTAATTTAGTCTGTATGCTTACTGTCGGCAACTGTACTAAAACAGGGTAATGTCCATCTACTAGAAAACTGGGATGAGCATTATATAAGAGGGTGTGGCTCCGCCCATACAGTTAAAATTTGTATTATCGAATAGCTTTGAAAGTAAAAGTAGCAATACTTACATACAAACTCAAAATGGAGTTACTATTTGGTGATCTCCTGCTACTGGGAAACTGTAACGGGCAGTGGAAAATAACAGTGGTGTCAAACTATGAGTCTGAGAAAAGTTTTGAATACACCTATTATGTTCCCATATAGTTGCAGGGTGCAGCAACGCGCGCCGGGAAAAGGCTAGTAGGTTATAAATTATCACAGGCGTTGAGAGAACAGTTATGATACTGCAGTAAAGGTTGATTCTTTGACTTTAAGTTGAAAATATCAAACAAAAAAAAAATACTGAACTCATCGGGAGGCGGTGGAAGCTGCTTAAGCAACGAAACTACAAATTTGTTGCATAGATTTATAACTCGCTATTTATACTCGCAGGTGTTAAGGTATAAAAACTTAAGCGCCGATAAAAGCTCGTTCTTAGTCCTCATGAAAATAGACAAAAATGCATGACATCATAAGGCCGTGGAAAGAGCCGCTCCTAGATCGTAAATGTAACATTCATGCAACGGCGTTGCATGGAATTATTACTCAGTGAGTATATGCGTTACGGTAAATGTTATTGAGCGAAAATATAGGATTTGTACTTAGCCTTAAGACAAAAGTAAGAAAAATATTAATGACGTCAAGTTGTTGAGGTACCAAGCTTATGCAACATAAATGCAATGTTGTTGCAGCGAATTATTACTCACTTTGTAGAAGTGATACCTTGAATTTTCTGGCATTTTACATGGCATTTTGATTACTCTCTGAGGTTTGCCATTGTCTGCAGAGAGGTGGCGGCCGTACAGAAAAATTATTTTAATTCAAATAATTTTCTGTCGCTGCTGGGGTTCGAACCCGGGTCTCCAGGTTCGTTGGCCACGCACTTTAACCAACTACGCCACGGACGCCACTATAACAATAAAATTAAATAAAAATAAAGATAAAATTAGAACAAGCCTCAGGACAAGGATTTTGGATAAGGACTAGGACAACGAATAAAAAAATAATGGGGTAAATGATTTGGTCCAAGATAAGGAACGGGAATAAGATAAGGAGTGAGAAAAAGATTTAAACATAGACCGTCATATGGAGTTGGATAAGGGTGAGGGCAAGAATTGAGATAAAGATTAGGACAAGGAGTGGAATAAGGAATAAGACAAAGTTTTAGACAGACTAAGGGCAAGATTTAGGACAATATTGGGAAGAGCATTACGACAAGGATTGGGGAAAGGAATATAACAAAGATTAGTACACAATTAGGACAAGATTTAAGATAAGGATGGGGACAAAGACTGGAACAAGTAGTAGAACAAGGATTATGGTAAAAATTCGAGCCAGAATAAGTTCAGAAATTTGGATATAAATTAAAACAAGAATATGGGTTAAGAGTAGAACAAGTATAAGGAAAAAATAAGAATCATGATATGGATGAGAACAAGTTTGGGAATAAGAGAAGTGATAGTGATAAAAAAAGGACCACATCTTTTACACAATCTCAAAAACTGGTTCACAGAAAAAAAAGATGTCCATTAAATATAGAAATCCAATTGGAATCTTGAAAAATAAAATAAGATTGTAGACAAAGAGTAGAACAAGTATTAGAAAAAATATAAGAATAAGGATATGGATGACAATAAGTTTGGGAATAAAAGAAATCATAGGATTAAGAATAAGGATAACATCTTTTACACAATCTCAAACCTCAAATCTCAAAAGAATAAGGATATAAATGAGGACAAGTTTATGAATAAGAGAAATGAAAAGGATGAGGATAAGGACCACATATTTTACACAATCTCAAAAGAAGGTTCATAGAAAAAATATGAGATACATCAAATTCAGAAGTTGAGTTGGTAACCCAAACGTATTTTGAAGAGTTTAACAAACCGTAATATACAAAAGAATTCGAAATGTTGAAAGATCGCTGGGCTAAGTGTATCGCGCCAAAAGGAGAGTTTATTGAATTGATAAAACTAAATTTTGTCAAAAAATTGCATGTTAAGATGTATGCTGGTCTTATTAATATCGGAAACTGTCTTCTTAATTAGACCAAAGACTTATTGAACAGCCCCTGAATGAAAGAATGAGTCAGAAAAGTCACGTTTTATGATGAATTTTTGTGCACAAACGATCGAGAACTGGACCTACTAGCTTTATACCGACTTTGAATGTCTAATGTGCGTACGTATTCTAAGAAGAAGAGAAGCTTTACATCTAATTATTTATTCCATTTGCCAATATGTCTGCAGAGAGGTGACAACAGATCAGAAAAATTCATTTCAGCTTTATACCGACTTTGAATGTCTAATGTGCGTACGTATTCTAAGAAGAAGAGAAGCTTTACATCTCTATTTATTCCCTTTGCCAATATGTCTGCAGAGAGGTGACAACCGATCAGAAAAATTTATTTCAATTGAAAAAAAATATTTTTTGTTTCAACTGTGGTTCTTATACTTATACTTATACTTATACTTATACTTATACTTATACTTATACTTATACTTATACTTATACTTATACTTATACTTATACTTATACTTATACGTATACTTATACTTATACTTATACTTATACTTATACTTATGCTTATACTTATACTTATACTTATACTTATACTTATACTTATACTTATGCTTATACTTATACTTATACTTATACTTATACTTATACTTATACTTATACTTATACTTATACTTATACTTATACTTATACTTATACTTATACTTATACTTATACTTATACTTATACTTATACTTATACTTATACTTATACTTATACTTATACTTATACTTATACTTATACTTATACTTATACTTATACTTATACTTATACTTATACTTATACTTATACTTATACTTATACTTATACTTATACTTATACTTATACTTATACTTATACTTATACTTATACTTATTCTTATACTTATACTTATACTTTCTTCTTTCTACTTTCCAAAGTGAACCATTAGTTTTTTTTATTGTTCTTCTTCGGCTGTACAGTCAACAGTAGTATCTAAAAAGTCACATTTCACAAATTTGTCGGTGAGATGAAAACATGTGATATTGCATGAAGATATTAATTTTGTCATAGATCATAACGACCCACTAATTAACTGTAGCGCACTTGCAGCACCTTTAAGTAAAGCGAGACAAACAATAACGATCATGGTCGTGATCATTCTCTTCGAGAATATTCTTAAAGAGAAAAATAAATAAAAATCCCAAAACCACCTCAAGGAACACATCAACAACTTACAAGAAAGAGGTATGAGTAGGTATGTGTGGTCTTAAAATAGACGCACTATGGAATTTGCAAAAAAAGGAAGAAGATTATAAAAGAAAATTTTAAATAGAGGATACTGAAGAGCATCTGAAGACAAATGAAGTTTCGTAGGCATGTTGTTTTTTTTTTTTGTTCGAAATATTCTCAAGCGATGCGCTTGCAAGTCGAACAACATTCGCGCAACAATCTTCATGCCTCTTCAAGTGGAGAAATATTTTTGTTATGCCCGTCAGTCGGTCATCAAGCGTGTGGGCTGTTTATTGCAAGAGCATTTTCAGCTGCAGCTGGCTTCTTGCTTTCCATAAAATTGACAGGCTCATCGAATGGTTGAGGCGGAAATCTTTTAGAAATATTTTTTTAATGCTTTGTTTATGTAGAGAAAGATTTTTAATTAAAGCATTTTCATGGCATATTGTGTGTAAAGCTTTTGCCAAAGTGATCAGTTTTAGAGAGAAGACTTTGTTTGAAATGAATAAACAAAGAAGGTGCTTGAACCGTATTTTATGAGGGAATGGACGAAAAATATGGGAAAATTGAGCTGCATTTTTTTCTGCGCCAATAGGACTGTGTTTGATTTATTTAAAACAAAAAAAAAACTTTTCTGTGAACGCTTTTTAAGCTCCACACCTTTGCACCTTTCATTTTGTAAACTTTCAAAACTGTCTAAAAAAACACTTACTTTCCAAAAAGTGAAAAATTGATTTAAGACAGCAACTTTTCAATTAAACAACTTTTATTTTCCCAGTAAAACTACAGCTCTTTCCGAACAACTTTTCTAGACGTAACATCAAGATTTAAAGAAGATTTATAAAAAGCAATATTTTCCCAATTTGTTTATAAATGGCCAACAAAAACATTCATCGGCTTGCATGTCTGCACCAAGTGTTGTATTTCTAAGCGCGTCGTGCATGATCGACGTTGCCATTCAAGAATGACAGCCAACCAACGATGTTGGTTGCGGTGATGTTTCTGCTATAAATACACAAACGACAGGCAGGGGAGGGGGTTAACGATTTTGAAGCCATGCTGAAACGACACACGCTTCAACGAGCTGAGTTCAAAGCTGGTTGGTTTGTTGGCTTTAACATTTTGCAGTATTTCATAGAAATGCCGGCCGGCCGGCCGGCTTTTAAGCTGACAGACAACAACTGTTGCAGCAGCCGTGGCCACATCATTGTCATCATCAGCATCATCATCGTCATCATCATCGTATTGGTGCATTCTTTGGGCTCTGAAAACTAGTTGGTTGGCTTCATTTGTTTGCTTTTTTCATTGCTACAGTCTATGCGGCAGACATGTTTTAACTTTATTAACTTGGCTGTTATAATGTTTTTTTTTACTAGTTTCCTCTATTTTCAAGCTTTGCTAAATCAACAACAACAGCAGCTGTGGACATAATAGTTGCCATAGTTTTACGATTATTATTTTTGTTGTCATTGTTGCTGTTGTTGTTGTGGCGACTGCGTGGGCTTGTCTCAAGTTGCTGGCCTGAATCTTTGCAATAAATTGACTTTTGATTTATTTAGTGTTGCCCAGCTTTTCCTATGGAAACTACTTTTTATAAGAAGCACTTTTCGCTTGAACGTGGGTGGTTTTTCGATTATTATTAAAAATCGGTTATTGCCTTTGCCGATGGGATAAGAGTTAATTTCAGCAATGAGTCAAAGCTTGTTATTGCTAAATTATGAAAAACTTGTATATTTTTCCACTTTTTTTTTCAATAGAGCAATTAAATTTCCTGATCAATAACAACAATTATTGCATCAGAAGTTAGGAACAACAGCAATAGAGCTCTTATAGAGTTCTTTTGTTTGTATGGTTTTCGACTTCACTCGAAAATTGAGCAATATCTAAAATATTATGGAATAAGATAAGGTTTGACAATTAAACTCAAAAGAATAATTTTATCCGACAAACAGTGTGTTACTTCCAAGAAGCTTCTGCGAGAAATCCTTTAAAATAATAATAAACTGGCCATTTCCGCCCTTGAAAGGACTTTGACCGAACTTCTTTATGATCAAATTGTGTTGTGCGTGCTATTCAATGTTTTTCCACAATTGATCGAGAATTGGACCTACTAGTTTTATGCCGACTCCGAACGGCTAATGTGCATGTTCTCAAGAAGCTTTACATGGCATTATTTACTCTCTGATGTTTGCCATTGTCTGCAGAGAGGTGACGGCCGAACAGAAAAATTAGTTCAATTGAAAAAAACTTTCTGTGTCAGATGGAATTGAACCAGGGTTGTTTGACGTATGGGTCACGCACTCTACCCACTGCGCCACGGCCGCCACAAACCGAGAGAAATCCTTTATCTTCCCTTTTAAAACTTGTGGGAAGCATTTTCGAAGCTTTAACTTTAGCGGTTCGCTCTCCTATAAAATAGACTAGATATTTCTACACTCACAAGTTATAAATAAGCTTTTTGGAAGCTGAACTGAGCTTTGAGTGGAGTGCTACACTTTACGAAGCACCACCGCTGATTCCGCGGCCATCGTCGAACACATTGTTTAGCGCAAGTCATTCGATGCAAGCTTTACGAACCCAGAGGTCCCTGGTTCGATTCCCATTTGACAGAAAATGTTTTCACTTGATATTAATTTTTCAAATCAATCGACACCTCCCTGCAGACAATGATAAACCTCAGAGAGTAAACAAATGCCATGGAATGCTTCTTGAGAACATGAACATTAGTCGTCCGGAGTCGGCATAAAATTTGCACGGAGAGAAAAAAAATCAAGCATTCTATTCTTGAATCAAGCAAATAGGCTATCAATTTATACTTAAGCGTTAATTTCTCAATTCAAGCATTATTTGGCAAATTTTAAATACATGATTATAAGAAAAAATGTTTAATTCGAGAGAAATTTGCTAAAACTCAAGAATATTTTTTCTAGATTCAAATCTAATATTTGCTTAAAGTGAGAAAAATTTGCTTGACTCAAGTAAACAATTTGGTTAAAACTAGAATAATTTGCTAAATTCAAGTAAACAATTTGGTTAAAACTAGAATAATTTGCTTGGTTTGAGAAATTTATTTTTCTTGATTTGAGAACAATTTGCTTAATTCAGCAAAAATGTAAGATGTAGGACAGTGATGGGTACACTAATATTTTCCGAAATTTTGTGCTTGTGGTAGTGGAGTCTCGCTCTCAGCACTGAAAAAAATTGTTGTGTATGTATCAATAAATGTGACGACACGGCTCGCTTGTTTAATATTTTATTTTCAGTTTAGATTTAATTTTATTTTCATGTTTTATTTTGATTTAAATATTTAATTCAACTGAAATTATTAAAAAACCATTTTTTAACTATTTTGAAAACCATTTCCTGTGTATTTTCGACTATGTCGTAACACAAGACGTAGAATTATTCAATTCGCTTTTGATGACATCTTTTTTAAAAAATATTTAACAAAATATTTATTCCATACACCTGAGAATATGACCTTTAAAAGAGTGCCGGAGAGGGTTAATATGTATGACCGACCCCCATTACTTTTGCAAAAGGAACATTTTTGCCTTTGACACTTATTCCCTCCGACCACTACTTAGGGGGGCTTCCATACAAATTTTATGGTTATATAGTTTTATGGTAAGCAAACAAAAACATCAAATGTTGGCTTTATATTTCATGTTATTGTGTAAATTTATATAAGTTAGAGAGTTCAAACATGAATTTTTCTCCCAGTGAGGATCAAGCAGACCAACAAGTGCTAACATCAACATTGTACGATCAGTACTTTAGGCCAACCAAAGGCTCAAAAAGTGATAAAAATACCGACAACGGCCACTATCAACCACCCTACTTACCTCCGAGAATGACGTATTCTACGTCAAAAAATTATTTAATATCCATATCTAATAAAACAAAAAAAAAAAAAATATATATAAGTAAAACAAGTCCTCGATCCAAAAATACAATATAAAAATCAGTGTTTACTATATTCAGTAAATTCTTATCGAATTTCATCCATTGCTCAAAGAAATTTTCTGAAAATAAATTATCGTTCTCCCATTCATCTATTTTTTTCGGTGCATAACAATCAAGTTCAAAGTACAAGTGCACAGGTATGGGCACCACTACATTTAAAGCTTGTGTTTGTCTTTACTTTGTTGTTGTGTTTTGTGTTGCTACATAAGTCTTTACTCTCAATTGCTCTCAGCTCGCTACGAAACTTGCACCCATGATAGAATAAATAGAGGTAGATGCAGACCTGACTCTCTTTTAATACTGCCGTAACTGTCAAAATCCATATAAAAAAAGTTGTTTGCTTACATTTAATTTCTATGAACTTTTTTATAGCTTTGAGATTTTATATGCGTTGTCAACTTCGTGTTGACATTCGCGGCAGTACGCTGTCATCTAGCGAATCTACCTGTATTTATTGTATCATGCTTGCACCCTACGGCATGAAGTTTCAGAGCCAACTGATTGAAATAAATTCTTGCGGTTTTTATATATGTGAGACACGAGAGAGAGTTATTGAACGAGTCTCTGGTACACGAGCCACACTGTTATAGGATAACCGATCATAAAACACTACTCGAATATACTAACTATATCATGTAGACGCTTACATGTTTCCAAGTAAAATAACAGATAAGACACTGCGCCTTCGAACTATGCTATAGTTTGGCAATCCGCACCATCTTAATCTCGTTTTCATGTAAACATGTTGTGAATTATAAGCATGCCAATATAATTTGAATTGAGAAAAAGTGAAGTAGCAGTTTGAAAACACTTAGAAGCATGCAACTTAGTTGATTAACAACTGATTTTTTAGTTTCTCACCTATACATATTATATGTCATTTAAGAAAACTTCAAAATCTGTGTGTATTCGTCCAGCAAACACCATTTTTTCAATTCGTTCTCCTTTTTGAAACTTTGGCCATGGTTTTAAACACTATTAGAGTCTTTCAGTAAGTGGTGTCTGTCATTTTATATTAAAACAAAAATGCAATATTTTTATGAAAAGAGCTGATAATTTTATTTTAATCCAAAGTACAAGCTTTGATGTTACTAATGGAACACAATATCTGAGAATGGCCAAAAACAGTACAAACTTTACGAAACGTGTTCGTGATATTTTCACCGTTTTTGTAGTGAATTTTCACTATTTCAATGCGTTGTGCGAGTGTCTAGTAAATCTCCTAGTTTTTCTTTGTCAGATATCATCGAATGACAATTGTATGTTGCCACTTGAAAAAATTGTGGGAAATTATAAAAATAACAGCTCTCGTTGAACGACCTTACATAATTTTTAGAAACTTATTTCATAATAAACACGTATCTAAAAAACGTTTTCATTATTTTTTTTGTTTTCTTGTTCCAAATGGAACAGCAAAGGTTTTGTTGTCGTACTGTCGCACAGTGGGAGGACTTCATACATATTTTGGCCATAAATAGTAAAAATTAAATTAAATTAATAATTAAAAATTAATAGTTGGTACGAAAGCTTTGCATACTTAAATATAAAATATAAATCAGTTTGGTTCAAATCCGCCCACAGGCACGCCCACCTTCCATACGAAGTTTTTTGCAGAAAATAGTAAAAATAAAAGTAGAGCTTTCAAATTCGGTATGAATGCTTTGCATACTAAAATATGCAATATATATAAGTTTGGATCAAATCCGCCAGCAGACACGCCCACCTTCTATACGAATTTTTTGCAGAAAATAGTTAAAATAAACGTAGAGCTTTAAAATTTGGTATAAATGCTTTGCATACTTAAATATGAAATATATATAAGTTTGGATCAAATCCGCCCGCAGACACGCCCACTTTCTTTTTTAACAAAAGTTTTAATCTTGAAGTTAGTCTTTACAAAATGTTCTCGTATAATAATAATGTATTGAAAATATAATGTATTGGTTTTATTTCCGAATTTGAGCAAAATTTACCGACAGACACCCCCACCTTTTATCCTAATCTTATTTCTTTCCATATAACACTTATTAAACTCTTCGTATACAAGTTTAAATTCTATGAGTTTTAACATTTTTCTTAAGAACATAAGCATAAGCCGTACGGAGTCGGCATAAAATTGAAAAATCTAGTTTACAATTTTAAAAATATTTTTCTCGAGAAGTTTTCGAGCTTCTACTGACAGCTCTTTGTATTTTTTGTCTTTCTTCAGTCGCAAATGGATGACAAGAGGATCGAAAGATAAGAAACTGTTAATGCCAAAAGGACACCTGTCAAACATGGTACAATGAAAACAAGGTAGAAGCATTTCAGAGAGGCAGACTGCCACAACTGTCAAAACGAAATTGACTGCCCATAGAAAATCTGAAAACGATAATTTTTTTTAGATTTTTTTGGTTTTTTTTTTCATTTTCAAATTACTATTGAAAGACAATTTTGGCTATGAGAAAGAGAGCGCAGTCCGAAATGCGTCTACCTCTGTTATTCTACCATGCTGTCAAATTGTGCACAGTCTAAGTCAACGTATAACGCCATCTATCGGGTTGTGACATTGATCCCAACACAGCGCCATTTATTATTTATCTCGTTACTTCTCCACAAAAATGCACGCAAAACGTCTTTTATCACAATGAATTAAACAATCATCAGTAATCTTCTATGCCTCACAACGAACTTTTCACCTTTACATTGTTCAAAATCATTAGATCATTCGATAAAATGCAAAATTTCGTCGAATAAAAATTCACATTTTTTTGCGTTTTTCCGGAATTTTCCGAGTTTTCGACTAAGAATTTCCTATTTTTTCATTCGAAAAGCCATTCCGAAACAACTGCACACAAAATTCCACACAAATAAATCAATTTCCAACTTTTCCAATTTCCCGACTTTTCCGGAGGGTTTATAAAAATTTTCTTTCGTAAATCCTTTTCCTGGTAATTATGAAGAACTGCAAAAAATTGAGCCGAATCGGCCTACTATTTGTTACTTTTAATGTCATTTTCATTTTGAAGATACGCTGAATATAATAAAGTAAAATATTTTTTAATTAACATTCAACGAGAAAAAATCACATTTAACCCATTTGGGACAAGTTCGGACAGAAAGAACCATATTTTTCTATAAATAATATTTCTGGATACTATTTTGAAAAAACTGGAAATATGTTTTTATATGTTTTTTTTTTACTGCTATAGTTTTCAAACTTTTTAGCTTTTTTGCACCAAAAATGCTTATTTTTAAAAAATCACAAAAAATAAATTTATTTTAATAACAACAAAAACCTACATTTTATGAAACAATAAATATCATGTTTTTATTATTTCTTCACTTCAATTCCATTCTTATAAAAACAAAAAAAGTGGAACACTTACAACTGTGATATTCTCACAGTAAAAACAAGTGATATTCTCAAATTTTTGTCATTAAAAAAGTTGAAATGTCGAGCCATTTTCTGACCAAACCTTAAAAGATTTCTGAGTGATTTTTTGGGTATTTCTTATCTGAAGTATAAACTGTCGATTAGCAAAAAATTTTTTTTTATAATTTCAAAACTTATACATTTTTCTATTTATGGCCACGAATCGCCCACTGTGTGTCGTCACAAAAAAACTTATTGGCACGCGGGTTTGCATTTCACTGAAATTCTGCCATTTAGAAGAAAAAAATCATCAGCATGACAACTTTTCTGACGTTTCATGTCGCAACCCATTCAGAGGAAAACAGCGCTAGCTAAGGTATCGCTACAACAGAACAGCTGACAAAAGTTAAGTTCGCTGAACGCGCTCAATGAGTTAAAAGCAGCAACCGCAAACAGCGATTATCGCTATCATTCAATCATTTTATTGCATAACAATTTTTTTATGGTCATTTTTTGATATGAAATAAAAATTATTTTTTCAATTAGAAATAAAAGTCATTTCGTGATCGTTATTTTTTCGATCAGAAAAAAAGTTATTTTTACGATATTTTTTCGACCAAAAATAAAAGTCAGTTTGTGATCGTTATTTTTTCAATCAGAAAAAAAAAGTTATTTTTTACGATATTTTTTCGATCAGAAATAAGTCATTTTGTGATCGTTATTTTCCATCCCTGGTTGAAAAGGTTTATTACACATTTTTAGTATATTTGGTAGAAAATAAATTTGCTTAAAAAATATTTGAATTTAAATTAGAATAGATGTTTATGATAAAAATTAGCAGCGTACTGTTAAAATACAATAAAAAAAAACCACGAAGTTTAAAACGATAGAACGATTTTATTTAAACTCAAATTGAATTCATGAACACAGAGTTAACGCAAAGCACTCAACTCAAATGGAACTGAAATTTCAGGTTTTTAATGTTAAGTTCAAGGTTAACTTGTTGAAACGCTTTGACTTGGAAGATGTTGCGGTCGCGCTTAACTAACTTGTTGTTGCTCATCTGCAACAACAACAACACTTAAATTGTCAACAGATTTTTATATGATGATAACTGAGTAGATTTTATGAAGTCGTTAAAATAAACAACAATTTTTAAAAAGTTTTGTCATCTACTTTTTTTGCGTTCTTTGCTTCTATAAGAATTAAATAAATAAGTTAACTTTATTTGTAGATGTAATCATTGGGTTGATTAAAGTGATATGATGACCAAAGGGGACTTGAGGGGGCAAAAGGAATAGGAAATTCATATCAAAGTAAGAAGAAAACTGTCTATCTGCACAAGGGAAACAAAGTTTTACGATATGAAGATACTTTTTATTGAACTAATAAGATAAAAAGTATTGCCCAGACTGATATGTTTAAAATTTTCCAAGGTTAGAAGTAAAGTTAAATCTTCAGAATGTTTACAAAACAAACAAACAAGCAAAAAATGATAAAACCTAATATTTTTCGACCTAGTTTTCACAATTGTGGCATCTTGAGCGAACTGTATCTTATCAGTGATGAGATGAGAATCTTAAGTTAGAAAGACTTTACTAAAAATAAAAAATATTTACTAAAAAAAGTAAAAGTAAACACTTACCTTCATGAGATATGAGTTAATCCAATTCGTAAATGTCTTCTTTTGAACACGTTCTTGTTCCTCTGTAAATAAAAAGAAAATAAAATCGAATATTAGCAAAGATATTGATGACATAAGAAAAACTTAAAATAGACTTATTTTAGTTCAAAGCGAATTAGCTACACTGGAAATATTTGTAATTTCTAGCTGTTTGTTTCTAAGCTCATTAATGCGATAAGTTATCGCGCTGCTTGACACGTATATTTTAAATGGACGTCTATGTAAAACATAAGCATTACCTCATAACTAAAAAAATCTATGAAATTTTATAAAGAATGTTGTTTATTTATCTAGGTTACCTTTGACGGTTACGTTAGGGATTTTTTTTTTTTAATTTATATTTTTAACTAAAACGGGAAAGTTTATAGTTGTGCATAAAAATTTTTCTCCACGGCTATAAAATTATGAATGGCTTGGCACATTTCAACTCTAATATGCAAAATGAGCTAACGGCTCTTTCATGCTCAGATTAAAAGAAATAATTGGAATTCACTTAATATTATTGAAAATCTTTGTTTTTTTCTAAAAACACTTTACTTCGCTGACTTCACACATTTTAGCAAAATTAGCAGAAGAGGTTACTGAAAGCTGTAAAATGTGTCAAAATGTACAAATGTGTTACGCTTTTTCTCGCCGAAGTTTCTAACACATTTTAGAAAAATTATAAAGAGCACATAGTGAATGAAACTCAAATGATATTCAAATGATATTAACATAAGTGAAATTCAAATAATATTTAGGTGTAATTTAAATTAAATGAAAATTCAAATAAAGTTCAAATCAATTTCAAGACAAATTCAAATAAAATTCAAATCAAATTACAATAAAATTCAAATGAAAATCAAATGACATTTAATTCAAATCTAATTGAAATCAAATTCAAATCAAATGCAAATCATACTCAAATCAAATTAAAAATAAAAACATATCAAATTCAAATCAAATTACAATAAAATTCAAACCGAATTCAAATCAAATTCAAAACTAAATCAGAATCAAATCAAAATCAAAATCAAAATCAAAATCAAAATCAAAATCAAAATCAAAATCAAAATCAAAATCAAAATCAAAATCAAAATCAAAATCAAAATCAAAATCAAAATCAAAATCAAAATCAAATTCAAAATCAAAATCAAAATCAAAATCAAAATCAAAATCAAAATCAAAATCAAATCAAGTTCAAATCAAATTTAAATCGAATTTATATCAAATTCAAATCAAATTCAAATCAAATTCAAATAAAATTCAAAACAAATTCTAATCAAATTCAAATCGAATTAAAATCCAATGAAAATCCAATTCAAATCACATTTAAATCAAATTCAAATCAAATTTAAATAAAAACAAATCAAATTTACATCAAATTCAACTCAAATTGAAATCAAATCAAAATCAAATCAAAATCAAAATCAAAATCAAAATCAAAATCAAAATCAAAATCAAAATCATTCAAATTCAAATTTTCATATCAAATTCAAATTAAATTCAAATCAAATTCAAATCAAATTCAAATCAAATTCAAATCAAATTCAAATCAAATTCAAATCAAATACAAATCAAATTCACATCAAATTCAAATCAAATTCAAATCAAATTTAAATCAAATTCAAATCAAATTCAAATCAAATTCAAATCAAATTTACATCTAATTCAAATCCAATTCAAATAAAATTCAAATCAAATTCAAATCAAACTCAAATCGAATATAAATTAAAATCAATTTTCAATTTAAATTCAAATCAAATTCAAATCAAATTTAAATTAAATTCAAATAAATTTCAAATCAAATTCAAATCGAATTCAAATCAAATTCAAATCAAATTCAAATCAAATTCAAATCAAATTCAAATCAAATTCAAATAAAATTCAAAACAAATTCTAATCAAATTCAAATCGAATTAAAATCCAATTAAAATCCAATTCAAATCACATTTAAATCAAATTCAAATCAAATTTAAATAAAAACAAATCAAATTTACATCAAATTCAACTCAAATTGAAATCAAATCAAAATCAAATCAAAATCAAAATCAAAATCAAAATCAAAAACAAAATCAAATCAAAATCAAAATCAAAATCAAAATCAAAATCAAATTCCAAATCAAAATCAAATCATATTCAAATCAAATTCAAATCGAATTCATATCAAATTCAAATCAAATTCAAATCAAATTCAAATCAAATTCAAATCAAATTCAAATCAAATTCAAATCAAATTCAAATCAAATTCAAATCAAATTCAAATCAAATTCAAATCAAATTCAAATCAAATTCAAATCTAATTCAAATCAAATTCAAATCAAATTCAAATCAAATTCAAATCAAATTTAAATCAAATTCAAATCAAATTCAAATCAAATTCAAATCAAATTTACATCAAATTCGAATCAAATTTAAATCAAACTCAAATCGAATATAAATTAAAATCAATTTTCAATTTAAATTCAAATCAAATTCAAATCAAATTTAAATTAAATTGAAATAAATTTCAAATCAAATTCAAATCGAATTCAAATCAAATTCAAATCAAATTCCAATCAAATTTAAATCGAATTCAAATCAAATTCAAATCAAATTCCAATCAAATTTAAATCGAATTCAAATCAAATTCAAATCAAATACAAATCAAATTTAAATCAAATTCAAATCAAATTAAAATCAAATTCAAATCAAATTCATATCAAAATTATATAAAATTCATAACAAATTCAAATCAAATTCTAATGAAAAACATTAAAATTTAAATAGTATTCAACTTAAATCAAAATTAAAATCAAACAAAATTTAGATGAAATTCAAATAAAATTAAAATTTAATTCAAATAAAATTTGGATAGAATTAAAATTATGTCAAATTGAATGAAATTCAGATAATAGTGTAAAATTTCAACCATCAAATGAAATTTAAATTAATTGAAATTTGCTATTGAAATTAAAACAACATCCAAACGAAATTCAAATTAAAATTAATTTAATGACATTTTAAGGTAATTTAAATTAAATTCAAATGAAATTAAAAGAAAATTCAAATACAAATTAAATTAAACTCAAATGAAATACAAATGAAATTAAAATTAATTCTAAATGAAATTCAAACAAAAACACAAATTTAAATGAACTTCAAATGAAATTCAACAAAAATCCAGATGAAAATCAAACGAAATTTTAACCAATTACAAATGAAGTACAAATAAAATCCATATAAAATTCAAGTGAAATTTAACTTTAATGAAATTCAAATGAAATTTAAAAAAATTCAAATAAAATTCAAATGAAATTAAAATAAATTAAATGATTTAAATTAAATAAAGTTTGAAGGGAATTAAAATTAAACACCAGACGAAAATCAAATGATTTAAAAACAAATTTATTAAAACGAAATCTTACATTTGAATATAACCTCTCATTGTTTATATTGAAAACAAATTTGAGTTTTAGACCCAGTATGTTGACAACAAGGCAACATGAAGACAATATGGGCGTGCTCTCCCAGAAATCTTAAATTTGAATACGACTTTTCATAATTTATATCGAATTTCCGAAGATATATGAGTTAAGGCTATGCCTAAAAGTATAACACGGTCAAGGTTAACCTTGACACAGGGTGCATCATATGTAGATAAGAACTTAGTTACTAATGTAAAAGCGTTCTCTCTGTAAAAATAAACTTCCGGGTAACTTTCTCGGCATATTGGCAGTATAAGTGGGACCTAAGTAGTTAAGTAGATCACAGTGAAAAGTCATGCAAGACTACTGATGAGTTGGTGTAGCGGCCAACGAAATAGTCAGTCTAGTCTGCTGTGTGATTTGCTCTATACAGAGCCGTTTTTGTTGTTGTTGTTGTTGTTGGTCGTTGCCTTCATTGTCTTCATGTTGTCTTGTTGTCAACACACCTGGCCTAAAACTTAAATTTGTTTTCAATTTAATTAATATGAGATTTTATGAAGTTTAAATGAATGAAATTAAAATAAATTTCAAATCAAATGCAAAGGAAATTTCAACTGAAAGCGAGATATATTTAAAATTAAACCAAATAAAATTCCAATAAAACTCAAATAATATTAAATTTAATGATATTTAAATTACTGAAATTGAATAGAATTTAAATAAAATTTTATTAATGAAATTCAAAATAACCTGAAACGAAATTCAAATTATTTCAAGTGATATTCTAATAAATTCTTATCTTGTGTAAATTAAGGTGAGATTCAAATGAAATTTAAATGAAAATCTAAAATTTTGAATTTAAATTCAATTTATATAAAATAAAAATTGCGTTTAATTAAAACTCAACTTCAGTCCAGATAAAATTGAAATGGTAAATATACGAAATCTTAAAGATTTTCCAATGAATCCACATGAAAGTAAAATTTAATTCAAATTTCGATGAAATTAATATTAAATTCAAATGAGTTTAAAGGGAAATTCAAATTTAATTCAAATTAAATTCAAATTAAATCCAAATTAAATTCAAAGGAAATGTAATACAATTTAAAGTTAATTTAAATGAAATTCAAATAAAATTTTAATAAAACTTAATTGAAATTTTAATGAAATCAAAATTAAATTGAAATGAAATTTAATGATTAATTAATTAAATGCAATTTTAATAAATTTTAAATTAAATGCCAATGAAATCAAAAGGAAATTTATATAAAATTCAAATGAAATGCAAATAAAATTCAAAAGACTTTCTTACAATGAGCAAATAAAATGTATAGATAAAAAAGAAGTCAAATTGAATACAAATACAAATAAATAAATAACGGCCCATTTCAGCCCTTGAAAGGACTTTGACCGAACTTCTTATGATCAAATTTTGTTGCGCGTGTTATTAAACGTGTTGTACACAAATGATCGAGAACTAGACCTACTAGTTTTAAGCCGACTCTAAACGGCTAATGTGCATTTTCTCAAGAAGCTTTACATGCCAATATTCATTCTCTGAGTTTTGCCATTGTCTGCAGAGAGGTGACGGCCGAACAGAAAAATTAATTTAATTGAAAAAACTTTCTGTGTCAGATGGAAATTGAACCAGGGTTCTGTGGCGTATGGGTCACGTACTCTACCCACTGCGCCACGGCCACCATTGAATAGAAATAGGACTCAAATAAAATTCTAATTGAATATGAAAATTTAATATTAAAATTTTTAAAATCATTCTTATTTTCTTCCCTATTTTCTGGAAATGTGTTCAACCATTTGAGAAAAATAAGGAATATATAGCTTATGCCTCTTACATTTTTGAATTTTTTAAATGAACTTTTTCATTCGTGAAGAAAAATGTGCTTCTTTTGTAGCACATGTTATGAAGCACATTTTATAAGAAATGTGCTAACTGTCCTTTTTTTGTGAGGTTGTTTTTTTTAAATTTTAATCAAAATGCGGTTTTTACAGTAACAAATGGATAAAAATTTATATTTTTTTAAACACCTAAATCAAACTTAGAAATTTATATAAAAACAACAACAATTTGAATATTTTTCTTACCAAGACGAATGTGCTCCCACGTTTAACACTGGATGAGTTACAGTGAATCAAAAAAGTTTAGAAACAAAACATTTTCTCTTAAACTATCATTGAAATTTTACACCTTTTAAGCTGATGCAAAAATTTTTTTTATATATTTTTATTCCATGAATATGTCACAACACAATAACAAAAAAATTAAATCAAAAACAATTACAATATTCGTACAAGTGATAAAAACAACAAAAAGAACATTATTTCATGGCCAAAAAAGTTTAGAAACAAATTTAGAGTTGTACAGAAAAAATTAAAGAAAAACTAATTTTTGAATATTTTAGTACTTCGTTTGATAGCCTTTCGCATCAAGAACCGCTTGGAGTTCATTTTTTAATCCCAAAGATAGTTTTTCGATTTCTCGTGGGGTAATTGCATTCCATTCTTCTAATATAGCTTGTTTAGGCGAATCTTTGGATGTTATATGATGGTGCCTGATCCTTTTTTCAATAAGATCCCACACATTTTCAATTATGTTGAGATCTGGAGATTGAGGGGGTGTATTCAGCTGGTGTGGGACTTTGAAAAGCAGCCATTCCATAACCAAACGCGACTTGTGCTTGGGGTCATTATCTTGTTGGAAAAAGAAACTGATTTCATCTAGCCCCATTTTGTTCACATTTGCAGCAAATTTTCTCTCAAAATGGCTAAATATGTTCTATATTCGTTATTCCTTCAATTAACTTAAAATTTCCCACGCCAGCTGCTGAAACACACCCTCACACCATCATCATTACTGCCTCCATGTTTTATTGTTGCTTGAATGTGTTCTTTATTGAACTCCGTATTTGCCTTTCTCCACACCATACGACGTCCGTCCGAACCAAAAATGTTTTATTTCGACTCGTCACTGAATACCACAGTTCTCCAAAACTGTTCCGATTGGTTGATGTATTTTTTTGCGAACTCCAAGCGTTTATCCACATTTCGCTTATTTATGAAAGGTTTTTTTCGAGCAACTCTACCATGACAGCCAGCCTTATGGAGCCTTTTTCGAACTGTTTGGGCATTTACGTGGACATCATGAAATTTTTCTAGTGTCGCAGTAATCTTCGGAGCAGAAACGTTTGGAGTTGCTTTTATTTCTGACAAAATAACTCGTTCATGGCGCGCTGTTAAAGAACTTTGCCGACTAGATCGAAGTTTTGGTTGTAATGATCCTGTGTATAAATATTTATTTATAATTTTATGAACACTAGAATGACTTCTCCCGATTATTTAGCCAATACCTCGCACTTTATAATTTTGAAAATGCAGCCTTAGAATGAATTTGCGAACGTCCATTAAGATTTCGGTATTTTTTCCCATTTTTAAGACAAAAAGACAAATAATTTGCGTTTATTACAAAAAAGCGAGTGACTGATGCGTATATTACTGACCTTTATAGCTAAATACTTTAAATCCTTTTTTCAAACGAAGCAATGCAAAGTTCAATCAAAAGCACAAATGTTTCTAAACTTTTTTGACTATGAAATGTTTAGTTTTTTGTTTCCTTTTTCATTTGTAGTGATATGAAAGTTCTTTTTTGGTTTGAATTCTTGATGTTGCGTTAAAAATATATATGAAATATTAAATATGTAAAAAAAATGTTTAGTTTTGTGTTAAAAGGGTAAAAATTGAATAAATGTTTTAAAGAAACTGGTTTGTTTCTAAACTTTTTTGATTCACTGTAAGTAAGATGACCTTAGTCCTTATTTAAGAAATGATTTAATTTATGTCTCTTAATAATGGGTACCTTATAATATTGGTAGAACGCATTATGGAGTGTGGCCTAGGGATGTTAGGAAACTGCTTTTTGTAACCGTCCTATACTTCCAGAGGGTCTAAAAAACCAACTTACCCGACTATGCAAATAAATTAACAGCTCATATAAAAGGATTTCTTCAGTCTTATTTGTTTTCCAATTTCGGTGAACTAGTTTATGGTGAACACTTCAGAGACTAAAGTCGTTCACTACATTGTCTGAAGTATCAGAATCAGACTCCCCAAAGTTGTCCTCTGTTATGACTTTTGCCGTTATTTCATTAATTTTGTTCAATGGGTCCACAAAATGTAAATTTTTAAAGCATGAGTCCAAAAAAGACGCAATAGCTAGCTTGTCGCTTGTTTATTTCAATAAGAGCGGTTTTATATACTTCCTTCAACAATGGATTCTCAACTACGTTACACTTAAGGGGTAACTTTGCTGCTGGTACAATATTCATCGCCGGATATTTCTTTGATGGCTGCTTCAAGTGGGCGTAATATGTTTGGCAACTTTGAGGCTAGTGTTAATTCAATACCAATCAACATTGGCGGTGCGGTTTTGTGCCGCAGTAAAATTATTACTTCCAAAATTGAATTTATAGATTTTTTTCTGTATAAAAAGCATTGAGTTTTACAGAAGTTTGATTTTCTTACCAATAATAATCAATTAGATAAAATCTTGAAACTGAAATATTTGTTTTCGAATAAAATACATCGATGCATCGAATAATATCGTATTATTCGATACATCACTGGTAATTTGATGCATCGAATGGAAAACATCGATGTTTCCGATGCATTGATAAGCTTCGAGCATCCCTACTGTGGACCGTTCAATGCCTAGGAACCGTGAGATCACGGGTTCGAATTCCTGCTGATGCCAAAAATGTTTTTTAGAAAAAAGTTATTAGCAATTGAAGTCGGCAAAAATTTTATCGTTCCGATTTATTATTAACCATGACACAATTGATCATAGGAAGCTATGGCAAAGACATTTGGGTTAAAAGGGGCTAAAAGTTACTTGAATCCAATGATATTTTCTGCAAAATTTTCTTCATATCTTACAGCATTGCCTATGCTTTTGCTGTTAAAACACATTTTTCCAAAATTTTACTCGAGTTAATAAGTTAAGCGAAGTCCCTTAACAAAATCGAAAACTAGTTTTCAAACACATTTTTACAGAAATGTGTAGCATACATAAGTATATTCAATTGTTTTTCATGACAATATTAATTATGTATCTATTACATACATCCTGTCGTATTTTATTAATTCTACACCTTTTCAAGTTGTAGTTCCGAAAACGTAAATTATATTTCAGATTAATAAGTTTTATTTCAGAAACTTCAATTTGTATTTCAGACCTGTGAAATGTAGTTCAGAATCCGTAAATTGTATTTCAGAAAAGTGAATTGTAGTTCAGAATAGTAAGTTCAAATTCAGAAATCGTAAGTTGTATTTCAGAATAGTAAATTGTAGCTCAGAATAATAAATTGTATTTCAGAAAAGTAAATTGTAGTTCAGAATAGTAAGTTGAAATTCAGAATTCGTTAATTGTATTTCAGATTAGGTAAATGTAGTTCAGAATAGTAAGCTGAATTTCAGAAAGCGTAAGTTATATTTCAGAATTGTAAAATGTAGTTCAGAAATCGTCAATTGTATTTCAGAAATATTAATTGTAATTCAGAAACTGTAACATGCATTTCAGAATATATAAAATGTAGTTCAGAATCTGTAACATGTATTTCAGAAATATGAATTTTAGTTCATTGTAGTTCAATTGTAGAACTACATTTTACAATTCTGAAATATAACTTACGCACACACAATTCTGAACTACAATTTATATTTCTGAAATAAAATTTACGTTTTCTGAACTACAACTTGAAAAGGTGTAGAACATCTTTAAGTACATAAGTATTTCGAGATGAAAATTAGCTTTGCTTCATAAAGAATCTTTTGAAAAAAGTCGGATCAAAACGCATTAATGGCTTTTGTAAAATGCTTTATTAATTTATTTACACTAGTATTCTATTTTGATACTCCGATCTTGCAGAAAAGAGTCGCTCTAAAATACATTAATGGATTTTTTATCAATTTTTTAAAAACTTCTAAAAGTTTTATCAGTATTTGTGAGAAATTTATTCCTTTTTGGGTTGGGTTTTATAGCAATTGCCAAAAAACAAAAGCTTATAAGCATTTTTGGCCATATCTTATTAGTAAATTATAAGAAACTATTTTTGGGATTTTATTTAATTTCATTTTTTATGGTGCCAATTTTCGCCGATTTTAAATTTTGCTGATTAAGTGCTTAATTTAGAAAACATTTCTTGATATCGCTTAAAATTTTATCGCTTTCATCAACTGCAGTAAAGATAAGATAATTTTTCAAGAATTGACGCTTTACATAGGGAATTTTGCGGTTTTATTCGAAAAATAAAATTGCAAACGAAATAATCTGCAAAAATTACTGATAATATTTAAAACAAAAAAAAAATATAAAAAAAACAATTAGTAACAACATAAATTTTCAAAGTCATCATCACCAAATATGAAAGCTGTCCAATTTTTGACAGGATAATTTAGAATGTACGTGTAGCGAAGATGACATAATAACTTTCAAGTACTTATAAAATTGTTCTAATGTGTTATTTTAGCACTTAAATATTATTTTAATTGGTTTTGCTATAAGAAGAAATGTGCAAAATTTAAAATTTTTCTTATTGACTTGGTACAAAATGTTCAACATTTTGCACATGTTGGCACAAGTTACAGCCTTGAACTTATTTTAACAGAAAAGATTCTAATTTCGACACATTTGTAGACACAATTAAATTTGGCGTCATTGCGTCGTCTACATAAATTGTATGCAATACCCTGCAAATGGCAACTTGAAGGTTATGTATAGGGAACATTCTTATTTGAGCTAAATTTGAGTAGAGCAGAGATGTTTGAAGGCTATTTATTTGATGCCACAGCATGCGGAGGGAAGATCTTCACAAATTTGTGCTGAGCTATGTCACACATTTTCACACATCTGATAGTAGCTTGGTTAAATGTTACAAAAATGTCTTTTCAGCTTCAGAGAGATACACATTTTTCCACATTTTACACTTTTTTCCATTAAAATTTCAGCTTTTAACAATGAAAAGAAGGAAAATTGTTGTTTGCTTTACATATCTGAAAGGAAATGTTTTTTAAACCGTTCTGAGAAAACATCTCAACATATTTTGCAAATATTTAATTTTCATTTTTCAATATCATTCAGGTGAAATGTTGTACATTTTTACTGAATGTGCGTCCAGGTTTAGAGACAAACATATTTTGATACAATTTGGTATATTTCCCAACATTTAAATAATATATTTTATCCTTTTGATATAAAAAAGTGCTTTATTTGCATATTTTTAAATATTTTTAAATATTTTAGATATTTTTAAATATTTTATGCATTTTTAATTACTAAAATCTGAGCTTTTCACAATGATAAGAAGAGAATACTGTGTAAGCTATGCACATTTTCGATAAAATTTCTTTCAAATTTAAGCTTCACATTTCTGCTAAAATGTGCTTCAAATCATGAGGTTTCACATTTCTGCTAAAATGTGCTTCAAATCATGAGGTTTCATATATTTACTGAAATGTGCTTCAAATCATGATGTTTCACATTTCTGCTAAAATGTGCTTCAAATCATGAGGTTTCATATATTTACTGAAATGTGCTTCAAATCATGATGTTTCACATTTTTGCTGAAATGTGCTTCAAATCATGAAGTTTAACATTTTTGCTGAAATGTGCCTCAAAACATGAGGCTTCCCATTTTCGCTAAAATGTGCTTCACATCATGAACTTTCATATAATTGTTGAAATGTGCTTCATATCAAAAGGTTTCACATTTTTGCTGAAATGTGCTTCCATATTCAGAGAGATACAAAGTCTTACACATTTTTTTACCTTTTAAACCTTTGAGAAAAAAAAACCACTCAGCTAATTTTTCAAATAATATTTATTGATTATTACAAGGTTCAATTTTGCTCATCTTTGCTAAAATGGGTTGCTTTATAGAGACAACCATTTTGGCACATTTTCGCTTTTCAATAAAAATTCGAGCTTTTAACATTCAATACCAAAGAAGTTATTGTTATATTTTGACATTTTTGGGCAACTGTGTGCCTAACCAGTGGCGGATCTAGGATTCCCCAAAGGGGGAGTTGGGGCTGAAAGAACACTATTGTATGCCAAGGGGGGGCTGAAACGTCTTTTTGGAATTTTTCATTTTTTCCCATACAAAAATTCTCCAAGGGGGGGGGGGGGGAATTAAAGCCCTTTCAGCCCATATGTAGATCCAACATTTTGCCTAACCTTACAGGTGAGTTCAAAATTTGTTGCTGAAACGTATTCAACACTCATTTTTACATTTTTTTGTTTTATCTATTAAAATTTAAGCTTTTTACAATGAAAAGAAGATAATTTATTGTGGCTTTTCAAATTCTTAAAGAAATGTGTGTCAGAGAGAAAAACTTCTGTGTACAAAATTTCGATAAAAATGCATTCACATTTTGAGCTGAAATCTTTCTGGGAGGAATATGCTCAGAGAGAGATAAATATCTGTACATATTTTCAACAAACATTTTTTTTTACTTTAATTTTGAACTGAAGTGTTTCTAATTTTTAAAAATGTGCTAAAATGTGTTTTCAGTTTCAGAGAAAAGCACATTTTTGCACATTTTTCTCCAGAAATGTAAAAATTTGAACATCTCACTATAAAAAAGTAGTAATGTTCGTTACTTCCTTTACTTATTTCTGGTTAAATGTGTGCCATTGTCTTTAAAGTCTTATAGAAAATGTTTTTGCTAAAATGTAAAAGCTGACCACCAAGGCATCACTTAAGGCCTTTGTGGTCAAGTGATAATGATCTTTACAGCCATTTAAAAATGTTGTGGTTCAAACCCTGATAAAAATGTAAAAAGCTTAGAATTACTCGTAAAATATAATTTATTCCTAAGAATTCTTAATTCAATTAAAGATTTTAACGTTTTTAGAATTCTTAAAAGAATTGGAAAATTTAAAATTTCGTAAATACTCGTATTAAACAAAAATATTAATAATATTTCAATCAATAAATCAAAATTTTTTGCTCAAATTTTCTGCTTCAAAGAGGAACACATTTTTGTACATTTTTTCACCTTGACTATGAACATTTAAGCTTTTTACAAGAAAAAAAAAATCGTAGCGTTATTCGCATATTTTTGCTAAAGAACTTAATGCTATAAGACCTTGGTGGTCAAAAGAAAATGAGCTTGACTGCTACTTAAAAGTGTCTAGGTTCGAATCCTGATGAACACTTTAAAAAGTGTAGAATTCTTTGAATTAATTAATTCGTAAGATTTCTTAATTCAATTTAAGTTTTAAACGTTTTTAGTATTCTTAGAAAAATAAGAAAATGTTAATTATCAAAAATACACATATATAACAAAATAACAAGAAAATTTCAATGAAGCTAAATTTTTTTGATAAAATGTATTTTCAGCTTCAAAGAGGATTTTTTTCCAATTTTCTCCATGACAATGAAAATTGAAGCTTTTTAGAATAAAAAAAAACGAAAGTGCGTAGCTTTGTTTGCACATTTATTCAAAAATGTGAAAGCTTTAAGGCCTTGATGGTCAAGTGACAATGAGCTTGACTACCATATCAAAGATTTAAGGTTCAAATCCTAATGAAAAATTTAAAAAGTTTAGAATTTTTATAATTTATGGAAAGAAGTTTAAATATTTAACTTCGCAAATGTTAAACAAAAGTACCAAGAATATTTCAATAAGAAAAACTAAATTTTTTGCTAAAATGTGTTTTCAGCTTCAGAGAGGAATAACAGATTTTGCACATTTTTCACCTTGACTTGAAAATTGAAAATTTAAGCTTTTTAGAATAAAAAAAAAACGAAAGTTCACAGCTTCGTTTGCATATTTTTGCTTAAATGTGAAAGCTCTAAGGTTTTGGTGGTAAAGTTACAATGAGCTAGATTACCACTTCCAAGAGTCTAGGTTCAAATCCTAATGAAAAATTTAATAAGTTTAGAATTTTTGTAATTTATTAAAATTTTAATTGTTTTTCGTAAATTTTAAACAAAAATACTAACAGTATTTCATTCAATGAATTAAAATTTTTTGCTAAAATGTGTTTTCAGCTTCTGAGAGGAACCCATTTTTGCACATTTGTCGCCCTGACTGTGAAATTTTAAGCTTTTTAGAATAAAAAAAAAAATGAAAGTTCGTAGCTTTGTTTGTATATTTTTGCATAAATGTGAAAGCTTTAAGGCTTTGGTGGTCAAGTGACAATAAGCTTCATGACAGCTACTTCACTTCGCAAATGTTAAACAAAAATATTTCAATCAAAGAATCAACATTTTTTGCTAAAATGTGTTTTCAACTTCAGGGAGGAACATATTTTTAAACATTTTTTGCCTTGCCTTTGAAAATTTAAGCTTTTTACTATAAAAAAAGAAAGTTCGTAGCTTTTTTTGCATATTTTTGCTTAAATGTGAAAGCTTTAGGATTTTGGTGGTAAAGTGGCAATGAGCTAAACTGCCACTTCAAAGAGTCTGGGTTCAAATCCTGATGAAAAATTCAAAAAGTATAGAATTTTTTTTAATTTATGGAAGGGAGCTAAAATGTTTGATTTCGCAAATGTTAAACAAAAATATTTCAATCAAAGAATCAACATTTTTTGCTAAAATGTATTTTCAGCTGCAGTGAGAAACACATTTTTGCACATTTTTCGCCTTGACTATAAAAATTGAAGCTTTTTAGAATAAAAAAAACGAAAGTTCGTAGCTTTGCTGAAATGAGAAAGTATTAAGGTTTTGATGGTCAAGAGAAAATAAGCTTGACTACCATTTCAAAGATTCTAAGTTCAAATCGTCATGAAAAAATAAAAAAGTGTAAAATTTTTTTAATAAATCGATAGAAAGTACAATGTTCAATTTGGAAATATTTAATAATAATATCAAAAAAGTTCAATCAATACAATCACCTCGATTACTGCGATAAATAATAAAACTTTTTTCATATAAATCGATTTATGGAAAAGCTTTCCACACACATCATTTATTAGGGTTATTTTTATAACAACAAAGCTTTCTATCAATTAATTGAATTGAATTTTGAAATGAGAGACGGACAAAAAAAAACTATTTCTAAAATTTATATTTAACTGACAGGCAACAGAGAAAATATTTCAAGCCTTCCTTGAACTTAAATAAAATAAAAATTACAATCTCTAATCAATGATTAATTATAATTATTGAATTGTAAAAATAGCTTGATTAGTTTTCTTCGGAATTGAACTTTTTGATTAATCATCAAAAATTACTCATCTACCACAACTGATAGTGTTTGAAGACCAAGGTCATGAAGTTAATTAATAAAAAATGTGTTTCGACTTTTGTTTAGAAAAAAATCAGATAGAGATTTTCTAATAAATTTTGACAATTTATTGTACAGTCAATCTTCATTATTGCTTGTATGAATTCTTTAGTGTTGTTTTTGTGCTTAATTAACATAATTAATTTAAGCTCATTTAAGTAATTGCATCACTTTTTTTTGATGTTGAAATAATAAAAACAAAAAAATAAATTTCTATCGCAATCTGCAACTTTTACTCTTGCAAATTTGATGCAAATTTTTAATGTTTAATGAAATGTTTGTCTTTGAATTCAAGTTTTTTTTTTCTTAAAATTAACATCTTTACATAACAAATGTGCCACCGAGCGGAGAAAAACCACATCTGATTATTTGTGCTTCGCACTTGTTTGGCCAGCTGCCAAAAAAAAAAAAAATAACATTCATATCTGCTCTTTTACAAAGTGCAAAACTTTTACATATTATTATCGCACTTACGCGATGTTGCTGCTGCGTGCGCAAATTTTTTGCGTAAAAATACAAAATTATTTTCAAATAAAATTTACGTAATTTGCAAAGCAAATCATAAAATCTAGTTTGTTTATTTAAATATTTGTTCAAGTATTTTTTTATTTTTATTGCAAACACATTAACAGGAAGTTGCTAAAGCTGTGTGTGCGTGTTTTTTTTAATGTTTGAACATGTGACGATGGCAACACTGGTTTCAATGGGATCTTGAGCAAAGAAGTTGTGGCGCTGAAGCTTGGGAGGGATGCCCATTCAAAATGATTTGTGAGGCATGAAGTTTTTGACATAAAAATGTATGGCACACACGTGACAACTTTGTGATTGATGAAGTTTTTTTTTTATGCTTAACTTGTATAATTCACAACTGCTTTTTCGTAGATTTCGCATGTCTATTTCTCATTTAAAAAAAAATTTTAAATGCAAAATAAAGGGTGATTCATATAGAGCTTTTTGTTTTAAATTTTAAATAAAACACATAAAATAGAATTATATGGCGGAATCTTTATTATGACCCGAAAGAACAATCTCAGACATTTACTTTTTTAAGATAATCAGCCCAATCGCAAACAAAAAATTCCTTGAAATTTTTCCCTTCCTCCGAAATTTGGAATCGTTAAGCATGTTCGAAAAATTTCGGAAGAAATGTTTCTATAGCTAATATCATTCCGATGGAAAAAAAATAGTTATTTTTTCTCTGTGAATTCCATCAAAAAATTGTGCAGGAAAAAATCAATATTTCCAAATGTAAGTTAAATTTGTAAAAAAAACTTTTAAACAGAATTGTATCACAATGATTGTATTCTGCTTTAGGTCGCAAAGAACTTGTAGTCGCAAAATCCAAGTTTTTAAGGAAATGATGACCCGGACATTGCCAACGGTTTTACACTAGTGAATAGTTTATGGAAGCTGCTTTCAGATTCGCTAAATTCCGTGTTTGAGTGGAAAATGGTATAAATTTCAATTTTACACGTATTAAATAAATAGGAATCATGGTCGGTTGTAGGTGTTGGCCGATAAAAAAAAATATCTAAAAGAAATTATCCGAAAATTTACGCATTAAGAACGCTATGGGATGTGGGCCTACAAGGCGAATAACTTCTGTACAACAAAAGAAGCCATCATACGGATTTGCCAATTTCAACAATCCGTTAAAGGCAGTGCAGAGGCAAGCAGGTTCGGTTTGCCTATCTGCCAAAGTGGTGGCGAAAAAGCTCCTTGTGGCAGCGGAACAATTGCCCACGCTGAAGCAAGCGCAACGGAAGACCTCTGCACTGACCTAATAGTGGAATACTGCTTTGACGACAACATAAACATGGACTTAAACGAACACCCCAGGCCGAATGCAAGCCGTAAACATTTTTTGTACATTTTTTTGTAAAATAAGCCGTGTAACATTTTTAATAAATTATTTATTCTTACGTCTTCAACTGTCAATATGAACTTCGAAAGCTGAATTTTTCTCTGAACTTGGCAGCACTTTTTTCGAATGGAAACATTTTTCGATGGAAATTCACGGTAGAGGAATTCTCTTCGGGGGAAGAGAAATATTTCTAAGGAAAAATATTTCCCCCGAAAACCCTGATTCGGCTGAATATCATTCAAATGTTGGCCGCGACTAAGCCATAGGTGGTCTATTCGGAAGGTCCAATTATCGATCAGTTTTTCCAGCACTGCTACGGTATCTATTGAATTACGCAAGTAGTGATAGCTTCCAAGTCTTGAATCGTAGCTGGCTTATCGACGAAGACTTTTGACTTTACATAACCCCAAAGAAAAGAATCGAGAGGTGTGATATCACATGAACTTGACTGCCAGTTGAAAGGCCTGAAATGCGAAATAAGATGCTCACCAAAACGAACTCCGTCTATTCTCACGAGCAGCCTGTTGAAAGTCAGGATAAAGGAGGATTGTCGCAGGCACCGGGTTCGCCCTATCCTGTGTTAAGGTAGAGGACTACCCGGATCCTGGAGCTGGTCGCCCAATCTGGGGAATAGGTGGGCCGTTTGACTAGATCAACGGTAGCTTATGCCTACGAATGAATAGCAATGATCCTTAAAATTTGTTAGCACGGGGATAGTCGTTACGTTCGACAAACGTACTGTCACAATTCCAACCGGAACATTGGATGAACCGGAACATCTTATGGATGTCTTAAAAAAGACAAAGTTAAAACGGAGCAAAATATGGTGCATAATTTGGAGAATAAGAGGTGTCAGAATTGGGTACTCCGAAGTGAAAAAAAATATCTTCTAGCCTCGAAGTACCAGTTTGCAAAGGTGCAAAGTAGTAGTGTCCATGTGTCACACATAGTCAAAAGTGATGTGGTCTACTCTGTAGCACGTCTAATAGTGGTGGCTTTTGCCATCACAGTCATGTATCGGTGTGTGTTGGTGCCTGTCGAGGTCAATCCCGTTTGCCAGTGGAGACTATCGCAAGGCTTTCCCTTCTGGGAATATCGTGTTGGCAGTGGTAGTTCAATGTCGCGAACAGGTCTGTGATCGGCGTGGAGTTGCACCAATCAACCGGATGGCAATGTCCTCAAATTGTCAGCCAATAAATGTGGATGGTGACCCAGTTGGGGGTCACCATACTTGGTCCATACTTGGTACTGTTGCGTACCACCATTGCTTGCTATCCATACAGTATATTTATTAATTTAAATATACACTTAAGCATGGTCTGTAACCGGTGTTGAAACTACTATGACAGGGCGTTGGTCGCGTCCAAAGTAATGGAAATGACGCCCAGGAGAGGTACGATGATTGTCGTATATCTATTAGCATGGCACAGACGTCCTGAAGATTTATCTGCTGGGCGTCAATTCCATGAACCTCGACCCCATTGCCATGGGGCAACGTGGAATTCAGCCTATACGGCAGGTGTCCGCGTTTTCAATAATAAGGTATTTCAATCCCACCAAAACGATTTCTCAATAAAGCTATTGATTCGCGCGATATGTGGGCCGTAGCACGTACACTACGGGCTTCAATTTCAGGCAACAAAAAGTCCGTTGTCATGGTGCGGTAGCACTTGCCATTGCCCGTTGTGATCTGTCTGGCCTGATTTCTAAAGAAATATGGAGCGATGATTCCACCAGCCCATAAACCTCATCAAACCATGCATTTTTGTGGATGCAACGGTTGTTCGGAAATCTCTTCCAATTGCTCATCAGCCCAAATGCTGCAATTTTATTTATTGACATTTCCATTGAACCAGAAATGTGCCTCGTCACTGAATAAAATTCGAAGCGAAAACAGCGGATCTTTGTTGAGCTGTTTCAGAACCCACTGACTGGAATTAAAGCGTAAATTTAAGTCTCACGTCTTCAATTCTTGAACGAGTAGACCAAAATCTACTTTGGAGAACACATTTGGACTGCGAAACTCGGAAGAAGTTTGATATTCTATTGAGGCAACATCCTGAAATAACAATATCGAGGGACAGCATGCATCCAAAATTCAATTTCACTAAAAGATTTCAAACTGAACTAAGTAGCAAAAAGAAATGAGTAGGTTTATCAGAAACCTATAAGATAAACCAGTACATTATGACATGGTACACCGATGGCTCTCTAACCGAAGGAGGGACCGGAGCAGTAGTCTACGGCCCAAGTATCAAATAAATCGTGCCCCTTGACAAAACATAGCATATTCCAAGTGGAAATATATGCGATAGACAGGTGCGTACACTTTAACCTGAAGCGTAAATACCGGAACCAAAACATAGTTATCCTTTCCGTCAGTCAAGCGACCATCATTGCACTTAAATCTCCCCAGGTAACCTCCAAACTGGTGATGAAGTGTCTTAACAAACTTAATACGCTTGGGCTTCAAAACCGGGTCTGAATCCTATAGGTACCGAGACACAAAGGTATAGAAGGAAACGAAATTGCTGACGAATTGGCAAAAAAAGGAGCATCAACTCCCCTTATTGGTCCGGAACCATTCTGTGTGATAGGCACAGGAATCCTCTCTCTTTCAATAAAGAAAGAGGAGGAAAAACAAAAAGGAAAATAGTGGAGAAACTTACCAGGCTTAAAGCCCTCTAAACTACTCTTTAGGACATACGACTTAAAGAGATTCAAAGAATGCATGAAACTAACAAAGAATCATCACAAAACTGCTAACAGGTAGCTAACATTGTAGGTTGAACTATCACCTAACAAAACTGGGAATTCTTAGTGATGACACATGTAAGTTTTGTGTGAGTAAGACGAAGAATCTGCGAAGAATCTACGAAGCACATCCTAGGGCAGTGTCCCGCACTTGTTAAAATTCGACAGAAATATCTGAGAAATATCTGTCAGAAATATCTGACAGAAATTTACCAGATAACTCATTAAAATCAAGAGATAAAGAACATATACTAGCATTATCTCAGAGATTGGACGGAAAAAATTCTTTAAGTTCATGAAGGGGCACAATAGATTTTAAGGTCACCGTGCAAATACCAACAATAATAATAATAACACTACACAAAAATAGCTGTGTTCGATTCGTCAGTGCTCAACTCAATTACAAAAAAAACGGCTACTCACTTAGCTGTTACTTACTGAATAGTTGGCAACACTTTTGCTTTGACAGACCACAAGAAGTCGGTCAATAAATTAAATTGAAAACGAAGAAACTGCTTAAGGGGGGATATACCCCTAGACAGGGTGAAAGTAGTTTTGTTATTTTTTTTTTCAAGTTGATAACATAATTGGATAATTTTTTATTTTCCTATATTTTTAGTAAATGGTGGGTCTGCAAACTATCTCTTGTAGCTGTCAAAATTTTCCCACTTATATGAAACAAAAGAGGTTTTTTTCTTCGAGTACTGATATTTTGAAGGGAAGGATAAAACTGTAATATAATAAAAAAAGTTGAAAATTAAAATTTATATCGGCTGTTTAATCGAAGATCCAGATTCGACTATTTTTTCAACAGTTTTGACTCCAAAAAAATTATTTATTCACACGATATCTTTCAACTTGTAGGTACATCCTTCCGGAAGGTAAATCCGAGCTGTACGAGCTGCTTTTGTCTTGGAGAGACTCTTTCGGTTCTGCTTCACTACACGTGCCTTATCGGTATTTTCGGCGAAAACTTTGCAATAGGTGCCAATAATTATACCCAGTTCGTTCAAAAGCTTAAAAATTGAGGTGTAGCCTTCACTAAATATTCCAGCAGCAAAGTTAGCTGAAATTTTGAAACCCAGGCCTCTCGATCCTGACTCACCAAAACTTATTTTGTGCTTGCATACAGAACAAATTAAAAATTCTGATAGTACAGTAAAAACTTCGAAAATTTCAACAATGCTGTAGCCATGCAAAGGATTTGTGCGAATATGGTCACTACAAGCAGTTCATAATTTTTTTTTTAACCCTATTCACATCACGCTGTGTCTTTGGGTCACTATGCAATTTCAAACCAATATAAATGACTTAAAACTTGTTTTAAAGAAAAATTCGAAAAAACATTTGAAATTTTTCCGAAACTATAAGGTATCTTCCCCCTTAAAGGAAAATAATTTTGTCTTTGTACTCACATCACATTTTGACAGAATCTATTACATTTTACTTATTTCGTACACAAACCAACTAAAAAATAAGAACTTGGCAACGCAACTTAACTCAACTGATAATTGACCTACTCAATACTCAACTAGCTGTAGACTTTGTTGTTGTTTTCACAAACAGATTTTTAAATAAGCGACATGAATTGAGTATAGGCTGGCGAATCGAACGCAGCTAATATTTCATGTTCAACTCTGTAACTAAAAATGCTAAGCTTTGACAGTCTTGCACACAATAAGCGAGATGTCCTTTTTATTTTGTTATCATAGTGCTTATAAGGTCTTCAAATAAATTGTACGCTCACAACTATTAAGAGTGTAATTTTTTTATTGAACTTTTATGGGCTTGACTTAACAATCGTGTTTACGAAATCAAACTCTAAACAAATAAAAGAAAATCCCTTTCAAGTTGGCAACAACTTGTTTGGCCATAAAAACGAGGACTGTTAAAAGAGAACAAAAAAAAAAAATATATATAAAACAGTTTATGGCTCAAAACAACTTTTATTTGTTCGCACAGCAAACATAAAGCTTTTTTGGACAACTTAAGTTTTTTGTTGTGTTTCGTTTTTATGTTCACAACAAATTCGCATGGAATTAAAAATACATTTTTTGCTTGTTTCTTTTTATAAACAAGTTCACATTTTATAGGCGATTTCTTTGCGGCTATTTGTGCGATTTTTTTGCAATAGTTTTTTGCCACTCTTTTCAGTCAAAATTAACGCAAGTCTTAATAAAATGAGGTGTGTAAAATTAAGGGGGTATGGGGTTTAGATAATTTAAAAATTTGTAATTTTTGTTTTTATTCCATAAAATGTTAGTAAAACCATTAAAAAATATGTGCCCAAAGTTTTAAAGAAAAATTTCAAATCGTTCAAATTTTATAAACCAGTGGTGTTCACACGCTTACTACTACAATTTTCGACTTTTGTGCTTGTGTTTGTAGCTCTCTCGCTCTCTGTACTGAAAAAAATTGTTGTGCAGGTATTAAGCAAGAATTGTGTTATAATTAACATTGTCATCATCATTATCATTATCAGTATCATTATCATTATCACTATCATTATCATTGTCACTATCATCATCATTATTATTATTGGGCGGTGTGGATCTTTCGGATCAATTTTCATCTTTTTATGATCCTGACAGAAAATCTGGAAAATGGTGGAAGAGAGTTTTTCAAAAGTTGCTTATGGTTTGTGTATCTAATGCTTGCTTGTCAAGAAACTCGGATGTATAAGGATATTATTATACAAAGATATTATTAATTGGTTTTCTCATTGAATTGACAGATCAAGTTCTTGCCTATGAAAAAAAGAAAGCAAAAATCCAACACAGCGCGTGCCCTTCTCAGCGATAAAAACACATTCAAGAGTTGGAGAACATCTTCATGTTGAGGGAAACACACGCCGCTGTTGCAGAAGCTGCGCAGATAATAAAAAAGCCGAAATCTTGGTTATCCTTTTCTTAAACGCGCCCTATAGAACATTATTTGAGCCTTCACAGCAAACAAAAGTTTGCATCTTTAAAAAAAATCCATATTAAAAGGGTTAAATTATTCAATATTCAAATACCAACATAAAAAGTAGCGCACCCTGTACATTTCTTATTTGTTAAAACAAAATTAAAATAGTTAGTTCTAAACCTGTGTATGTCACCCCTTAAATAAGCTTTAAGCTTGTCTAAGTTCAAGAGTTTATTTCACGCAAAATGCAAATTTTTCGCCAATTATCACAGGCATATAATTAAAAGCGAATACTTAAAAAAAAAAAAACAGGAACAAAGAATTCTCTTAGAAGAGTTAAAGAGAAAGATTTCTTCATTCAAGTTTTGGCGTTGAACTCTAAAAAGTTGTTTTAAGCTGCCACTTCTTCATATTTGCTCAGATCTTCGCAATCAATTTCAAGTGGAAAAGAAAAAAGTTTTTTCTTGAGTGCTCATTTTTATTGCCGTTTGATTGCTCTTTTTACCGTTTACTCATTTGAACTTTTTACATTTACTCGACTTTTAGCTAATATTTTACACACTTCTTTTCGTATGATTTATGTATGATTATAATTATTTCGTATGATTGATGAATGAATGTAAAATTTTTAATTTTTACAAAGTTTTTTTTTGAATTTTTTGTTTTTTGTTTTTTTTTTTTTGTTTTTTTACTTTTCAACTGTTCGTTCATTCAGACAGCACTTCCCATACGTCCGCTTGTATGTTAATCGTTTTAACGATTTATGAATGAATTTTAATATTCCACTCACAAGTAGCCTCAAAAGAGCGAGGAAGAGGGTGAACATAAAACAAAACCATTTTCTATTAATAATAGTAAAAGCAACAACTCTACAACAACACTAACAGCAGTACCAACAGCTGATAGTACAAAATAAGCGTGGAACTAGCGAGCAAAGCTGTTTTCTATTAATTTCAATAAAAGTCTGACCTAATTACAAGCTGTAACCGAAAAGTGACGCTTTCAGAGCACGTGTACTCTGAGTAGTGTTCAGTTTTTAGTAGAATTTTTAATTTAATTAAAACTGTTTTTGAATTAAATGAGTTTCACTTGTTGTAAAACCATATTTAATGATGTTAAAAAGTATTACACTCTCATTGTTATTTCAATTTTAAATAGATCTACTTTTCAGTAAAAATTTACCAGTTGCCGCCATTTTGTAGCTTTTCTATGAAACATTTATAAAGTAATAGTAAAATTTTTTTGAATATTTTTTTTTTTTATATATAAGCAATATTATTGAAAATCACATATTCATGAAGTGGTATAAAGTCTGTTAAGTAAGAGCATGTACGGCATTATCCGCAGTCGGAAAATAGTGCAACCCTGAAATTTTGTCCACAAGTAGACATAACCTCTGTCCTTGACGCTCTTGTAAAAATGATTCATTGGAAGTCGAAACTTTGCCAGAAAAGTATGTAAGGCATATTGAGTGCTACGCCGAACGCTCCGAGGCAGTTTTCCTTCACATTAATCCAAAAGAACCAGGAGGCAAAGTAATTGAAAAATTCAAAGACTTTGTCCAGAAGTGGGTGCAACGTTTCAAGGAATCTTAAAACGTCGACGTCGATGGCCTTCCCGATCGTGGCTCAACAGGGTAAGTGACTAAGAAGGATGAAAAAATGATCGTGAGTTTATTTTCGCGGAATCTTGGCTTAAGCTTGAGTCGAAGACAAACAAAATTGAGGCAAAAAGGGTCTGCATATATCGCACTTAACTTTTCGAAACCATTTGCGTGCAAATAATTTGAAAGGGCGAAGCACAATGAAGGTTTCTTTGTTCAGACCGTTGTCCGAAAAGCACGTTACTAAAGAACTGGCTTGGGTAGCAGAATACATTGATCACGATTGGATTAACGCACTTTTTTTTCGACGAATCTTTTATTTGGAGTTATTCGATCGTACCACGGGCTTGGTCTTCGTCCTCAAGTAATTTCGTCTAGCGCACCGTTAAATACCCAATAAAATTTCATCTTTGGGTTTGGGCTCCTCGAAAAAGGAATTCGGCACTCTGCACCTCTTTACCGAGAATCTAAATGCTGCCAGAATGGTCAAAATTTATGAGAAAGCTTTATTACCGACTACCAAATGTCAATTTATCATCAAAAGCGAGGACTGGATTCTGCAGGAGGACAATGATCCCAAACATCGCAGCAGCCTCTGCACCGACAAGAAACACGTAAAAGGCATCGTCACATTAGATTGGTCTGCACAATCACCTGATGTTAATTCCATCGTAAACGTCTGTGCCTATATCAAGCAGAAGCTTTGAGTTAGACCTGCCTATATTTTAAATTTAGCTTTCCCGAGAAATTCGACGCATTCGGAGAGCGCTTCCTGTCGAATATGCCGAAAATTTAGTGGAAAGTATGCCGCGAAGATGCCAAGCGATTATTGACGCTGATGGTGATTGGATATCTTATTGATGTGATTGCATATGCATCGGAGTATGTGTAATTAATGCATGTAAAGAAACATTTTCTTGCACGCTCTTACTTAACAGACTGTACATACTTGTTATATCCCAGGGGGAAAATAAAAAGCGCTCCTAGATACACCGCATGCGCTTTTCAGAGTTCAGAGTTGTGGAGCTCATATTTTTACATACATTTTGTTCACAAGTAATCAAGCAAGGAAATAGCAGAGCGTTAATACATTTGACTGTAATGCCAGTAGTCCGAGTTCAATCCCAGCATGTGACAAAAAATAAAATTTTCTCGCTTTGTTTTTCTGTATAGTCCTTTTTTGTTATTTATTATAATGAGAGCGAAGCGCCTACATCTAATGACATCTAATGCCGATGTTAAAAAAGGCTCTATCCACAAGGAGAACAAAGCGCTCTACTGCTTTTTAGGAGCGCTTCAAATGCGCTAATGAAGCGCTCGGTTTCCTGCTGGGTACTTGTTATATCCCAGCGGGAAAATAAAAAGCGCTCTGAGATACACCGCATTTTATGCGCATTTTTGGTATGCTTTGAGGATGCGCTTTTCAGAGTTCAGAGTTGTGGAGCTCATATTTTTACATACACTTTGTTCACAAGTAATCAAGCAAGGAAATAGCAGAGCTTTAATACATATGACTGTAATGCCAGCAGTCCGAGTTCAATCTCAGCATGTGACAAAAAATAAAATTTTCTCGCTTTGTTTTTCCGTATAGTCCAAGGAGAACACAGCGCTTAGTTCTCGCTACTTTTTGTTATTTACTGAGAGCGATTATAATATTTACTCATATTATAATGAGAGCGAAGCGCCTGTATCTGATGACATGCCAATGTTAAAAAAGGCTCTATCCATAAGGAGAACAAAGCGCTCTACTGCTTTTTGGGAGCGCTTCAAATGCGCTAATGAAGCGCTCATTTTCCTGCTGGGATGTTAAATAACTACATTAATACTAAAGTATGATAATAAAGCCATGTTCTAGGGCTCCATTCAGGCCTTAGAACAGGTGAAACCAACGAACCCATTTGACTGGGGCTAAACAAAGTTACGAGTATCAATTCATATCAATAAAGGGCTTCGGTAAAAACATGAAAATTCTTCGTTTCATAACTTCAAGGAAACAATAAAGGAGGCGCCAGTTTTTTTTTAAGCTTTGAACCAAGGAATACAGGTGTTATACCTCTTTAGTTAATCATCTATCTTTGTTGGTCCGGAACCATTTTGTGCGAATGATCTCTCTCTCTCTTTGAATAGAGAATAGGAAGAAACAAAAAAGGAAAATACTGAAAAAAATCTATATTCAATACATAGTATGATTAAACAATTTAAGAGACATCCATGGCCTTGGTCTGTTATTGGGACTTTCAGGTCACATAGCTCTTAGTCCATACCAAACAAGGAATTATTTGGCTGGTACATTTTGGTTTTGGAAAGCATGCAGAATACGAAAATATAAACAGATTTCCGCAAAAATGCCGAAATAAGGGCTTATTAGTATTGTCAAACATGTTCAATGAAAAATTAACGATATTCAAATCTTCTTCATATCATATTTTACTTCGAGTATGTCCTAATTTAAAAATCGACCCTTTGATGGTTTTAAATCGCATGGACACGAAGGTGGTCGGTTCTTATTCATTATAATACCAATACTATTTGAGACACGCCCTAAAAAGTTTCCGATATTCGAAAAAGGAAATAATCTCAGATATGAGTTCGATCGAATAAGAATTACTCAAGTCAATCCGAGTCAGAAATATATATTTTTTTCGATTTTTTATTGATTTTTTATTGTTTCGATAGGCCACAAAAAACACTTTAGGGATATTCCAAAAAAAGTCAAGTTTGAAGATCGAAAGCTATTTTGTCCGAATTTAGGTTTTTTTAATTTTTTGCAGAAAATAGATCAAGACTGTGCTTAAAGCAGAAAAAATAATGATCCAATTTGGCATTTTTGGAATTTTGGAAAATTTTTTGTAAAAATACCTGTTCGAAAAGTACTTCTAACAGAAACTGCACTTCTAACAAAAAATTTAATAAAGGACAGGTTCTTCAACGTAATAACAACCATTTTTTTGTGTCAATATTAGACATAGTTTTAGAAAATATTTCCACTGCATTTTATTGAAATATTGTCAAATTTGGATTTTTCAAATTTTTTTAAAGCAACAAGAAAAATATTAGGTTTTTTTCGAAAAGTGAAATCACAACTTTAGTAGTTTTTGTTTAATTTTCATGTATGTTAGCTCATTTTAAAGAAAAATTAAATGAAAAAGGAAGTGCATAACATCTTTTTTTTTTTTTGCAAATTAACGTCTTAAAAAAAGTTATTGGGAATTTTGAAAAAAAAAACAATTTTTTCTCATATGAATCTTTTTGACCAACAAAGCTTGTTGCGGCACTTCTTAATGTTCTTCCATCGAACTCATATCCGAGATTCATTATTTTTTGAGACTCTGTCACTTTAAAGGGGGTCTCCTGGGCATTTATAGTCTACTTTTTTTTGTTCCACACAACTTAGGACCACCTTAAGCCACTTGTCCAAAATCATATTTAAACACTATTGCCTAAAAATTAAATTTCTAATAAAGCCAATTTTCAGTTGGAAACTATGTCATCTTACCATTTTACTTTAACTCTAAAAAAACACACCCTATATCTATGAACAGGAATCTTTTCAAGAATTTCAAATTAAAATTATTCAAAAGATTAAAGGTTGAAATACGTATTAACCCTGTAAAGAATACATAAAAAAAGCAAAAAAACCATGACGAGTTGAAATTTTTGGCATAGTCCATATAGCTTCACAAAGCATTCCAATTTTTAGCTGCAGTCATGTGTAATTAACCTATGCAGCTATGAATAATCCAGTGATTCATTACTTTCAATTGTTTATTCGTTGTGCTATAGGCTGAGCTATAAAATTTTAATTAGAAAAAGAGCTGAAATAAAGGCCTTTCTTTAGGCTCAAAAAATTTGGGAAACTTGATTAGGTTTATTTTTTTTTTTTTTTTTTGTGAAAAACATAACTTAACTTAAGAAACAAAAAAAAAGAAAATTTCGAATTTCTGAATAAGCAAGTGTTTTTTTTATAGCTAGAAAAATAAAGAAATAAAAACTATAATTCAATCTGAACCATCTCAGAATAGAAAAAATGTTTCCGCTCTATGCTTCAATGCACAGGTTTCTGGTTTTAGAACCACAAACGTACTATTTAACAAGCACTGACGTCATTTTTTCGCGGTTCACTAATGTTTGGAATAAAGAAAATGAAGAAATTTTAGTGCAGCTCATTTTTATAGCTGCTTATTTAGGCAGCTTTAGCGAAGCTAAACGATTCCAAGGGTTAGATTTTTATTGTTAAGCAAAACAATTTTTTCTTTTATTTTTGAATATGTAAAATGGTTTCCAAAACATGCATTCGTCGTTGACAAGTTACTATAATTTTTTGACATTTGATATAAAATGTGCAGTTGAAACAACTCTGATCATAAACTTTATTACATATACATTATGTACATTATACAAGTATGTATATTAAATTAAGAAAACTTGAAACTACAAAATCAATGGAGTCTTATTCCCGCTTGCATTACAAATGGCATCATTTTAGTAGAGCAAATATCCATCAATAAAAGTTCAAAGCAGCCACAAAAAAAAACAAAACAAAAATCCAGTTATTTCAGTCATAATTAAAGATTTTTTAATAAAAATGAGCTAATTTTGAGAGAGAAAAAGAAAAACAAATTAAACCATAACTAACTGAGTAATGAAGCAGCTACATTTCCTAGTGGGCGATTTAAAAAAAAATATGTTTTATATATACTGATACAACGTTCTTTTAATTGCTGCTTTATTGTGCCTCCGTTTTTGTTTTTTTTTTTTGTCTATTTTTATTTATCGTTTTTGTTCTTCTCTCTGCCTTAACTCACTTGAAGCCTATGGCGTCTATAGTCATCGAAAGAAGGTGTAGGTGGGCGACGTAAATGCGCCGCATGTGGTGCTTCAAGTGCCAAAAATAAAAGAACTACAACTCAGTTCCAACTCATGCGGCACACTTTTCTAATCACTCCCCTTCTTCCCCTCTTCCAAATCTTTTAGTTACACGAAGATTAAGTGTTGATATGAAACGAAATGATTTTTTGAAAATTTATTTCATCTCTCAAGTGGCATGGTTAGGGTTAATGTATGTTTTATTAATGGCGAAAATAGCTTGGCTATTAAGAGACGTTCTAAAGATGTTTGGGTCCAAAACTCATTAGTTTCGAGAACTTAAACTCTTGGGAATAAAATCTGAAAATTGAAATAAGAAAAGATGAACAATAAAACTCCTACGCATCTTTCACCAAATTCACCTCAACTTCCCCTTAATAGATCAACCTCTAACAACTACTTCGGCAAATTTGTCTGTATTCATAACATTGTATTCATAGCTTCAGGTGAAGCGAATAATTAAAGAAACTATAGCAAAAAGTGAAGGTAAAGGTAAAGGTAAAGGTAAAGGTAAAGGTAAAGGTAAAGGTAAAGGTAAAGGTAAAGGTAAAGGTAAAGGTAAAGGTAAAGGTAAAGGTAAAGGTAAAGGTAAAGGTAAAGGTAAAGGTAAAGGTAAAGGTAAAGGTAAAGGTAAAGGTAAAGGTAAAGGTAAAGGTAAAGGTAAAGGTAAAGGTAAAGGTAAAGGTAAAGGTAAAGGTAAAGGTAAAGGTAAAGGTAAAGGTAAAGGTAAAGGTAAAGGTAAAGGTAAAGGTAAAGGTAAAGGTAAAGGTAAAGGTAAAGGTAAAGGTAAAGGTAAAGGTAAAGGTAAAGGTAAAGGTAAAGGTAAAGGTAAAGGTAAAGGTAAAGGTAAAGGTAAAGGTAAAGGTAAAGGTAAAGGTAAAGGTAAAGGTAAAGGTAAAGGTAAAGGTAAAGATAAAGGTAAAGGTAAAGGTTAAGGTTAAGGTAAAGGTAAAGGTAAAGGTAAAGGTTAAGGTTAACGTTAAGGTTAAGGTTAAGGTTAAGGTTAAGGTTAAGGTTAAGGTTAAGGTAAAGGTAAAGGTAAAGGTAAAGGTACAGGTAAAGGTAAAGTTAAAGGTAAAGGTAAAGGTAAAGGTTGAAAAAAATATAATTGGCAATAAATAAAAACAAAGTAAACTAATTGCAAGTGATGCAGCGAGGATTTTACATAGGGGCGTGGCACTTGCCATAGAATCCTAATCTGCAATATCGAATAACTTTGAAATTATAGATCGCACAGCATTGGAATTAGTTATTCGACCTCGATTTACATGCACCGTTTCATTGGTAAAATTTTATGGGCGTTGGACAAAGGGAGTGGCACTTTTTCGACTGCCCAAATTGTTGGTATAGCTTTCGAACTATTAGTCACACATCAATGAAACTCGGTAAGAACTTACTATTTAGTCTTGTCCTTTGACTGGAAAAATTGAGTGATCATTGGACAAGGGGGCATGGCATCGCCCATATAAGTCAAACTAATGGTATCAAATAGCTTTGGAACTAAATGCCGCATAACAATGAAACTTAATATGGAGTTGCCACTTGGTAATTTCCATATACATAGAAAACTGAGACGGGCGTTGTACAAGAGGGTGTGGCTCCACCTATACAATTATAATTTTTGATATCGAATAGCTATGGAAGTAAAAGTCACAAAATATTGAAATTCAGAATGGAGTTACTATTTGGTGATGTATTTCTATTCAAAATTTGGACAGGCATTATTCAAGGGGGTGTGGCACCGCCCGTGCATGCCAAAGTTTTGACGTCGAATAGCTATGGCAATTAAAGTCGCATAACATTGAAACTCACAATGCAGTTCCACTTGGTGATGTTCTTCTACTAGAAAATTGGAACAGGCATTAAACAAGGGGGTGTGTCTCTCCGCCCATACAAGCAAAAGTTACGATATCGGAGACCTTTGCAAGCAAATGTTTGTCAAAAGTACTCAACTGCAATTAAGGGTGCTCGCATTTATCTACCAATGTCAGTGTGAATACCCCTCAACTACCCAAGCCAGTGTGAATACCCCTATTGTTTTTTTTTTTAATTGAAATTACATCTCTTGTTGAAAGACCTTATATTCTTTAATTCCTATAATTTGTATTAAAATAAATCTACAAAACTAATTAAGTCGCGATGAAATATGTCGCAAGTAAAACATTTGCAATGATTTGTGTATAATATGTATTAAAGCAATACATTCCAATGAAATAAGCTCACACTATTTATGACCTCATCAAATGAGGTGCCCATTGAAAAAGTTATAGTTAAAAAATCACAAAAAGAGCTGAAAGAACCCCACGCGACTTGGACTTTTGAAGTAGCATGCTTCTTAGGGGACAACTTGCGATAAAATTATTTGTGCGACATTGTTTTCACTATGTCGCAATGAAAATGTTGCACAAAAATAAGTCGCAATCAAAATTCAAACAGTCGCAATGATGAAAATTTGCGAATTTTTGAATTAATAGTGGAGTTGGTTAATGTTTGACCAATTTTTTACTATTATTGTGAGCAAGCATTAAATAAACTTTTATCAAAAGTCTTGCATAATCTTACTACACTCAAAATAATTTGGAACAAAAAAAAAAAAAAAAACAAAAAAAAAACATCAAGATCAATAAATCTATGTCGCATGAACAATAACTCTCAACTTTATTCGCAAAACGACTTTAGTTCGCTTTGAATTTAGTGCCATAAAAAAATCGCACAATTTTGTAACCAAAGTTGGCAGCACAACTTAAGCAACAACAAACAAGTAAAAATTTTTTTTTATGAGATCATCTCTGAATATTTATGAGATAAATTTTAGAGTTTTTCTGTGGTTGCTGCTGCTACTTATAAATAAATGTATAAAGATACTAAATAGGTATCTAGTATATAGTTTGCTGGCTCCACTGGCTCTTAGCTGCTGTAAATTGTGGCTTTTGCCGAGAATACGTTTTCAATACTACGAGTAACATTGAAACTTGATCGGTGTAAAAGGATGAAATATGTAAGAATGTTCAATACTTTAGCTCAGTGCTGGAGATTGTTGGCCAATATTTGAGGTATGTTGTTGTTGTTGTCATTTTCTAACTGACTACCTAGTAGAATAGCAACAATAACAGCAACAACAACTGCAACAACACAAAAAGTAGCTACATTACGAAGGTAGCTCGTAATGACTTGCGGCAGCTGAAAGTCAAGTTTAGTTGTGGTTTTTTTATTGTTGTTGTTTTTGTTGTTATTGTTGTTGTTGCTGTTGTACTGTTCATTGTTTGCGGTTGACTGCATTTTATTGATTATTTTATTTTTATGATCTTCAAGTTTTGCATTCATTTGGCAATTTTTTTGCTTAAATTTTTTTTTACCTGTTTCATGTTTGTCAATATAATGAACACTACCTGTTCGTTCGTTCTCTTGATGTTTGTCTTGTCAATAAGTTGTAATGGTAGCTAATTATTAACACGTTTTTTTGTTTCGATATCGTCTAAATTTACAAGCTATCACACTTAATTGCAAACGCATTACTTAGCATTTGCTTGTTAATTTTTTTATTGTTTTTTTTTTTTTTTTTTTTTTTTGCCCTGCTTGGTTAAGCGATGAGGTAATCGTAGTGGTGGTGATATTTGGATATATTGCGTCGAAATATCAGTTACATTGAGGTTGGCATTAGTTGCAATTTTTATGATTTTTATTGTAAATATTATCAACAGGACGATTTCTGGGTGTACATAGGTCACTACATATATTTCGGGAATAAATAGAAAGACTGAGTTCTTTCCTTTATTATTTTCCGAAATATTCTTCTTAACGATTAAGACATTTTTCCATGCGTTTTAACCATTTGTCATAACATTTATCCCATTCCGCTTGAGACATCTCTAAAACATAATTTTTTTAATGCATCAACGGCTTCTTCTGGCATCAAAAATCGTTATCCACGCAGTTTATGCTTGATGTGTAGGCACACAATGAAGTCATTGGGTGCCAAGTCAGGACTGTTTGGCGGATGACCCATTAGTTCGCTTTTTTGAATGCTCAAAAATGCCTCAAGCTCTCAGTGTATCCTTATTTCACGGAATATTTTTTAATTTTCTACGTATCTCAAGTTGTACCATCCCTTTATGAAATGAAAACACCCCGTATATAAGCAGGAAACATTCCATAGAATATAGGAAGCATTCCCCTTCGTTAGACATTTTCCCCAAGAACTTAAAACTACAGGCATGGATACATAAATAGCACAACCCTCTGGGAAATAGAAACATTCCCGGATATAAGCAGGAAACATTAGGGGTATTCTCTATGCCTAGGATATGCCGTTGCACAGTGCAATAGGAAATGTATAATATCTGCAATTGAGAAACAACAATGGCGGATTGTACATTTCCAATTCTTGCACCGTGCAACGGCATATCCTAGGCATAGAGAATACCCCTATTATCTAGAATATAGGAAGCTTTACTTTCCGTTAGACACTCCATTTTTTTATATATACACTATGTCATTGGAGGGAAACATTCCTCTACACTGTCTTAAAAATGAATATGGATACATTACTCTCCATAGTCTTAAAAATTAATGTGGAAAAAAAAAACAAATAAATAACAATTGAAAATGGTTAGCCTGTCCGGGATTCGAACCCAGTAAGTCAAGCATGCTATTTACTAGACTACCGAAGCCGCCATATTTTTCGAGAATTTATTATTCGAAATAAATTCAAATTGAAATTGACCCAAAACAAGAACAATTTCCACATGCATTCCTAAAGAAGCGGTTTGGCAACAACATCAATTTAAAACTACCCAAAAGTTTCCAAAAGATACGATGAGGAATGTTTCCCCGTCACTTCTAATGCTACTGTTTCGACATACATTCTCAAGAAAGCGGTTTGGAAACAATATCAATTTAAATTTTCCCATAAGTTTCCAAAAGATAAAATGAGGAATCTTTCCAAATCACTTCCATATGGAAGCCTTCCAATTTTACCCAGAGCAATGGCAAAAATTGAAAAAACTGTTTTTTTTTTCAAAATTTTGGTAATTTGGTTTGGAAACAATATCAATTTAAAACTTCCCATAAGTTTGCAAAAGATACCATGAGGAATGTTTCTAAATCACTTCTATATGGAAGCCTTCCAATTTTTCCCCGAGAGATGTCCAAAATTGAAAAAAATGTTTGCGTTTTTTTTTTAAATTTTATAAATTTTGTTTTGAAACAATATCAATTTAAAACTTCCCATAAGTTTCCAAAAGATACAATGAGGAATGTTTCCAAATCACTTCCATATGGATGGATTCCAATTTTTCCCAGAGGAATGGCAAAAATTTTTCAAAATATTTCTGTTTTATTTTTCAAAATGAAAAAAAAGATCGATCTTTATATTTATTCCCGAAATATATGTAGAAACCCTTTAATAATCTTCTTCCCAATAAATGAAAATTAACCGTTGTGATTTAATTTATGAGCCTTTTCGGTTGAAAAATTACTTCTGCGGCTTCACAAATGAATCTTTTTTGAATCACTCACCCGCACTTTTATGCTTCTTAAAAGATCTTTTTTCCTAAGAGTTTACAAAAGTTTCAAAAATTATGCAAGGGCTACCTTCTAAGTCTTGCATCTCGGTAACATTAAGCATTGCCAGATTAATTTTGGCAGTTTCATTCGAAAATTTGACATTTCCTAGCAAAAACGTACTGACAACTATTCTGATGACGTCACTTTGTATGGGAAGTAGGAGTGGTTTCTATTCGATTTTGATAAATTTCAAACTAACAGTATTTCATTTCAAAACTTATGTGCAGAATTTCAAGTGTTGTGTAAAAAATTAATTTTTGTAGATTTTACTATTTTGATGACGTCACTTTGAACGGAGATAAGGTGTAGTTTTCAATGGATTTCGACAAATTATAAGCTTAGAGTGCGTATTTTAATAAATAAAAGTTGAGGGTTCTGCTCTACACCTAATATCACTCAAACTGTAACTATTTCTTACTATTACAGTGTTTCTAAATTGTTCACCCTGAAAGTATGCACAGACATTTTTTTTTGCAAAATTTAATGATTTGGGATGAATAAATCGAACAAATTGTTTATCGTATCTTTTACCCTTTATGGTAGCAACCCTTACTAGGACGGGCTTTCTCTTTTTCGAAGTTTTACCATGTTGATGACGTCACTTTGCATGGGAGATAGGGAGAAAATATGCTTATACGTGATATCAAATTCTATGATGATATCTTAAAAATTATGACTGTTAAAAAAATTATGACGAACAGACTGACAGAAGGGCGTTACAAACTGAGTGACAAAGTGAAAATACGCTTAAATAGGATCACAAGATCTATTATGCATGTAAGGATGGGTCAAATTGTTCTTGTGAGAAAAAAAGCGAAAGGCGTATAACAAAAACGAAATCTACGTAAAATTCTAAGAAATTTTCCTCAAGAAACTAAGGGTCTAAAATTAAAACCTCGCTCCCGACGAAAGACAAAGATTTCAGTTGCATTGATTCGATGGAAAACAACATGTTATCATTGAAGCAAACATTATATATTATTAGTTCGGGCCAGTTTTTTTAGCAAAATTTTACTAGCTTTAAGAATCTGTTTCCATATTGTTAAAATGTTTGTATCTAACCCGTGTTTTATTGACGGTTTAATTTAAAGACATGTCGAAAAGTAATGCAAAATCCATTTTTTCCTTAAAAAGAAAATACAATTTTCGTTGTAGGGTCTAACATATCGACTCATAACCGCCAAAATATCTTAAGCGACATAATATCCGATTTATGTTTTTTGATGAAAATCGATAATTTGCGATGGTTTACATCGTCTGTCAAAATTTCATAGGTGTACGAAATTAGATTATGAATTTAAACCAAAAGCAATTTTAGCTTAAGTACACACTACATGTTTGTTTACATTTTTCATGACAGCAAAGTGTCGCTTACGATGAAATTCTCTAAAAGAAATTAATCAATATAAGAGATAAAATTATTAAAATAAAATTAATAGCAAAGAGATAAGAGATAAAAGATAAAATTAATAGCAAAGATAATTAAAAAAAACCTTCTCCTGTAAAATTTTCTTTTTGGCGCTTAAGATATTTTGGCGGTTATGAGTCGATATTATAAACCGATTTCATTGGGAAATATGCCTCCACCTATAGACATTAAGGGAACGGGACGATATGTGCAGTGACTCACGAGGCGTAATTACAAAGAATCGAGACGATGTTATGGCAGTAACTCTATAAAGTCAACCCAAACTCCTCGAAAAGACTTAAAAACTGAGCTTTTCTAATTTAATTTAGGCTCTTAATCTTTTGATTTTAGACCCATAGTCTTGGAGAAGTTTTCTTAGAATTGTGCGTAAATTTCATTTTTGCTCTACGCTTTTTGACAAAAGCAAAATATCTTCACTATGCCACCGAAAAAAATTGGCTCTCAAAATCGGTCAAAATTGCTTTGTTGACCTCAGCATCGTATGAAAATGTGCTCCCAATTACCATTTGTTTTAGGTGGAAACAAAAAATACTAGGGTCTAAGTCTGGACTGTACTTTGGATGTACTAAGAGTTCCAGACCGTAAATGTATAGAACAGACATCCCAACTTTGCTCTGGTGAGCCTCAAACCCCTTGCCCATTTTCGCCATATTCTTACATTGATGGTTTCCTTGGTAAGAATACTTTCTTTACATTTTCATATCATCATTTTCATATAAGTGCACCTTTGCCCCCACCGCTCCCCCCTCCAAAAATCTCTGCGGACGCCTATGGCCACAAATTTGTCGAAAATTAAAAATAACAAAAAAATATATATATATTATGTGATTATTACATTTTAAAATAATTGTATGCATTCTCAAACTCATGGCAGTAGTTTGAATCTCTCTCCTTTCTTACGCGAGAGAAATTACAGAAAAAATACGTATAGAAACAAATACTGTTGCTGCTCTCTCCCTCTCTTTCTCTTTGCAAAAAAAATTATAAGAATAAGTAGAATGCGAGATTGAATCAGACACTTTAACAGAGCCATGGTTGAATAAATAAGGTTGTCTTGGGGCTGATCGTACTGTCTTCTCAGTACCCAGAATTGTCAAAATCAATGGAAAGCAACAACAACAACTTCATCGGCGATACATTTTGTCAATTTTCGCTTTCAGATTTTGTAAGAGCTGTCCATTTCGATATGACATTTATGGGCATTCGCTCTCACCCTTCCGATACCGCGGAGAGAGCCGCTACAAGATCCAAAATTCATCAATCATTCAACGGCGTTGCATAGAATTATTACTTGGGGTGTATATGACACTCGATAAATGTACTATAAAAATTATAGTGCCGCAAAAAATTTAATTTTACAACAGTAAAAAATGGTTTTATAACCTTTTTATGAAAAAAATTTTTTATGAGTTACGATGCCATACTCTCTCAGTGAACCCCTCAAAGTAACCAGCATGTACCAAACGCAAAAGCAAAAAAACAAAGTAAAATATTAAAAATAAATAAATAATTAATTAAAACTAGTAAGAAATGATCTTCGACTGGGTCGAAGCTAAAATACCCCCACGTCCGAACCAAAGTATATTCAAAGTCTTAAGCAGTCAAAAAAATGTTTATTTGTAAAAACATTTTCGTCATTGTTTTAAAAGAAAATATTCTCTTTTGTTTTTTGATAAAGTCACTTTGTATGGGAGGTGGGTGTGGTTTTCACTCGATTTGGTTGAATTTCATACACAAAGTACATAAAAGCTCATACGCAAAATTTCAATTTCATATATTAATTTTTGTGGAATTATAAGAGATTTTACCGTTTTGATAAAGTCACTTTGTATGGGAGGTAGGCGTGGTTATGATCCGATTTGGCTCATTTTCGAACTTCACCTTTATTTTTTAAATAAAAGCTTAAATATCGAGTTTCGTGATGATAGCTTGAAAATTACGGCTGTAATCGTGACGACAGACGGACAGACAGACGGACATGGCTAAATCGACTCGGGTGATGATGCTGATCAAGAATATATATACTTTTCTATACCTACGACGCCTCCTTATGGGCGTTATAAACGGAGTGACAAAATTAATATACCCCGTTTACGTTTTTCAAACGTAGGGATATAATTAAAATAAGGACAAATATATCGAGCCATTGCCGCCAAAATAATGTATCCCACACCATAATCGATTTTGTTTTTTTATCGAAATCGATGCAAATATCTATTTAAAATTATTAAAATTAATTGTATTACACTGTAAAATTAATGTAATTTAATTAAAATGTATTTAATTAAATAAAATTAAATGATTTTATTTAAAAAAAACCTTCCCCTGTAAAATTTCGAGTTTGTGGGATACATTTTTTCGGCGGTTATGGCTCGATATGTCTCATCAATTGATACCTAAAACAACAATATTTGCAAACAAAACAATATTTGGGACAAGATTGGTAAAATTATAAGGACAAGAAATAGAACAAGGAATAGGAAAACCATGATTTGAACGCAATAAGGACAAAGATTTAGAAAGGAAGTTGGACAAGAATAAGGAAAAGATTTGAACACGGAAGTCAGGAATTTTACAAGGAAATAGGTCAATTATTAGAACATATAACAGAATATAAGAATATGATATAGACAAGTTTGGGAACGAATGAGAGGATAGGGACAAGAATAAGAACAAGAATTAAAATACACTGTCACATCAAAATCTACCGATTTGTCCATGATACAGTCAACTTCTTTTCAACTATGCCAAGCGTTTTTCAACAAAATAAAAAAAAAACAAGAGAAAAATCTACATTAGTATTTTTGAATTTCGATCACAGGCTATACTAGTAGATAATATTTTTCCTCACAATCCCATAAAAACTGTAGCAATCAACTTGCCCGCCGATTTTGAGACTTCAAATATCTAGGGTGGAGTTCCAATGTTTTTGTGGCATTGTATTGGCTCTTGTTTTGACTCAGAAGAAGTGATGAACTCATGCTTTATCTCCAGTTAAAATTCCTTTCAAAATCGAAACGAAACCACCCAAAGGTATTTGACTAAATAAAAATCCAGTTAAACTTAATGAACTTTGGGAGAAAATATCCGTTTAAATTAAAATGGTTTCATTGGTTTAAAAAATTCTTTCGCTTGGTTCAAAAATAGCTGTGATTGATTCAAAAAGTTTTGATTTAATCAAAAAATACTTATCACGATCTTTATTGATGCTTCCGTAACTGCATCTATAGACTCTCATTTGTAAATGAAGTCCTTGAAAAAGTTGACTTGTTCTTGAAGTCTTTGAGTCATCGTTAAACGAAGAAAACCATTAAAAACAAAAATCAAACTGAATCGTATACCTGGCAACTATTCGCAAATAAACCAGTTAGTTTAAGCAGCGTCTTGCCACATAATTTCAACGGGCATTTATAGAGTTCTGTGGCCAAAACCTGCATTCCAACTGGCAGCCAACACGGCATTATAAGGAGTGTCTGCTCAGTGTGTTAGAAAAAAAAAATACAAAAAAAAAATGGATTGAATGGTAGACCTGAAATAATGTTGAAACCTAAGAAAAAGCTTAAGAAATAAAAGTTAAACTTAAGGAAAGATGAGAAAACAGGCAAAATTCAGGGAACGGCATTCGAAGCAAAAAAAAAAAAAAATAAAAAAAAAACTGCGTAACAAACACGTTTGAGACAGTCGACTCAATAAAAAATTAAAAAAAAAATAATAAAAGAAATCATAGCTATCGGAGAGATAATAAAAAAGCCAACATATTTTAAGGTGGGTAGGATAGGTAGGAGAGATAGCTAGGCAGCAGGTAGGTTGGTAGGTATACGTAATCCTTTGAAGCAAAAAACGAACTTAATTTAAAAGTGTTGCACTCTGCAGAAAGAGCCAACATAAGAAAAAGGCGTGGGTCGCAGCCAATCTTGACAGTTGTCGCGTATACAAACGCAACCCAAGAGGACTCTTGATATTTAATTGAATTTATTATTGGCATAAATATAAAGTTAATGCTACTTGACAAGGACTTTTTAAGAATTTTTTACTCAACAGAATTGTAGAAAAAAAAATAAAAAAAAATTTAACAATTTTTTTGTTTAACAAATTTTGAAAATATTATAAAATCATCATTTCTTACAGCTCTTTGAGAGTATTTATTTCAAATAAATAATCCAAGCAGACTAATTACTAAATGAACGCTACGTTCCTCCCGCTCAAGCGTGTTAGTTCAAAAATTCAGCTAATTTGTTTACATAATTAAGGAAATGTTTTTCACATAATTTTTCATTAAAATCAACAGAAAATATGTCACGCTTCAATGCAACGGCATTTAAAGTGCAAAGTGAGCAAAATTTCCGAGCACGTAAACTCACCACGCCTGACGCAAAACGTATCGCAATTACAACAAAAAAATCTACATAATAAAGCTATCAACGTTGTTACATCATCATATATGGCAGTCGGAGCTGTCATTAATGTCATAAATGACTCGGAATTGCTGTCAGGCATGATTCTTCATAATACTCGGAGTGAATTGCTTTTTATTACTTTTTTTTTTTTAAATTCACACTTGTTATCGGTATCGATGGATATGGATGGATAAAAACATAAATAGTAAAGTAGAGTAAAACAGGTGTAAATAAGCCAAAAATAAAATAACAGCAAAACAAGCACAAACAAACTGATAAGGGAAATATTGATTTTGGCATGTCATAAAATAGACAGCTTCAAGAAGTATTTTAATGTTGTTGACAAGTAACTTGATGTTTGAATTAAATTGATGCAAAATGGCCAGCAATCTTATGGTGGAACTGGCGAACCGTTTTTATATGAAGCTTAATATTTTTATTTTTTCAATTTTGAATTTCTGCCGGGACGTAATTTTAATGTTGATTTTATCAAAAAGCTGTTATTTTTAACTTAAAACTGAGATTTGGGCGAAAATGAGGCTCAGCACTAACCAATGAGATAAACTAACTTTTCAATAGAAAATTTTCTTTAGGAATTTACATTGCGACTTTTCATTGCGATATTTTCGTTGCGACTTTTTAGTGCGACTTTTTCGTGAATTTTAAATTTTGAGTCACATTCTACCGGAAGCATTATTTACTTGTTTATTTTATCAAAAAGCTGTTATTTTTAACTTTAAACTGAGATTTAGGCAAAAATGAGGCTCGATATTTGCCAATGAAATAAACTTACTGTTCAATAGAAAATGTTCAATGGAAATTTACATTGCGACTTTTCATTGAGACATTTTCATTGCGACTTTTTAGTGCAACTTTTTCGTGAATTTTAAATTTTGAGTCGCATTCTGACGGAAGCATTATTCAGTTGTTAATCTAATCAAAAAGCTGACTTTTTATAATTGTAACCATGATTTGGCGAATAGTGAGACATTTTTGTTGCAATAGTAATTGCGGCTTTTTCACTTATTTTAACTTTTCACAAGCATTCCAAACCCGGGCATTATTTTAATAACGCGCACCACACAAGTTACTGAAATAAATTAAGTTTTCAACAAAAAATTGTCATTGGGACTTTTTCATTGACTTTTTTATTAACAGTTTTTCCATGGCAATTATTTAACTAAGACTTTTTCATTCAATCTTTAACTTCGTCCAATTACGGATTTTGACATTTTCCTTGGATGATTATTAATTATTTATTTTTTTTTAATTCGAACTTGTTATGTTTGAATTGAATTGATGCAATGGCCAGCAATATTTTGGTGGAACTGGAAAAGCGCTTTTATATAAAGCTATATATTTATATTTTTTAAATTTTGAATTCCTGCCGGGACCTTATTTGAATGTTGATTTTATCAAAAAGCTGTTATTTTTAATTTTGAAATAAGATTTGAGCAAAAATGATGCTCGACAATAGCCAATGAAATAAACTAACTTCTTAATAGAAAATTTCCAAGGTGACTTTGCATGCGACTTTTTATTGCGACATTTACATTGCGACATTTGCATTGCGACTTTTTAGTGCGACTTTTTCGTAAATTTTTAATTTTGAGTCGCATTCTGTCGGAAACTTTATCATCTGGTTTATTTTTTAAGAAACTTATTTTTTTTGTTATTTTAACCATGATTAGGCGAATAATAAGAAATTTTTGATGCGATAATAATTGCGACTTTTCACAAGCATTCTTTTTTTTTACTTTTTACAAGCTTTTCTAACCGGGGTATTATTTGAATAAGACACACCACATAAGTCACTGAAATTTATTAAGTTTTCAAAACAAAATTGTGATTGGGACTATTTTTTTCATTACATTTTCATTGAGACCTTACAATAAAAATCTTTCCATTGCAATTATTTCACTAAATATCGCTGAAATTTATTAAGTTTTCAAAACAAAATTGTGATTAGGACTTTTCATTGCGAAATTTTCATTGAGACTTTTTCATTGAAAGTTTTTGTATGTCAATTATTTCACTTCAACTTTTTCATTCAATCTCTTACTCGGTCCGACAACGGATTTGACATTCTTCTTGCAGATTGTTATAGCGACTTTTTCCATGAACATTTCTGCTTGACAAATAATTCACTATAATTTATTTAATTCATACTTCTTACCGCATAAATTTGGGCAAAAAATTAAGTAAACCATAGCGTAAACTTTAACTTTTAACTGGGACTTTCCATTGCGACTTTTTCATGTATTTTTAACTTTTAATTTCAACAAAAAAAAAAAACAAAAATTACATTTTTTGCTTTAAATCCAGATTTGGGAAAACAATTGAGGTATATTTAGTATTTAATACAAAATTCGCATTGCGACTTTTTATTGCGACTATCTTGTTATGACTTTTATTGCGACTTTTCACTTTTCTTGGGGTATATTTTACTAAATTTAATTAATTCACACTTAAACTCTACCTCAGAATCCATTGCGACGTTTTCATTACAATTTCCTATAGCGAGTTTGCATTAAAACTTTTTTCTTAGAAAGGATTTTACTTAAACTAATTTCATTTTAAATTTTATTAATTCAAAGACATTTTCATTAACTGCGTGAAGTTAAATTCGTAAATCCGAAGATAACTTAGCAAAGACACAAACCATTATTTCTTCTCTGTACAAAGTTAAATTCGTACTTTTCTGCAAAGTACGAATTTAACTTTTGATACGAATTTAACTCACGATACAACGAAGTTAAATTCGTACTTCTACGCAAAGTACGAATTTAACTTTGGGTACGAATCTAACTTCATTTGTACTGAAATCAATTTGACATCGACTTTTAAACAAAAAAAATTTTAAAAATTTATGAAAAATTCTAAAAAATATTTTTTAATGTAAACAAATGCAAATAAGTTATTTCATGTAAGAATTTTAGCGATTGGAAATTTTTGAAATGTAGGAAAATCATGGTTCATGGTACTACTTTTCAATGACAAAATTCTCAAAACTGAAACGCACAATTCTTAAATAATGCATACCAATGGACAGGTAATTGATGCACCTTTCCAACGATATATGACTCTTTGTGGCACAGTTAGGATTTTGGCCATTGGAAATTTTCGAAAAGTACCTTTCATAGTAGCAAATGTTAGGTTCATGGTACTACTTTTCAATGACAAAATTCTCAAAACTGAAACGCACAATTCTTAAATAATGCATACCAATAGACAGGTAATTGATGCACCTTTCCAACGATATATGACTCTTTGTGGCACAGTTAGGATTTTGGCCATTGGAAATTTTTGAATAGTAGCAAATGTTAGGTTCATGGTACTACTTTTCAATGACAAAATTCTCAAAGCTGAAACGCACAATTCTTAAATAATGCATACCAATGGACAGGTAATTGATGCACCTTTCCAACGATATATGACTCTTTGTGGCACAGTTAGGATTTTGGCCATTGGAAATTTTTGAATAGTAGCAAATGTTAGGTTCATGGTACTACTTTTCAATGACAAAATTCTCAAAACTGAAACGCACAATTCTTAAATAATGCATACCAATGGACAGGTAATTGATGCACCTTTCCAACGATATATGACTCTTTGTGGCACAGTTAGGATTTTGGCCATTGGAAAATTTTGAAAAGTATTAAACCATGAACTTTTTATTGCTTATTATTGCTTTTCAAAAATTTCCAATCGGCAAAATACTTAAATTAAATTACTTATTTGCTTTTGTTTACATTTAAAAATATTTTTAGAACTTTTCATAAATTTGTCAACTTTTTTTTGTTTAAAAGTCGATGTCAAAGTGATTTCAGTACAAATGAAGTTAAATTCGTACCCAAAGTTAAATTCTTACTTTGCGTAGAAGTACGAATTTAACTTCGTTGTAACGTTAGTTAAATTCGTATCAAAAGTTAAATTCGTACTTAGCAAAAAAGTACGAATTTAACTTTGTACAGAGAAGAATTATTGGTTTGTGTCTTTGCTAAGTTATCTTCGGATTTACGAATTTAACTTCACGCAGTTATTTTCATTAAGGTTTTTTTTAATTTTCCTTGAACATTTTAAGTAGGACTTGATTTATTTTCGTTGCGATTTTTTCGTGAATTTTTAAATTTGACACGCATTTTTTTATCGCTTAAAAAGCTATAGTTTCGTCAACAAAAAGTTATTATTTTTTACTTTAAACTAAAATTTTGACAAAAACCAGGTAACACCACCAAAGCCATTGAGGTAAATTTAAATTTGTATATAAAATTTTCATTGCGACATATTAGTTGCGACCCTTTCTAAAAACTTTTTCTTAGGAAATATAACCCCGAAATTGAATCAATTCATACTTAAATTCAGTTCGAAAAATTCTATTTTATACTATTTTAATTGCGTCATTTTGATGGAGATACTTACTTTCAATGCAACTTTTTATTGCGACTTCTTTGAAATGTTTTTAATTTTGACACACATTTCTACACATTATATCATTATTAAGTTAACTTTTAAATATTGGTGAGAAGCAACTTGATGTTTGAATTGAATTAATGCAATGAAACACATTTTTGGTGGAACTTGAAAATCGTTTTTATATGAAGCTGAATATTTTTTTTTTTAAATTTGAATTCTTGTCGGGACCATTATTTGATTGTTGATTTCATTAAAAATATGCGATTTTTTAATTATAACACAAAAATTGGGAAAAAAATTACGTGGACAATAAAAAGCCACTGATATATTTATTAAATTTATTTTTTAATACAAAATTTTCATTGGGACTTTTTATTGCGAAATTTTTACTGTGACCTTTTCTTGTAACTTTAAGATAGATATAAGAGATATGTATGCGTTTATTTAAATTTCAATTAAAAATTTCCACTAGGACTTTTAATTGCGACATTTTTACTGTAACACTTTTTGCTAATTTTCAGAGGTTATACACATATGTATGTATGTATGTGTATATTTAGTTTTCAATATAAAATTTCCATTGGGACTTTCATTGCGACATTTCCTTGGTGATTTTACAGAGGTTAGAGATATTAGAGATATTATCTTGACCTATTTTGTTTTCAGAATAAAATATCAATTGGGACTTTTCATTGCGACATTTTTCTTGCAACTTTTTCTTGCTAATTTTGCAGAGGTTAGAGATATGTATGTTCATATTTAGTTTTTAATATAAAATTTCCATTGGGACTTTCATTGCGACCTTGTCTTGCTAATTTTAGATAGAGATGAGAGATATATGTGTATATTTAGTTTTCAATATAAAATTTACAATAAAAATTTTTCATTGCGACATTTGTTTATTAATTTTGCAGAGGTTTTCAGTATAAAATTTCCATTGGGTCTTTAATTGCTGACGCAGTTATTATATGTTATTGTCAATTTCATCTAAAAGCCGTCACTTTTTTATTTAATTCAATTTCGGCGAAATATGAGTTGCACTTCAAGAACTTGTGAAATATATTAGTTTTCAATTATTCAATTTTTATAAATATTTTAATTTATTTTCTCAATTTCAATTTCTCAATGACAATTTTACTGGTGTATTTTTCATTAAAAATTATTTAATCCATACATAAAATTAATTGAAGGACTCATTGCGACATTTTTCTTGCAGCTCTTAAAATCGAATTTTGTATTATTTGGATGTTTTCCTCGAGTAATATTTCAGTAAAATTTAACCAATTTTTTCTTTAACTCAGTTCAAGGACTCACTGCGACAATTACACGCAATTTTTCTATGGCGACTTTTTCATTTCACAGTTTTTTCGGAAATATTAACACTTATTTAATTCTGACTTCAATGCAGACCAAGCAAAAAATATACAAGAGCATCCACACTGGGACATATTGAAAAAAAAAAAACTCCATATATCTCCTTTGTCTTATTTTCACCTTACAATCTTAGTGTGTTAACAGAGAATAACTTGATTAACTGACTTTTATCCATGAGATATAATTCACTGAGTCGTACTTATCGTATTTTTAATGGATTGTACAGTGGAGAACTGCGTATTTAAACCATTTTTGGATATAATAAAAATAAAATTTAAAAATACTTAAGCGACAATTTTTTTGTTGCACCAAGAAGGATTCAATTGTATCTTGTTGTATTAGTAGTTTTAAGTGAAATTAAAATAAATGTGAAATTATATTAAAACCAAGCAAATTATTTTACTTGAAAAAGATTTTGTAGTACCACATATTCCAATAATTCCTCCTAATGCTGAAATATTTTATTGGGACTTTTGGGTTCAATGAGAAATCTTTCGCTAGGGTCTAACATCAATTGGAAAACTTTCATGGTCAAATATTTTGCTTTTAATCTTTTAGCACCGACCTGCCACTATACAATATCCAGTGGTGGATCTAGGATTTGCCATTGATGTTGATACCATTTGGGCTGAAACTACAATTTTGTAGCCCAAGGAGAGAGCTGAAACGGCTTTAAGGAATTTTTCATTTTTTTTCCCATACAAAAAATTCTCCAAGGGAGGCTAAAACCCTTTCAGCCCATATGAAGATCCGCCACTGACAATATCCTACGACATTTGAGTTTTTGTATTCGAACTATATAATTCTCAAGTGCTTTTTCGACAAAATTTAAATTTAAATCTGATCCCAATGAAAAATGTCAAAATGCAACAACGACAGAGATTTGCAATTTATTATGGGCTATCAAACTTAAATCATCCTTGGTAGTTTTTTCATGGAGTCATCATCTCCATTTCATGGAGTCCTTTTGTTTTATTGCGACACTTATTAATTCGCTTGGGACAAATATTCAAGTAACTTGCTCCCAAAACAAATTTATTTAATACTGAATCGTTACTTATTTGCCACCCCATAACTGCAGCATACATAAATTTCCATGAAATTTACACTCAAGCAAATACTTCATAGGAGGTTTTTCAACATAATCCATCAACATTTGAACAAAATATTTCCTACAAATAAGAGGCAATAACAATTACAATATCCGAACTAAAAGGTTACATCCATAAAATAAATAGTCCTCTTTCTTGGCCGGCCAGACACTGTCGCACATAATTGCGAAACTGTTACTTAAAAAAAATAAAAATGGCGTCATATTGCTTGATGGAAATGGATAATCGATGAAGTCATGCCAACAAAAGTCAAACTAAAGGACTTTTTTATTGTGAAATACATTTTTCTTATGTAAAAATATAGGTCAAAGTTAAATAAAACAACAAGACAAAAAATGCAACACAATTAAAAATGGGCGAGCACATACATATATCATCAAAATTTATTTTGACGCAGAGTGCAGAAGATGTGTAAAGTGAAGATTGCCAAAGTAATAAATTGTATGCGAAAAATTCAAAACAAAAAAAAAAAAAAAAAAAACAAAAAAAGAACGCCATTTCTTTCTGTCAATTCTGCTGCTTTCTCTGTCAAAATGAGTTATTAATTATTTATAGTCACATAACTAAAAAGACAAAATATCAACAACCACGCATAGAGACAAAAAAAAATTAATTCCTCCCTTACTTTAAATCAACAAACTCAAGAAAAACAAACTCTTCTCTGATTTTCCGAGGGTGAAATGTCTGACAAATTCTTTACTTTGAAAAACAACCCGACAACAACTTCGCTGGTAACCAAATCCGCAACAAATATTATTTAATCGCGTTCTATTGATTTCCTCACCATTAGATTTGTTCCATAAACCGAACATTTATTGCTCTAATCAACCGCCTGATGGTTGGAATATTCAGAACAACAACAACAACGCACATGTGTTTATTTTTGTGACAATCAAGAATAAAAAAAAAAAAAATTAATTTGGAAATATTAAAGTTCAAGAGTAAAAGTGTAAATTATTGTAGCCGGTGTTAAAGTAGGTACACTTTGAATGGAATTAGAAGTGACGGAATAGAGCAGTAGCTCAGGGTCACTTAATTGAATATTTAAATAGTTGTTTTGACCTTCCCATTATGACCTATAAGCATTTGACCGTTGTGTAGAGAAAAAATGAGAATTCAATGCTGAAGAAAAACTTAGAAAGAAACAAAAAGTTGTTCGACAAACATCATAATAAAGAAAATCAATAAACGCTAAAATAAGCACGGAATCGAACAATGAATTAAAACAGCTGTTTAGAATCAGCTGTTGGAAAATGAGTTGAAAAGAAGGACATCAAGTTTTCAACGGAAACAACACAGTCGAAATTAAATAGTTGGCTGAAGCTAATTTTCACATAATTTCAAAAAATATTTTAAGAGTTTTAAGGAACTCTTAATTACGAAATTCAGAGAGTAATACACAATAAAAAAGCGTTGCATGGAATTATAACTCTGTGACTATAGGGGCTACGGTACGACAGTAACGCTGAGGTCGTCTGCCACATGATAAAAAATAAAAATACAGAATTAATGATGCTTTGAGGCCTCACAGGGAACCGCTCAATGTAACCTAAATGCACTATCCTTGCATGAATATATAACATGGCCCTAAGGTAAATGTAAGTATCCTAACAAAAGCAAAATCAAAAGCAAACATGCAAATAAAAAAACAATAAAAATAAAAATAAAAATAAAATAAAAATAAAAATGAATATAAAAATAAAAATAAAGACAAAGATAAAGATAAAAATAATAATAAAAATAAAATAAAAATAAAAATAAAAACAAACATGCAAATAACAATAAAAATAAAATTAAAATAAAAATAAAAATAAAAAATAAAAATAATAATAATAATAAAAATAGAAATAATAATAAAAATGAAATTAAAAATAAACACAAAAACAAAAACAAAAACAAAAACAAAAAAATTAATAAAAATAAATAAAGAAATAGAAATAGAAATAGAAATAAAAATAGAAATAGAAATAGAAATAGAAATAGAAATAGAAATAGAAATAGAAATAGAAATAGAAATAGAAATAGAAATAGAAATAGAAATAGAAATAGAAATAGAAATAGAAATAGAAATAGAAATAGAAATAGAAATAGAAATAGAAATAGAAATAGAGATAGAAATAGAAATAGAGATAGAAATAGAAATAAAATAGAAATAGAAATAGAAATAGAAATAGAAATAGAAATAGAAATAGAAATAGAAATAGAAATAGAAAAAGAAATAGAAATAGAAATAGAAATAGAGATAGAAATAGAAATAGAGATAGAAATAGAAATAAAAGTAGAAATAGAAATAGAAATAGAAATAGAAATAGAAATAGAAATAGAAATAGAAATAGAAATAGAAATAGAAATAGAAATAGAAATAGAAAAAGAAATAGAAATAGAAATAGAAAAAGAAATAGAAATAGAAATAGAAATAGAAATAGAAATAGAAATAGAAATAGAAATAGAAATAGAAATAGAAATAGAAACAGAAATAGAAATAGAAATAGAAATAGAAATACAAATAGAAATAGAAATAGAAATAGTAATAGAAATAACAATAAACATAAACATAAAAATAGAAATAAGAATAAAAATTAAAAATATTAAAAACAAAAATTAAAAAATTAAAAATAAAAACAATAAAATATAGAAGAAGATAGAATAACAAAATAAAATAAGAAAAAGTATTAGGACAATGACATTTTCAAGTGATAGGACAAGGATTAGAAAAAGGACAAGGATATGGATTTGACCAAGAATTGGAACCAGGCATAAGATAAGGGATAGGACAGAGATTTTGTCAAGGTTTGAAATATGGATTTGTACAATGATTAGGACAAGGATTTGGACAGGGATTGGAAAAAGAATAAATACAAGTTTATACACTTACAACCAGATTTATGACAATACTGGAAAAAAAAATTATGACAAGACTTGGGACAAGACTTAGGCTGGGAGACCAGGACAAGTAGTGGGCCAAAGATTAAGTAAGGAATCCGATCAAGAATATGGTTATGAAGTTGGACATGGCTTAAAAAAAGATTTTGTTATTCTATATATGTCATAATATAAGAATAGAGATAAAAATAAATATACGCTGTCACGTCAAAAACTACGGATGTATCAAAACTACTTTTTGACGCAATTTTATGAATAAAAATGAAGCGAAACTTATTAAAAATAGCCTATTTTAAGAAGTTCAAATAGTCATCTAAAGATCAAATTCAAATTGTATAGGTCTGAAACTTTCAGGAAAATATTTTCTCCTGAAATTTATTATCATCCGCCGAAATTATTTCTACGAAATTGGTACCCTCACAATTATTGCGTAAGGGATATAGCAATTTTTTCCACGACGCATGTAATGCTCATAAGGAGGCGTGGTCGGTATAGACAAGTCTGTCCGTCTATCGACACGATAGCTATCGTAATGAAATTCGAAATATAAGCATATTTCTAAAACATAAAGATCAAATTCGAAAATGCGGCAATCAGATCAAAGCCACGACTACCTCCCATACAACGTAGATTTACCAGAATGGTAAAATTTCAAAAAATTACACAAATTTTCTTCGAGAAGGCTCAGTAAGACCGGTTAACGGTCTGTTGATTGTTGAAAATGCCTGGAATTCATTATTTAAAAAACGGAGAGCCCCCATCCACCCCAAAAAAACTCTATTTTGATAAATTATGGTTCAAAAGTTCTCATCGCTGTTATGGTTCAAAAGTTCTCATTCAAATGAGAACAAAAGTTCTTATCGCTGACATTTATGTTGTTGGGAACGTTTTTGGAACCATTATTGTAACATTTTTATCAAAACACGTTGCTCTCATTTCCCTAAAGGACATTTTTATCCATTTTCGGGTATTTTTTTAATGTTCCGGATTTTGAACGGGAGTGTGAGGTTGGGTGGAGTGTAACCGATTATCATAAATTGACTTAGTATTTGAATCGAATTGAGACTATTTTATGAATTGAATGTATTTTTAGGCATTTTCAGAGGAGGAAAAAAATTCACTTGATATTCTTAGGAAAATATTTGAAAAAAAAATCCTTTTATATTAAATCAAATTTAAAAAAAAACATGTTTGCTGGGATTCTATGCCATTTAATGATAATAGAAATTATCTGCCAAAAATAAAATAAAAAAAACGAACTTTGGTGATATTTTAACTGATATCAAATTACTTCTAAACAATCGAAAGTAGATAACTTCCAAACCCATAAATCGTACCAGTGCTATAAAAATTTGCGATAAATTATTTTAAAACAAGATAACGGTTAAACTTTAAATGTAAGTACATTTTAAACGTCATAACCACTGTATAGCTAAAGTTTCACCAAATTTCAAGGTCAATTATAAAACAAATTTGTTTGGTATAAACCGCAAAAATAAAATCAATACATGACATCATGTATAAAAAAATAAAAAAAGAAAAATAACTTTTGAGTTTGCTCGAAATTATGACATAAAAACTAACTAATTGTTATTATTTGGACATACAGTCGAGTCATACAAGACTTGCAAAGTTTGGTCACGATTATCAAAACTGAACCATCAAAAATTAGCATAACCAAAGCCAAAAAAAAAAAAAAACTCTAACAACCCAATTACTTTTCTAGAAACCCATGTTCATGTCTATTCAATGCTGTTTATAAGGTTTCGCTTAAGTTTTGGTTTTTTTTTTTGGCCATAAGAAATAACATTTGTTACCAAGCTTCGTTAAGCTCACTTAATTGAATTATCATGATGACAAGCTTAAGCGATTTAGATGAAGTAATGATGTGGAATGCGTAGATTATAATCTGCAATAATAATCGAAACAATATAAACAATATGTAAGGCAAACAATCTAAAGACACAATGCAAGCAGTCATAAGTAATGAACTGCGACTGATATTCTTTGAAGAACTACCCGCTGGTAAAAAATAGCACTTGATGCGCATGTAATGCAGAACTGTAAGCGGTATGTGATACAAAAGCGAAAGTTGTTAACGTGTCGTTACACACGTATTGTTAACATTCGTGTGTGTTGCTTCATTGTGTTTTCTAAAAGTGGTATTTCTTCACCAAAAAGTGGCGAAAACTAATAATTTTCATATTTGAATCGTTGTAAATAAAAATTTATTTGTAAATAAAAATTTATTTAAAAGAAAAAAAAAAAAAAAATTTGAATCTGAAAAATATTTGAACAATATAATAGGGGTATTCACGATCCAGTACCCTTTGCTGTGCAGAAATGAGGACTTGTAGATTTGCAGAATTGCAGTTCAACAACCGTAAGCACACCACATTCTTATTTGTGCATTTTCTTAAAACAAAACTTAAATGTCAGTTTGTACTGACTGTACAAACTGTTTTTGTTTGTTAGACATCCGCCATAAATTAAGAAGTAAAGATGCCTAAAACAAGTTGCAAAACTAAAATAATAAATTCTGCAAATATATTACAAAACTAATTGGTATATTAAGTTTTGAATTTTATATCACTAATAAAAATCTGTCAAATGATATGAAGTACACAAGTGCACAACTGCTCAATTCCTCAAGAGCACAAGATAAATCTTTAGTAAAATTGCAGAATTGCAGTTTCTTGACGTAGATGTATTTTGTTGTTGTAAACTGCAATTCCGCATTTCTGAATTTCTGCATTTGTGTACAGCTAAGTGCACCAGATCGTGAATACCCCTAATGATAAAAAATTCATTAAACATGAATTGTTAAATGCTAACTGAAAATAACAACAATCATTCATTCATTAAATCGACGAAATTATTATAAATATATTGGCATTTTTTTTTTCATAAATATATAAAAGCATTTTTCCAAAATGCATCGGCGTTGCATGAAATTGTTTCTCATTAAGTATATGTGTTGTGATAAAAGTAATGATACATTAGTAAAGGTAAATTCGTTTACTTTAGGGACAAAATAAAAATATAAAAACATTAGAAACGTCTTTGGGGCATGGAGGGAACTGCCTAAGAAACTGCAAATTTGTTACATGGAATTATACGCGCTATGTATAGGTTCTACGGTAAAAAATATAACAAGCCAGTAAAGGTTAGTTTTTAGCCCTCATGACAAAAATAGACAAAAAATTCATAACATCATAAAGCCACTGAGAAAATGGGCCACTACAAGAACGAAAATGCATCAATCATGCAACGGCGTTGCATGAAATTATTACTCAGTGATGCGGTATGGTAAATTTTATAACCCAGAAATGAAGGATTTGTACTTGGCCTTACAATAACAATAAAAATACATTAAGATGTCGTCAGATCTCGTAGATTGCAGCTTATGCAACAAAAATGCAATATTTTTGCATGGAATTATAACTCACAGAGTAGTAATTGCTACGAAAAATGTTATTTAGAGACAGCAAATAATGGTTCTTTAACAAAATAATTTGATACCTAAGTTGTCCTTGTGCGATGCGATTTTCCAATTTTACAATGAAAACAAAATCTTCAACTTATTTTGCTTATATCTCCTAAACTAGAGGTCGTAGAGGGGTCAAAGTTGCACCCTTATAAAGGTGTTTTTTCAACATTTAGCTGAAAGTTGTCCTCAATAGCTAAGTTGTCCTTATATCGAAAATTAAAATTTTTTGGAGCCACCACACCACGGAGGCAACCCCTGAATGTAGTAAAATTGCAACAACAATGGAAAAACGTTGCATGAAAGTATAACTCCGTAAATATTGGCACTACGGCAAATTTTAACGACAGTTAAGCTGAGGTTTTCGGTAACATACATAATAGAACTTAAGAAAAACATTTAATGGCTCATTTAGACCTCTAAGGGAACCCCTTTAAGTAACTTAGCAAAAGCAAAAACCAAAATAAAAAAATTAATTGACACTTAAATAAAGACAAGTATTAGGGCATGGGTTTGAATAAGAAGTAGGACAAGGAGCCGAAATTCGAGTCGGAATCGAAGTAAAACAAAGATATGTAGATTCCCCGAAATAGATCGAAAAGGAAAACGGAAAAAAAGAAAACGAAAAAAGGCAAACGTCAATGTTGAAGAACAGTGCTGCCAGAGAGTTTATAACTAATCAAAATTATTTTACGGAGATACGACATATCGATACGTCAAATCGTATCGAATTGATCGAATCGCTGTGTTTCCATATTCATTATAACTCGGATTCAAAATTATTGGAGCCTAAGGCGGAGTCGGAGGTGTAAAATCAATCGGAAGTTCCGACCTTTCGGAACCGAGTTCGAAGCCCCATTACATCCCTAATACGTGTATGAAAAGGGTTTGGACAAAGATTTGAACATAGAATTGGACAGGGACTACAACAGGAATTCACAGGGACTAAAAGGATTGGGTCAAGGATAAGGACAAAGATTTAGAAACACCTAAAATAATATTAAAGACAATATTGGAAAAAGATGACAGGAAATGGGACAAGGATCTTATCTAATTTGTACACACTACTGATAAGATTTGGGACACAGATTGGGAAAAGACGTAAGACAAGGATTGAGAAAGGGATTCGAACAAGGATAAGATGAGGAATTTGGACCTGATTTAAATCAAGAGTTTGGACAAGAAATAGGATTTTTATTAGAACAAATATAATAACAAGAATGAGAATGAGGAAAAGTTTGGTAACAATGGAAAGGATAGAGACTAGAATAGGGACATAAATAAAGCGACGCTGTCACGCCAAAACCTAAGGGTGTATCCCGGATTCAGCTAAATTATTTTTTTCGTTTCTCTTTTATTTTCGTTGAATTTTTGCCACTGAGTGGAAATTCGTTAATTTTCGTGTGTTTTCTTCACTCTTGTTCATTCTAAGTAGCTATGGGCACTGAACAAACTTCGAAGCCAGCTGAAATCAATTGAGAGTAGTTGAGTGCAATTAAGAGCAAAGGCTTATGTAGCAACACAAAACTCAACAACAAAGCAAAGACAAAGGACAAACACAGAGACAACACACTTTAAATGTAGTGGTGCCCATACCCGATCGTGAGCAACACTCCTACTCTAATGGCCGCTTACTGTGTAAGGTAGGTGTCATCAGTATTTGAGTAGCCATGCCCAATCAAATGTAATAGAGAATTGTAAACAGGCGTTAAAGATCACATAACTGTATCTTATTTAAGAAATACGTAGTCGATTAATTGTGCATTTACCACTGGGTTAAAGAAATCACAAATCGTTCACTAAGTTAAACGGAGTAAATAGAGAGAAAATAACATGCTGTGAGTACAAAATTCTGCGATTAAATCTCAAAAACACCTATTCTGAAATAGTAACGAAGCGATCAACAAATTTTCAATTGAATTAAACGTATTTAATCTTTGCTTAATATAGCAAATTTAACAGTTTATGACCTCGTTTATGAATTAGCTTAAGCGGCGCTTATCTCTTTTTTGCCGCTTAAACTAGTTGTTGCAATTTCGAAACCTTGAATACTTCAAAATGTTTAATTGGCAAACATTGAGGGAATAATAATTTTTATGAGTATTTTTTTCACAAAAAAAACATGTTATTAATTAATAACTCATTAATTAAGTCTTCTTGGTAACAGAAAAAACAGCTTTATTTAGAGCACTTTGGCTTAATTCTTGCCTCTGGTTTTAAGTCATAAACTAGCACGAATAAATGTTGTCTTAGATCAAGCAACTTGTTTAACTACTTGGATAAGAACATAAAATGTATCTGATCTTGATAATCTTGACAGTTCAAGATAAAAAAATTTTGAATAATTAATATGTTAATCTCTGCGATCTATTAGTATTGTTCAATATTTCTTAATTCGGTCAATCCTGTTATCTTTAATAATTTTTCGAAAATTGTTGATATTGTGAAATTTTTATTTCTAAGAGAAATGAGCCATTTTTTAACCAGTATATATCGTTATAACAACAATAAATAAAAGTATTTCGAGTTTCGAGTGGCAACATAATGCAGCTGTTTCAATTAAAAAATAAATGTACCTTGAAAGCTTAATTTTTAAAAGAAACTTTAATCATTTTAGTTAATCATTAGTCGAACTAGAATGCCTCTTTAAAATGTATCTTATGTTCGTAAAAGAGTTTGTAAAAGTACCTAAACTTATAACCTTTTTGGGAGTAAGAAACCACAACAAACACCTCTTTTGTTCACGGGTTTGAAGGATTGAGTTGAAAAGAGAGAGTTACGTTAGTTTTATTAAAGCTTTAGCTGGAGTTTGAACTCAGGTTCTCTGAGATAATTGCATTGTTGAAATTTATCAAATCAAAATCAAACTCAAAATCAAACTCAAAATCAAACTCAAACACAAAATCAATATTAATATCAATATCAAATCAAAATCAAAATCAAAATCGAAATCAAAATCAAAATCAAAATCAAAATCAAAATCAAAATCAAAATCAAAATCAAAATCAAAATCAAAATCAAAATCAAAATCAAAATCAAAATCAAAATCAAAATCAAAATCAAAATCAAAATCAAAATCAAAATCAAAATCAAAATCAAACTCAAAATCAAAATCAAAATCAAAATCAAAATCAAAATCAAATTCAAAATCAAAATCAAAATCAAAATCAAAATCAAAATCAAAATCAAAATCAATATCAAAATCAAAATCAAAATCGAAATCAAAATCAAAATCAAAATCAAAATCAAAATCAAAATCAAAATCAAAATCAAAATCAAAATCAAAATCAAAATCAAAATCAAAATCAAAATCAAAATCAAAATCAAAATCAAAATCAAAATCAAACTCAAAATCAAAATCAAAATCAAAATCAAAATCAAAATCAAATCAAAATCATTTTTTTTTAGATTGAACGAAAGGTTTTTCAGTTGATTAGAAATGCGGAAAAAATTAAGAAAGGTTAAATTAAGGTTGATAAAGGTCTGGATCATAGCGCTTCCACTCGACTACTGAGGCCGTAAAGAAGACCCTTATTTTAGATGCTTTATACTTTTCCGAGTGTTATTAGTGTCTAATAAAAAGTAACTCAGAAATTGTATTTGAAATTCGAAAATGGTAAATTGAAATTGAACAATAAGATTTGACATGGAGAAAATACAACTTGATATATATAAGAACTCCATTGGAAATTTAAAGAATTTTCTCCACTGAATAAGGAATGAAATTCAAATTTTTCATTAAAAGCAGAAAACATCAATTGAAATGCAGAAAATCCATTTGAAATTCAATGATCAATTGAAATTTTGAAAAGAACAATTGACATTCAGAAAGCATCACTTGAATTTCAGTTATTCAATTATAATTCCTTATATTCTTGTTTAAAATTTGCATTTCAGAAAGTTTTGAATTTTATTTGACGTTTTCTGTACGTCTAATTTTTTCTAATTTTATTTTTTTTCAAATTTAATGTTTTTCTGAAATTTTAAACAGATTTTACCGAATTTAAATTTATATTTTCTAAATTTTAAATGAAAATTTGGAATTACACTTGAAATTTTGATTTTTTTACATTTGATTTTTTGTTTTGAAATTTCGATTAATTATGTCAGTATATTTGATAGACGTGGCTTAACACGTTAGATTGCTTGAACCGTTCTAAGCCAAATAAACGAATATTGAGATTGAAAGTTCAAATCCCATCTGACAAAGAAAAGTTTTTTAATTGAAATAAATTTTATTGATCGGACATCACCTCTCTGCTGACAAGGGCACAGCTCAAGAATGATGGAAACAAGATTACGCGTTCTGCAAATGAGAGAGAGAGAGAGAGAGCATGACGTCACAAATGATATTGTGAGCATTTACAATAATATTACTGTGGGACCCAAGCCTAAATATTTTTTTTCTTATTTTTATAATATGTATATAGACCTTCTTAACTTATTGGTGTAATAAAATTTTGTCGGTCTCAAATGGTTAAGGAGATAAAAATCTTGAAAGTTTAAAAAATTTATATTTTTCGTATTTTTATACAGAAGAGTAGATATTTTTACTTTACTTTTTCGAAAGAATTTATTTTCAGTTTCGTCAATTTGCCTAAGCGATCGCACATTTGCATACGTTTTTGTCAAGCAGAAGTTCTGTGTGACGTCATGCACTCAGTTGAGAAAGAGTTCATTAGATAACGGGACTGCGGAACGCGTAATCTTGTTTCTATCATTCTTGGGCACATCTCAGAAGGTAAATAATGCCATATAAAGCCTCTTGAGAATATCAGCATAGTTCGTTCGAAGTCAGTATAAAACTACCAAGTTAGGTAGCTGTCGGTCATTTGTGTGGAAACATTATGTAAGCTCGGTCAAAGTCCAAAGTCCTTTCAAGGGCTGAAATGGGCGATTTCTATTTTGTATTTCCAAAATACCCTTGGAAATGGTGTGGACACAAATTGAATATGTTTTACTCTTTTTTAAAAAGTATTTTAAGAACCCTACGAAAAATTTCGAATTTATATCCTAAAGTTCCATCGCATCTACCCTAATTTAGGAAATCAACCGGACAGTACTTTGGACATAGTTCTTAGATATCTTAAAAACTACAACTCTTCAAATTTTGTCTGATATCTGAATATTTCCCTTGCCTCGATGTCGTTTTTCATCAAACATTTCATCAAACATATTTCATTTCATACATTTTTCATTTTTCTAAATTTAACTTTAAAGAAATCCGCCTAAATCTAGAACCGTAGATGCATCTATGAATGTGTGAGTCATAATTTTTTTTCCCCCCATAAATTTTTGATAATAAAAATTTATTAACTTGTTATGCCTGACTAAACAAAGAACTTCTAACAACCGTCGGATCCTTTACGCCATTACAGCACAAAGACAATAACGCACAATAACGTTACACACTCTATAAAAGTTTATCTGCTATCTTGTAGTTATTTTTATTACCTCGTTTTTCCTTAATATGGCTATCATACTGCGAATTGCTGCGTGCGAAATTTATCGCCGCCATTGTGGATTGGAATTCCTGATATTCGTTAGCGGAGCTTAACTGTTGGTGATGAGCCGTGTTCGGTGATTGTAGGATTTTACCGATTGCACCCGCACTTACACTTGCACTTGCACCCGGACTTGCACTTGCACTAGCACTTTTTTCCTGACCAAGCGTTTTGGCATTTGTTGGCACGATTACCAAACTACTTGGGGACGTACCCTCAGTGTCCGAATCGTCTTCTTCCGCGTTCGCGTCTTTTTCACGTGTTTTAACGTTTTGTTGTGTTGTTGAACGTATACCACTAGTGAGACTGGAACCGAAACCGAGTCCAACGTTTACGCCACCCACACTTTGTATGCGCTTTCTAAGACTTTCCTCGCTGCTCTGACTTTTCCTGGTAGTCGTTGATGATGATGATAATGATGATGTTTTTGAGGATGAGGATGTTGTTTTTGTCGTTGTCGTGGTTTTCGTTTGTGCGTTAATAGGTTGCGATTCCTCAGTCGAAGAACCTTTCAATTGGCACGCTTCCGAAAGACTGTCTGCCGCTCCTTCGGCTGCATTATTGCTGGTAGTTATCCTGGTGGTTGTCTTGGTTTTCGTTTGCCATGGCATTGTGCTTGTTTGTTGTTGTTTAGTTTCCACGACCACATTGTCTGATTGCTGTTCTTGCCCTTTATCGTGGTGTTGCTGTTGTTCTTCCTCCTGATAGCTTTGATAAAGCCTGCGTCGCGGGTTACTACCCACAGTTATGTCAATGTTGCCCACCGTTGCCGTTGTCATGGCTGCCTCTTTTCCTTCCTCGCCAGCGGCAAAGGCCTCGTCATCAATTTGTTGTACTCGCTGGAGACGCTGTATGCGTGTCTGCACCGAGTCAGTCACATCGTGCATTTCATCGCGTGTCTGTTGCTGCTCGTCTTCTAGGCGTATAAGTATCCTGCGTCCACCTGCTGTCATATCCACGCTACTTGGTGGCGTAACACTTGAACGGTCGCTCGAAAAAGAACGGCCACTGGGTGAACGCAGCACAGTGCCTTCATCGCGCTCCTCGGAGCTGCCAGTGCGACCCATAAAAAAGTGCACCTCGCGCGCTGGTGAACAACGCGGCGAAATATAGCCAGAGCCGTGGCGAAAGATTTTTTCTTCATGTTGACGTCCATCGCTGGTCATTGAGGAGGTGACAATGGTGCGCACACCATCGGCAGCCTGCAGTTCTCGTACCGTGTTCTCATATTCCAGAAATTGTGCTGAGGCAGCTTTGGGATCCAGATTCTCACCGGGACTGGCCGCACCACGTGAGGTGTGCCTGAGAGTGACATTGAAGGGACTTGTATGCTCCTGTTGCATGGAGTTCACAGAGTGATCCTTCGAGACAATGCGGCGTGTTGTGCGTAGTGTGACATTGAATGGACTCAGTGGAAAGTCAGCCTCACGCGGTTCATCGGGACTTGCAACCGAACCCGAATGCAACTTGCTGGTTGTCTTGAGCGTGACATTGAAGGGACTTGCGGAGCCTTGCTCCTCACGCAGCTCTATGCGTCTAGGTGATGGTTGCGGCGTTGAACGTAGCTGCACCTGTTGAAAGGCCAACTTGGCAGCTTCAGCCTCGGCTAAGCCACGTTGACGTTCCTCGCGCAAACGCTTCTCTATGGAGTGCACATCGAAGTCAAAGAGCCTTTCGTCAGCCTCCTGGGCCTCATCGTAGCCAGTAGTAGTAGCTTCATGCCGCTCATCGGATCTGCGCTTGGAAATGCCACCACCACCGCCACCGCTACCGCCTGAAGACCATACTTTTTCGTATAGAGCCACCTTATGGCGCAAACGTTGCGGCGTTTCAGGCGTTTCTGACGACTCGGCATGTTCGAAAAAGGGACGCTTGCTAGTGGACGAAGTGGATGAGGTGGACGATTCAAGCAACTCCGATGAGCTTGTCGACGAGGTGGTGGTGCTTGAGTAGGTTTTCACTACTCGCGATGATTGACGCACCTGAACGCAAACGCTGCCATCCGCGCTGGAAGTGAGCGTAACTTGTGGGTCGCCAGTGTTGCCTACATCAGCTGTTGATGATGTTGTTGTTGTTGTTTGTTGTTGAGCGCGTCGCTGACGTGTAGCAGGTGTGGGTGGCCCGCCATCAGCAGGTGGATCCTTGTTCTTGCCTGGATCTCGATCCATTGCATTGATTTTGGGTTAGCAGTTTGTGGCTCAATTAGGTCCAAACAAAGGACATACATTGAGTATGCAAAAAAAAAATAAACAGGATGTTTCTCTTCTCTATTTTTTTTTTTTTTTTTTTTTTTTTCACAAACACTTGAACAATTAAACGTTTTACGAGATAGTGTTGCGCATGCAGCGCATGTTAAAAGGGTGGAAAAAATTGATTTTTCTCGGCACTCGGTCGCGGAAGTGTAGAGTCAAGGCGGAGAGCGACGGAGAGCACTTGAGTAACACGTTGAACACACTATTTTACGTTACAAAAACAGGAAAAAAAAAACACAACAACAACAAGAAATACTCGTTATAGATTTTCTCGTGTGCGCACTTGTGAACTTTTTACTACTGCAGGAATTTAAGGCGTGAGCTTTGCTTTCAAACTCAAATCGTTTTCAATTAATTCGGAAAAAAATTCAAAAACAAATACAAAAAAATTTTTAAATTTTTAATATTAAAATAATTTCACAAATTTAAGTGCTTTTTATAAATATTGAATTAACACTGGCTTTCAAAGCTTTGCTGTGCTTTAAGTTTGTGCTTGTTTTAAATATTATGAGATCCTGCCAGTTTTTCTCAATTCTTTTTTTTTCTTCTTCTTCTTCTTATTTTACTTCCGTTGTGCAAGTGCTTCGTCTTTTATTTAATTATAAACAATTAACAGGTTTTTCTTTGATTTCAATTAACTATTAAATATTAATCTTCAAAGTCTTTCCATCTATCACAATTTTTTTCACTCAGTACGGCTGTTAAGTTTTCGTACTTTTACATCCGTTTCCAATCCGTTGTTGTAGAAAGCCGGTTCGATACTGATTTTTGATTTGTCCAAATTTAACGTTCGTGCCTTGCCAACGAGGGTTTGTAAATATAAAGTTACGCTCTTTGGCCTGGTCTTGAGTACTTTTCAAGCACTTAAGTAATTCAGTAAAAGCACTTTTTATGCTTAGCTGCTACTATTTGAACACTTTTGCTCTTTTAGTTAGACGTTTTACTACCTTTTTTTGAAATGGTACAACAGCTCATTGCTTTTGAGCTTGATTAAAAAGTATGTTGTTTTCATTCACTATTTAAGTTAGGGAGCGCTCTTTACAGCTCTCTATCATTTTAGCCTTGAGCATAGCTCTTAATTGAGTGCTTTGTGGTTGAGCGTTACGTTATACTCTACGTCATACATTTATTTATTAGCTTTTCTATTAACTTCAGCTCTGAGTTAATCTTGAAGTTTAACTCTACGTAAAACCCTCATTTTAGCTCTACGTGCGACGTAAACTTTAGCTCTCTGCTTGTCTCAGGCAAGATGAGACTTGCTCAGATAAACCGCATGTTTAATTCTTCTTTGCTTTTTCGGCGCGCTTTTTTATAGCTACACTCACTAATATCTCCGACTCTTTAAATATTTGTTGCTATTTTTATTGTGTTCTCGTGATAAACGTGACATCATCTCGGTCACTTATTTTGCGCAACAGAATACGTCTAAAGCCGACTTTTAATTCCATTAAAGCCATATTTTTTTAGTGCAGACAAGTTTAGAAGTTTTATTATTTTTTTTTCTCTTAAATTTTTATTAGCTTGTTTTAATTGGCCATTCGAAATGGTTTGTTCTTGACTTGAAGTACTTTTGTGGGCACAGTACCAGTTCCAAAACGAATCACTTCAAAGTCTTTGAGCAGGTCTACCGCAACGCTTACGGAAGAAAATTCTTTAACCAAACAAAATTTACTAAATTTTTACACAAACAAAAAATAACAGTTTTAAAATAAAGACAATTCATAGCAATGTTCTCGATTTAATTATCCTTTCCGGTGCATCTTTTCCCACTTTCAAACGATTTTCTCAAAACTGTTTTCATTTAAAACTTATCTGGTAGGAGGAGTTTTGAGCTCCAGCTAATTCACGTGTAAGGCATAGCACTTAAGCATAGAAATTCAAACTCCATGAAGTTTATTTTTTAAAACACGAACTCGAACTACCCGTAAATGTTAAAAACGAACTAGATTCGAAATTCCAAAAATTCATGTTTACGCGAGTACGGATTCACGTTTTTGCCTCATTCAGATTACTTAGATAATTCCCATGGATATGATTTCAGAGATGGTATCAAACTACAACTATTTCTCTATTTCGTCAAACATACAATTCTGGGGGTTCAGAGCATCCGAATAACACAACTACAGGCATGGATACATAAATAGAACAACAGTCTGGGAAATAGAAACATTCTCGAATATAAGCAGGAAACATTCCATAGAATTTAGGAAAAATTCCCTTTTTTTCACTCAGACACTCCATTTCTTTTTATAAAAACTATGTCATTGGGGGAAAACATTCCTCTCCATTGTCTTGAAAATTAATGTGGAAACAAAAATAAATAAATAACGACTAAAAATGGTTAGCCTGGCCGGGATTTGAACCCGGGATAGCTGGGGTAGCATTCAAGCATACTATCTACTAGGCTGCCTTATTAGTCGAGATTATATTATTTCAAATAAATCTGAATTGAAATTGCCCCAAAATAAGCATTCCTTAAGAAGCGGTTTGGAAACAATATCAATTTAAAACCTCTCGTATATTTCCAAAAGATACGATAAGAAATGTTTCCACATCATTTCCATATGGAAGCCTTCCAATTTTTCCCAGAGATAATATGCCATCCCTCTGGGAAATGGAAACACTTCCGGATATAAGCAGGAAACACTCCATAAAATGTAGGAAGCATTGTCTTTCGTTAGACACGCCATTTCTTTTTATAGACATTATGTCATTGGAGGGAATGTGGAAACAACAACAAATAAATAACATCTAAAAATGGTTAGCTTGGCCGGGATTCGAACCCGGGAAAAGTGTATTATTCGCCATATAAAGTGCACCTTAACAAAGGAAAAAAAATCATGAATCGCTTAGCGTAAGCATGGGTCCAAATGAATAAAGAAGAATTTAATAGCGTTGGACAAGATGGAAAAACATTTTCTCGGCGCTCCAAAGGCCAAGACTTCAACTCGTATAAGAAAGTATAAAAAAAAAAATATAAATTACTGTCCATTTCAGCCCTTGAAATGCTTGACCTAGCTTCTTATGTTCAATTGTATATACAAAAAAAAAATCATCAAAGCTTGGAGAAGGCAACGAAGTGGCTTGGGGAGCTTTTTCTTGGCACGTCGTTAGGAAAATTTCTCGTATACCTGGAATAAAGGACAAAAATATGTATCAAGACATACTAAAGGACCAAATGAAACCATTTGCATTTGAGAACTTTCATGCAAGATAATGACCCAAAACAATCAGCAAAGGTTTTGAACGATTGGCTTAAAAATTAAAAAAATTTATATATAGGATTGACCCGCTCCAGATCCCAATCCTATGGGAAATGTATGAAACTATGTGAAGGTCAGGAAAAGCAATAAAAATTTAGATGAAATATGGAGTGGAATTGAGAAGGCTTTTTACGTTATTTCGAACAATAGAGAGGTTAGTTTTAGGAGAGTATACAACGAAGATGTCATACTGTTTTAAACAATTCAGGATACAATACCGAGGACTAATATGCATATTCGTAAAGCCATTGTTAAATCATCGAAATACACTAAGATTTTCTTTTTTTCAGAATCCAAATTGCGCCATTTATACGTCCACCTCCACTAAGGAGCAATTTCAGATTTTTGGATTAATTTTTTTAATGTTTCGTTTATTAGTCCAGTCGAAATGTCGAAAAAAAAATAAGGGAACCTGGAAAGTATTACGAAGTTAGTGGAACTTTAACGGGTTGTTTGGGGGTACACTTAGAAGACTATTCTAAGTTTTCGACCTCGAGGACCCTGTGCTGACTTAGGGTGGGTCAAAAACATCAATAGTTTGGGACTTTTTTCAGTTTTTCGCTTACATCTCGTAAACTTAGCACATTTTGTGTTGATGAAGAACATTAAATTTCCCAAAGTTCGTTGGTGAACCAGATTTGTATGCCCAATATTAACGGAGATACAACCGATCACAGTTGAAACAAATTTTTTTGAAATGTAAGAAACAGCATAACTATTTGTTACCATTATTTCTATGTGGTAACTGCCTTTGATATCATTGTCAATGATTTATTGTTCTACCAGCCATTCTTCTGTAAGGCTCGAGATATTGCTCAAGAATACCTCGAGGCGATACTACCAAACCCTTATCGACAGATAAGAAACAAATTGGAATACCTCAGTGGTAGATTTCAGTGGCATGGTGGAGAGCTTCCAAGCTCCCATTCATTTCTGGAGGGAATTGATACATCAAACTTTTTGCCGAAAAGAAGTTTTTGCGTGATGTAGTCTACGGTCGTTGGTATTGGAGGAAGAAGTTTCATAATGTTAGAGTGTCCTATTGTACCTCCCTTCCATAGAGAAGTGGCTTCTAGACGGATGGATGTGTTTGCAGCCATCTGGTTTGTTAGGATATATAGTGGTGTCAGGTAGATCATAATGTCAAGTGCATCCGTTGGAGTGGTTCTCAGCGCTTCGCTGATGCACAGCTCAGCTGATCGTTGAACTTTGCGAAGTATATTGAGGTGGGTTAGCACCAAACTATATCACCGTATAACAATATTGGCCTTATAACAGCTGTATAGAGCCAGTGAGTAACCTTATATTGTAATCCCCATTTGCTTCCCACTGCTTTCTTGCATGAATATAGGTCTATATTGGCTTTTTTGGCTCTCTCGAGCAGATTGGGTTTCCAAATTAGTTTCCTCTCTAAGATGAGACCCAGGTATTTTGCTTGTTTCTTTAAAGTAAGTTTTAAATATACTTATAACAGCTCAAAAAAAAAAGTAATGATTTTATTCTCTTCACAAAATAGCTATACAACAATTAGTATCAGCTCGAGGGTTCACAAATGCCGCCACTAGCGCACATAGACCATAACAATACTTTAATTAGGCATGAGTAGATTCTATTAAATTAACCCTTGCCTAAGCTCTCATAACTCACTCATAACTCACGTTCCTGCGCTGATTCGCTCAATATATCAGCACAACGTTATTACGTAGCCTCACCGCGGTTACGTAATAATAAACTAAAGCCAAGTATTCAATTTTTATCAATGTAATTTTTTGCTCTGCTCATTGTGCTCTATTGATGCGCCACAGAGGCTGTCACGTAATGTAATACAATTGAGTGTTGTCGTTACAAATGTAGGTAAACTACGTAAAGTTGAAACAATCCGCTCAATTAAACGACTGCTTTGTGTTGTCTATTAAGTATTTGCTATTGTTGTTATTTTTCATTTTTTTGTTTTTTTTTTTTTGTTTTGTTTTGTTATTTCTGTTTACTTTGTTTTGTTATTTCTGTTTGGTTTTTACTAACTTAATATACATTAGTATGTAAGTTTGTATGTAGTGTATAATTTTTAATTCATAAGCACCAAATTAAAATGACGTCACAGTAACGCATTGTTCACTTAACACTGTTGTAAAGAGTCTTTTCACACGCGTGTTGTATGTATTGTATTTATTAATGAATGTGTGTTTATATGTTTATTCAGAGGTCTTAAAAAAGGGGTTCACCTTAGGTGTTACCTTTGAATTTGTATAGAATTGAGCAGTTTTACGTATTTTTCGTGTCGTTTTTGAATGAAGCAAAAAACTGGCTACTTTTTAAATTTTGCTTTTTGTTGTGGTTTTTGTTATTTGAATATATTTTGTCTCTCTCTCCCTCTCTTTCTCTCCATGACTGATAATCTATAGATGTCTAGCATTTATGCTAATCGCATATTTTTTTACCGTAAAAAACGTTAAGGTCTAACCTTGCTCAACACATAAAATGTTGTTATAATGAAAGAACTCTCAAAGTGAACAGTTACTCGTACAATGGCGCAGTTGTGCATTTTTGGTAGTAAACTTTATTGCATGCAGCGGACAGTGCACTTTCTTGCATAACTAATTTCTTAAACGGTTCTTAACGATGCACAGTTAACTTCTTATTGTCAATTGAATATTTTTTTTTTCTTTTACTAAACAGCTTTGTGAGTGTTTAATTTTTACTATTAAGTGTGCAGCAAAGAGGAGTACCGTGGCCAGGTAACGTAAATACACGTCACACAGTAGACCGAGTCCATACAAAAATTGGACAAAACTAGAAGGAGTATTCCTATGATAATGAAATTTGTTATGCTTGGTTAGTTTAAGCTACTTAAAGAAAATGTCAAAAATAGTTGAAATCGGTCAATTCCTAGAGGTACCTTTCTTGGACCTACATATATTAATTATTTTATATGATTTTGTATGGGAGGAGCATACAAAAGTTGACCTATCTTAACGAAACTCGGGCAGAATGCTAAAAAAATTAACTAATAGATGTGTACTGAAAATGGTCGAAATCGGTTAGACCCTAGGGGCACCTCTTTGGACCTATATTTATGATTTACATAATTTTGTATGGGAGAAAAATACAAAGGTTGCCTGATCTTTACGAAACTTAGTCAGAATGCAAAAAAAAAAACGATGTTTATTAATATACATAGGTAAATGCGGGACTCGATGGAAATTTTTATTTTTTTTTTTTTTTTTTGACTGCGTCATTTGCATATTTTTTTAAATTCCCTATATTTTTGACCATTTTCGAAATCCTGTGCTAAAAATCGAATTTAGTTTTTTCATTCAAATAATGACAAATGTTTCTTCTGTGACATTTTTTCAAAAAACAAAAAATAATATTTTTAAAAATATTATAAATATAAATATTTTCAAAAATACTTTTTTCTATTCGCTCAAAAACAAAACAACTACAATAATAAAACTTTCCAAAAAAGAGAGTTATTTATAGGGTTATAGAATCCACAATTATTTTTTTTGGGCTGATAGTTCGGATCAAATTTATTTTTGAAGTATTTCCGTTACACAAAATCAAAAACCATTTCTTATTTTTGTTCACAACACGGTCTACTGTGCGTAAGTTTATATTTATATACGTAAAAAAGTGATTTAAGAAATTTAAAAAATAATAAATAAAAAAAAAATCGGCTAACATACGTCCATAGCGCTCAGAATTAACTGTAACGGTTGCACTCTGATCTTTTTTAAAAAAATATAAACCAACGATACCACCAGACTATAATGCACACCAGACCCTCACTTTTTGAGGATTTTTTGACTTATGAGGTTCAGGCAGAGACCAGTCGATATGTTAAGTCTTCCAAAATAAGCTTTTTAGCTTTTGTTACAAAAACACACTGAGCAATCATTAGTTATTAATTATTACTTACTATTAATAGGAAAAAAAAAATAGTAAGTCTTTATCAGAAACAGTATTTTCTTTATCAGAAGAATTTTTGTCAGTCTTCCAAAGATCCAGCAATTTGCAGATATATTTTAGGTTAAAATTATCTTGTACCTATCTTTTATTAATTATTATTGATACTACCATTCGCTACTCCACAATCGCTTGAAAATTTTCAGAGCCCCATATACGACAATTTTACTCATCGCTGAAGTAAATATGCTTCGAAAAATCAGCATTTCACAAAAATCAACAATTTAACAATTTTAAAGCATTGCTCGATGGTAAAACGTTCCATTTTGTAAAATGGCAAACCTTTGACTACGCCGAGAAAAAAACTTATGCAAAATTAATAAAAAACCTAGTATAATTTATACGATGGCTTTGGCAGTTTTCAGGCTCTTAAGTTTTTGGTCAAAACACCTAAGTTTTACATGTTAACTTACAGATATTGATTTGGATGATAAATTAACGAAGTATTTTGTAATTTACACATTAGCTTCGACAGTTTATATGCGCATGCTTGCTTATTTTGCCGAACATAGTGTTTAAGTTTTGCAACAAAAAACTTTGTTGAACTATCAAAGTTAAATAGATAAATAAATATACAGGGAGAAGTATAAAATATACATCTACTTAGGTAAATTACAGTATATTGTTGTTGTAAAAAATTTCCAAAGACAAGTAAGAAATGTACATAACATACTTATACTTAGGTAAAATGTTGTTTATTGCTGATGTGCAAAATTACCCAAGCACTTAGGTGAAACTTCTAAGCAAAATGAACCAAAAATTTTCATTTTTATTAAGGAAAACCTGTACTATTTAATGTAAATAGACATACATTTACAAAGTTTACAACATAGATTTCCAAAGTAAAAAAAAATATGCATTTAGATCGCTTATAAATATATCAATTTAATTCCAACAAAATGCACTCATGAAGGTGGTGTAATTTTCATTACAAAAACTAATCGAGAACTATAACAAGCAGGGTGTATTCAGCGAACAATTTTGCTCATACCATTTTTATAAAGTGTCAAAGTTTTCGGTGGTTTACCTACACTATTGGTTAAAATGTTATATACTTGGCTTGGGTGAACCAAACCCAAGGTTTATTGTCAGGGTATCGTATGTCCTTTCAAAGCAATGTATTAAACAATATATTACTTTGGTGAATAACCAAAAGTTTCCGATTTCCATACAATTTTCTTTACCCAAGCCGGCTTATGTGATTTTACTATTGCTTTTTTCTCGGTGTACACAAAAACCAGTTTGGATGATATGACTGGTAAAGAGACAATTTTTACTGTGTACCAAAAAACAATTCTTTATAGTGCCGTGGTATTTACGATGGTCATTTTTTAAATTGACTGCCCGAGTCTATTCGAAAAAGAATTTGAAAATTATACTTTTGATCTATGTGTTATTAGGAAGCTTTCTTTTCCCTCCCCTAAATTATAGTTATGGTTCTTGAAAAAATTATGAAATTTTAACATTTTAACCATAAATGGTGATTCACTATTCTGACCATTCCTTCCTCCAATATTTCCTCTTCCTCCCCTTCTTCCTGTGGTAAGTTAATCATATATTTTTAGCACAGTACTTATGAATTCGGCTACCTAAAATGAGTTTGACAATAACATCAACATAACCATAACCATGACCATAACCATAACCATAACCATAACCATAACCATAATCATAACCATAACCATAACCATAACCATAACAATAACCATAACCATAACCATAAATATAACCATAACCATAACCATAAACATAACCATAACCATAACCATAACCTTAACCATAACCATAACCATAACCATAACCATAACCATAATCATAACCACAAACATAACCATAACCATAACCATAACCATAACCATAACCATAACCATAACCATAACCATAACCATAACCATAACCATAATCATAACTATAAACATAACCATAACCATAACCATAATCATAACCATAACCATAACCATAACCATAACCATAACCATAACTATAACCATAACCACAAACATAACCATAACTTTACCCACAACCAACACCATAATCATAACCATATTTATAACCACAACCATAACCATAATCAGAACCTAACAATAACGATGACTATTACCATAATCATCTCTCTCTCTCTCTCTCTTTCTAATTTAGGCGGAAATAAATTTTTTGTTTTTAGAAATTAATTCTAAATTTGAATCACTCATTAAGTATCCTTCGTGGCTGATTAAAATAATTGCTTTTCCAAATTTGTTTTAGTTTCTGGGTCCGCAATTGTAATAAATAAACATCAAAATTATTATTAGACTCTGGGGTTATTACTTATTTCTCGTTTGAAATAACAAGAATTTAAAATATTTTGTGTTATACCAAAATAGCTCCCATTTATTATTATATTATTTTATTATAACTGAAAATTTTCAAAATTTTAACTCTGATTTAAAGTTTTTGATTAAAAAAAAAACATATTAGCCAATAAAAATGTATCATTATGATACATTCGCTATTTTGTGGGCTATAAACAAATGATTTTATTAAATTAACCAAGCAAATGCTGTAGACAAGAATAATTTAAAGTTTGCGCGTGTTTTAGTTTGACAGGTGCTTAATTTACTTTGGTTCCTTAATTTTCCGTTTATCTTGACGTCTTCGAAAACTATTTTGAGATTTTTTTTTTATTTTCTAAACGATGTTAGATAGAACATATTTTCTAATATGTATAGCAGCGTTGTGGACACGTGCATTTCTGTTGAGATTTAAGATTTGAATAAAACATAAATAACTGACAGTGCCTCACAAAAGTATTCGAAATTTTTTTTTTATATCCATGCCCATACCGATGATTCCATATCAATTCGACTATTTTTGAGCAAAATCTGACCTTTGTGATTCAGATTTTTTTTTAAACTTTGTAGGTTAGTAGAGCTCGTGAAAATAACTTTGTTTTTGTTTATTGTTTTGTTTTAAAAATTCGTTAAAATAGCAAGCGTTGGAATCCCAAGCTAAAATTTTGTGTAAACCTTAAAAATTGCTGTAAATAACGACTATAATGGAAAATTTACTACGATCACCATGAAAAATGTGACAGAAAACTTCAGGCTTTAAAAATTTCAAAAACTTTCATAAAAAGGGTCCCAAAAAAGTACACCACAAGTAAGACCCATTTAAAGTCTTTACGACTTTTTTCTGTACGACTTACGGTTTCAAGTTGCAGCTGTTTGAATCAGGAGAACTATCAACTCATACGGCCGATTTCTTCACCGAGTATCAAAACGAGTTAGTCCGAGATCTTATTGAAACTAGGTTTCAAATTAATTTCCAGTTTTAAAAAAACTTAGTACTCGGTCATTTCTTCACATATTTGATACTCAGATCGTTTTGTGAAGAGAGTATTAGGCATTGATACTTGGATTCACTTCATCCCAGTTTTATACCAGAAAATTTGACGTTTGTCAAGTTTGTTTAAATTCAAATAACATTCAATTTTTAAAATTGTCAAAATTTCCAATATAATAAAAAAATTTGTAATTATTCAATAACACATTCAAAAGAAAATAAAAAAAAGTTATGCAAGAAATTCCTGCAAAAAAGTGAAGATCCACAAACTGGTCTCAGTCGGACATTAGTTTGTGGGGGCGCTTGTTGTAGAGCATGGGAGCATGGAAGCATGGGAATACTGAACAAACAAACCAATGCAACCACAGACAGCCGAAAGAGAGCTGAATGGATAATTATTTGCTAGCGATTTCATTCAAGCCCATCAGTCAGTATATTGCAATTCTTTTGAGAGTACTTTTATGTATGTGTTAAAAAAAAAGCTGCAATATTAAGCATTCGCTTTTTTAATTGCAGATTCAATATCAAAAGGACATAACAGCACTCCAAGCCCGCTTTAAAAATCATGTTAGCGTTACGCCTAAATGCAAAAGTCGCTACATATAACGCCAAAAACACAGGTGGTGGTCCGGCTGATCGGCCTATTGATCTCGAAATTGAGATAACTGGCAAACTGCTACAGTTACAGTGATTGCGGGGGCACCTGGTCACTGGCTTGCAAGCATTTGACAGTAATGGCTTGGGAATTAACACGTTGGATCGAGAAGAACTTCCAAACAGAATTCTGAAAGTTATGTGTGATAACGACGCAACGACGACGCCCCTGATTCCTTCGCTCCTTCAACATCTATTACCATACCTTTTACGTCTACCAGCGACTATGCATCTACTCCAGCGACTTCTGCACATGCCTCTGTTTCTTCTCCTATACCACTGCAGCAGCCATCAAATAATTCCACAAACCGTGTAACGGAATATGACGAAAGTCGTCTACATTTGCTGAAAGAAGAGCGTCAGCGCATTGTAGAATTACACGCTGTTCGCCTTGCAGCAATTAAAGACGAAAGTCGACTACGACTCGCAAAGTCTTGCACTGCATGCGCAGCATATGGCGTTTTGGGACGTGGCTTTATTTTTTAAATCAAAATTTATTTTTTAAATTGAAGAAATCAAAGAGCGCAAGTCCGAGTATTAAGCTTACTAGACTTCTGAATTCGGGAGACCAACTAATACTCAGTATCAGCTAGAACCGAGTTTCAAATCTGAGTATTTGCGCCTTAGTTCTCCCTGAAGAAATGATTTATTACTCGAGAGAGTACTAAGAAAAGGTCTAATACTCGGACTGACACTAGCTCTTTGTGAAGAAATCGGCCGATAGAGTCATTATTAAAATATACACATAAAAAACAAAGTAACTAAAAAAAACGCTCACCAAAGTATTCGGATTTCAACTTTAAATAATAGTAAGATTATGATAATATAAAATTTAATATCGAGTGACGTATTCTAGTCCTTTAGTCTAATAACTGAATAACAGTCTGTATTGACAGAGTAGCTTCCGAGTTCTTCCTGATGAATTTTTCGCCCATTCTCTTGTTATGACTCGTTTTAATTGTTCCTTTGATGTTATAGGATGCTTTCGAATAGATCGCTCTAAATCCGCCCATAAATATTGGATCGGGTTGAGATCCTGTGACTGAGAAGGTGTTCGTAAGATATTTGACGTTTTGTACAGCATCCAAAGTCGAATATTCTGAGCTGTATGCTTCAGATCCATATCTTGTTGAAATATGTAACGACCGAAAGCCCAAGGTTTTCGATACTTGCTTCCAAATTTGTCCTTCGAAATGATGGTTCATTCTCTCAGTTAGTTATGAACTGGATATTGCCAACTTAATTTGGACTCATACACTCCCATAACATGACGTTACCACCTCTATGTTTAAAAGAAGGGCATATCTTCTTTGAGTCCCATTCAGTATACTTCTTTCTCCATACTTTATTTCCACAATTCGGACCAAAAAAGTTAAATTTTGTTTCATAACTGAATATCACTCGTGATCAAAAGTCATTTTCATGATTTTTATATTTTTTCTCAAATAAATTCTAAATGTTTTTGACGATTCTTTTCATTTATTAGTGGTTTTATTCAGAGAGTTCTTCCATTGTAACCAGCAGCTCTGAGCTAGTCCTCCGAACATTTTCATCACTGACATGTATGCATTGATATTCGAAGATTCTTCTTAACTTATACGGCAGAATTTCGAGGCTGTTTTTTTATTTTCCGTATTATAAAGAACTCATCGTGAGTACAAAGTTTTTTTGACCTGACTGATCTTGGTCCAAAACGAAGCGTGTTCCTTTCTAAAATACACTGAATGACCCAATCAAGAAAAATCCATTAAAATTTTGTTCCTATCTGTAATCGGTTTCGAGGAACAGCTGGGGTAGTTTTCTACCCATTGGTCCAATAGATACACTTTTTAGACAAAAATTAATATTTTCTAAATATAAATATAAATAAAGGGTGGGCCATCTAGTGGTTTCTTTTTAAATCATAGGTTATTTTGACACTGACAGCTGTTTGCCGCTTGAAATCTTGACCTTCGCGGAAAGAAATAAGTCGCTTTAAGCTTGGACAACGTTGGCAAATATTGGAAACTTATTTCCAAAGTGAGTGCTGTGTAGCCCAAACAGTGCGTTATATGAAAAGAAGTTTTGGCCGAAATGAAGCACCCCATGAAGCGTTTGCTGTACCCCTGCTGTATCTGGGGCTCAGAAAACCCGCATGTTACTGTCGAGAAGCCGATGCATCCACAGAGAGTGATAGTTTGGTGTGAATTGTGGAGTGGTGGCATCATTGGACCATTTTTCTTCGAAAATGAGGCTGGGGACAAGGTAACTGTCAACGGTGGGCTTTACAGAGCCATGTTAACCGACTTTTTTACTGAAATTGGATACATTTTGAAATTGGACGACCTCTGGTTCATGCAGGATGGAGCGCCATGCCACACAGCCCATGCCACAATCGATCATTTGCGCATCAAGTTATTGGGTTATTGTTATTGGGGGAGGATAGCCAAGATCATCGTTATACATACATGATAGCAAACATACCAAATGCTACTAATAAATCAACAAATAACACTACTCAACAAGGTTTTCCACAACGAATTGCGATAACATTTTCTATAGTAGAATTTTCCATAGAATCCGAATATCGTAAGGATTTTTTTGGATTAGCCCCTATTTTTTAAGGAAATGGAAAAATTAAAAAAATCCACTATTTGGAACACATACTTTACATAAATGCTTGTAAAAACTTACATGCTCAGTCAATGAATTTTAATTTAATTGCATGTAGTAGAGGAGAGTCAGATAAAAATTTAAAGGTATAATATGTGCCAATAACATCAGTGATATGGCTGTAATGATCCCAAACAGGTAAAAAAAATCACGTTTTTCATTTTTTTATAAACATATTTTATGTTTGAAGCCCCATATTTCAAAATAATTATATCGCAGAGAAAAAGCTAGCCCTCTTATGTCATAGAGAATTTTATTACAAAAATTTCAAGTATAAACATGTCTTAAGAAAATTCATAATTCACTAACTTTTTTAACATCAATGCACAAACCATTTTTTGATAAAAAAATATTTTATTGCAGTTAAATTGAGAAATGCATGCATACAATGATTTGTTTTTTACCATTATGTAAAAATGGGTAGCTGAATCCGAATCTGATGTCAGAATTTCAAAATTTTGATATTTTAACAATAGCGTTGCTACCTAATAATATATTTTTTAAGAGTTTGAAACATTAGATATCTTACAGTTTTAGGGGGTCGCTAATTTCGAATCTAATGTCAGAATTTTAAAATTTTAGATGGCTATAGGGTTGCCACCTAGTTTTTATTTTTACGAATTCGGTGCTGGGGCGAACACTAGGTAAAAATGGGTCGCTGAATCCGCATTCGTTGTCAGAATTTCAAAATTGTAAAATTTGGCAGCCCTATACGGATACCTAGTGTTAGCCCCAGCACCGAATTCGTAAAAATAAAAGAATTAGGTAGCAACTCTATCAGACATCTTAAATTTTAAAATTCTGATATCAGATTCGAAATCAGCGATCCCCTAAAACTATTGGAAAATGTTTAAAATTCTTACAAAAGCATATTATTAGGTGGCAACCCTATAGTATTAAAATTTCACAATTTTGAAATTCTGACAACGGATGCGGATTCAGCGACCCATTTTTACCCAGTGTTCGCCCCAGCACCGAATTCGTAAAAATAAAAACTAGGTGGCAACCCTATAGCCATCTAAAATTTTAAAATTCTGACATTAGATTCGAAATTAGCGACCCCCTAAAACTGTAAGATATCTAATGTTTAAAACTCTTAAAAAAATATATTATTAGGTAGCAACGCTATTGTTAAAATATCAAAATTTTGAAATTCTGACATCAGATTCGGATTCAGCGACCCATTTTTACCTAATGGTAAAAAACAAATCATTGTATGCATGCATTTCTCAATTTAACTGCAATAAAATATTTTTTTATCAAAAAATGGTTTGTACATTGATGTTAAAAAAGTTAGTGAATTATGAATTTTCTTTAGGCATGTTTATACTTGAAATTTTTGTAATAAAATTCTCTATGACATAAGAGGGCTAGCTTTTTCTCTGCGATATAATTATTTTGAAATATGGGGCTTCAAACATAAAATATGTTTATAAAAAAATGAAAAACGTGATTTTTTTTACCTGTTTGGGATCATTACAGCCATATCACTGATGTTATTGGCACATATTATACCTTTAAATTTTTATCTGACTCTTCTCTACTACATGCAGTTAAATTAAAATTCATTGACAGAACATGTAAGTTTTTACAAGCATTTATGTAAAGTATGTGTTCCAAATAGTGGATTTTTTTAATTTTTCCATTTCCTTAAAAAATTGGGGCTAATCCAAAAAAATCATTACGATATTCGGATTCTATGGAAAATTCTACTATAGAAAATGTTATCGCAATTCGTTGTGGTGAAAGTTTTCGAAAATTTGTGGAGTAGTGTAATTTTTATAAATTATAGTTTCATAGAAAAGCCTATTTTAGAACAGGGGTAGAAAACTACCCCTTTGGGCCAAAATGGATTAAGCGTTTCTTCATGCGTTCTAAAAACTACTTTTTTTTTCTTCAATAAGTAATAAAGACTTACAGCAAGACAAGCGCACTTTGCAGAATTCATACCAGAAATTATGAATGAAATTTATAACGGTACATTTAAAAACAAAGGACGCTACTGAGCTTATTCCGAATACTTTTGTGAGTAAAAGTTAGAAAATTTTTTTGATTTTTGTTGATTTTATTACTTTAATTTTTATTTGATAGTTTTTGTTAAAAGTAATCATAACTGTAAAAAGGACTGAAGTCATTTTTCACGGACAGAATTAATTTATATTAAAAAAAAAAATTGTGGTTAACCTCGAAAGATTATCAATTCAGAATACTTTTGTGAGGCACTGTATGTCATACTTTAAACTCTCAAGATAAAAAGCTGTTTCGAATAAATTTTAGGTTAAAATTTATAAAGTTTGACCAGCCATGGAACTATACTGAGTGATCTCTTAGTGATCATTTACCCGAACACCCGTTGTGTGTGACTCAATTTTCCACACAATAAAACATGATGTTATCAAGCATGATGATATCAACGAAATTCGCTTTTCACTTGAAAAGCAAATGAAAAACTTTTGTTTTTCCTTAAATTGTTTAAAGACTCAACAGAACGGAAATTGCGTTAATTTTACAAACAATCTCAATATCTCTCAGCAGCAATTACGATCAACACTAGAATCAATACAAACAATGGCCATTGATGCTCAATTTTATTAACATCCAAAATGATAGCGGCTTTTATGCGCACTTAACTCTAAATGCAAAACATTTCTATGGATTTAATCATCGGCACAAGTTTATTATGGGCGGACGGTTGGTTGGTTGGTTGGTCGATCAACACTAGTGCACTTAATGAAATTTTTGTTGAATGGTTTCATTTTAAATCAATTGCCAAGTGATGATCACATCTGGCCATGATCACTGCGGTCAGTCACTGGTGTTGACGGCAATGAGATCACTTTTTAACAGAATAACAATAAAATAAATAAACTTTATATATAAATAAATATGTTCGCACAGTTTAAATATAGCTAATGAAGTGATTTCGTTGAGGGATATTTTGTAATTACGCTTCAAAACAAATTTCGATTTTTCGTATGGGTCTTGTTAAAAATAAACTAAACAACTATTTTGGGAATAATAATAGATATGTCAATTCTTTTTGATAAATTAAGGTTCTACGAATAAAAATCAAAATTTTGATCATGGTTATTTATACATTTCTACCTATATGGCAGCTGTTAAGATGGCCTACGTACAACATACATGTGTCAAGTCTTGCGTGGGTTCTGAGTTATTTCTCTAGCAAACTGACAAAAATATTTATCGTCCTAAATTTAACTCATCATGCCGTGATTTTCACCCGAAAATAGCCAAATACTAGAAATAAATAGTGCGCCAAATTTTAGCAGCCTAGACATGGAATTCTACCAAAAACTAACCTCACTTTCAATATAGCCTAAAAATACATGAAATTCACTTTCATTTCATATTCAAATCTAATTTTTTTTTTTTGTTATATAAACACATAATGTATGTAGAATAAACGTTCAAGAATTGCTCATTTAGTCTTACTCATTGACGTCAGTTTCTTCTGCCGACACGTCAGTTTGAAATTTTTTTAAAATTTTGTAATTTCTTAAAATAGCTCTCACAAAAACTCGGACTATTTATTTCCAATGACTTGTGCGAAATTCTGCAAATATTATGTCTGCAATAATTAAAGAAATTTGGCAATAAGCAAAAAAACAAAAAAAAATTAATAAAAATTTCTAAATAAATAAAAGAAAATTTAATGCATTTCTTTGAGTCGAAATATTTAGGTGGAACGGAAATGAAGCGACACCCACACTACAATGCGTAAGTTTGCGTATGTTTTGCAAAAAAAATTTCATAATTATATGAATAAATTGTTGAAACTAGTATTAATCGGTGTGGGCAGTAGTAGTCTTACATAGAATGGCAATTAAAATATTTTTGCCAGAGAGCTTTATTGATAAGTGCATTTTAGAAACAATTGGTCAATGCATCCACTTTCTTGGGGTAGAGGAATACTTATTCCAGCGATAACTGAAATGCTACCATAATAATGTGATGTGTCATCAGAGCGATTGAACTGAAGGTTTCACAAAAGTCAAAAGATATTTTCCGAAATTCAAATATAGATTATTTCTTTATTTGTAACATGAAATTATAAGGCGCCACGTAAAGGTGCTACGGCTAAATGTGATATGCTAGTAACTGGGGAGTAGCCCTAACAGAATAAAATAGACAAAAAATGCATGACGTCATGAGGCCGCGTTCGTTTGTTCGTCTAGTTCGTTTGACTAGATCAAAAATGCATCAATCATGCAACGGCGTTGCATGGAATTATTACTTGATGAGTATATGCGGCATGGTTAAGGCTGGTTAAGGTCCTGTTTTTTCAAGCAAAGTCCTGTGACCTGTGTAGCGGGCTGAAAATCCTGCTTTTTCTTCTTTTGTCCTGTTTTTTCTCAAATTTTGCACTTCAGTCCACTTTATGATAATAATTTATACTATCTTTATAATAATAAGTCAACAATTTCCCTAATACACTTTCTCTTTCCTGCAACTCTGTTAAAAGTGTTACACTGCAACCCTGTCTGTGCCACTAATTTTTTTCAACTTATCAGAATGTCGAAAAGAAAGTGTGTGTTTAATAATCAACTTCAAAGAAGTTATTTATTCCTGGAAAAAATAGAAAGTGACAGTAAGGTGTTCTACTCAAAGTGTAAAGGAGTCTTTTCGATAGCATCGGGAGGGAATACAGACATAGCACGGCGTTTAAAAACAGCTAAGCTCCTTTCAGCCCTGGATGCTGCGTCTGCTAACCTAACCATTGGTACATACTTCCAATCGACATTCAACGCGAAAAATGCAGCAATGGAAGCGTTCTGGGCATATCACGCTATAGATGCAAACAACAGTATTATATCTTCCGATTGTGCGTCAAAAATATTTGAAAATCGTTTCCATATTTCATGTTTAAGCTGTAACTTCTAAATTTAATAATAAATTTTATCGTTTTATCAATGAAAATGCTCATTTAATTCTTTGAACATACAAGTAATGATATTTCTTTTAAATTTAAACTGCGACCTGCGAAAATTTGCTTTTTTTGTATGAGACATCCTGTAAAACCTGTAAAATCTTAAAAATTTTGTCATTTTGTCCTGTTTTTGGCTAGAAAAGGGATGAAAGCGTTAGGCATGGTAGATGTTGTTATAAAACTGATACTTTGCCTTAGGAAAAAAAATAAAAAATAAATGAAGACGTCACACAGTGTGGCGAGGTCTATGGGATGAGTGACAAAAATAATCATAATCATTAAACAACCAATAATAAGGAATCATTGTAGGCACTTAACATTTAGCATGTGTTATTAGTTCATAAATATAAAACACAAACATTTATCAGGATCGGCCACGTCCTTCGCCCACCTCCTATATAATTAAATGCATCTAATAAAAGTGCAATCTAATGAAAGTGCAATATCACCAATATTCTCTAGTTGTATAAAGTGTAAGAACAGAATTAACTAGTTTTTTTTATTTATTAGATTCACATAACTACTATATAAAACTTTCATTAAGATCTGCCACGCCCTTCGTCCACCCCGCAGATTATAAATGCAATATCTCCATTTGTAGCAAGTGTAAGAAACAAAATTAACTAGTTTTTATTTATTATATTCATATAATTACCCTATAAAATTTTATTCAGATCTGCCACGCCCTTCACTCACCTCCCATACAAAATGGAGAATAAAAATGCAACATCTCAAGTTGTAAAAAGTATCAGAAAGTAAACTAATTTTCTTATTTTTATCTTGGTTCACTTCATTTCGACTGGTCTCTGACTGAACCTCGTAAGTAAAAAACACGAGGTTTTCAGGAGAAGCAAAAAACTGATTTCTTCCTTAGGGAGAAATATAATTTGTAATCAAATTTCAATTTACAAATCACAAATTACAATTGCAGATTACAAATTATATTTAATTATATTTAGATTAACACGACAACGTTAACATATCTACGGGTCAACTTTTTTATTTCAGCAAATAAATATAAAAACAAAAATAAAGATATAAATAAAACAAAAATAGAAATTAAATTAAAAGTAAAAAAAAATCAAAATAAACATAAAATAAAAATATGAATAAAAGTAATATAAAAATTAAAAAGAAAAAATAAATAATATAATTAAAAATAAAAATAAAAATTAGAATAAAAGTTAAGTTTAAAATAAAAATAATGATAAAGATAAAACTAAAACTAAAACTTAAAATAAAACTAAAACTAAAACTAAAACTTAAACTAAAACTAAAACTCAAACTAAAACTAAAACTAAAACTAAAACTAAAACTAAAACTAAAACTAAAACTAAAACTAAAACTAAAACTAAAACTCAAACTAAAACTAAAACTAAAACTAAAACTAAAACTTAATCTAAAACTAAAACTAAAACTTAAACTAAAATTAAAACTAAAACTAAACCTAAAACTAAAACTAACAGTAAAAGTAAAACTAAAACTAATACTAAAACTAAAATTAAAACTAAAACTAAAACTGAAACTAAAACTTAAACTAAAACTAAAACTAAAAATATAAATATAAATAAAAATAAATATCAAAATAAAAATAAAAATATTAATAAAACTATAAAAAAAATAAATATTAAAAATTTAAAGCCAAAAGGTGTTGAACGTTTGTTCATCATTTGTGTTGATATTCCTAAAATGTTTTCTAAAAAACTGTCTGACCTTAAAAAAATATATTAATTATCAGAACAATTCGCAATAAAAAAAAAACCTTAAACTTGAAATGAAAACATTCAGTAATAAAAATAAAATGTTTGTGTCAATATGCACACATTTTGTCTCTTCTTCTTTTCACACAAATTAGATATTTTGAGTAAATATTTGAGAAAAAAAAAACTTAAAATTTAGCACCTTGCCACCATCATTCATTAGCTTTCAACAATTTTTTTTTTTAATTTTTCAACGAATATTGCTCAAAATTCACAAAAACAGTTTGTTTTCACTATCAATAAAAGTGCAAATATCAATTTAATTTAATTTTCAACATTTACTTCAGCCAAAGTAAACATGCGAATTTATATTAACATTTGCACACATACAAACATTGTGGCTTATATTCAAATATTCATACACAAATGGAAGGAACTTGTGCATAATGGATTCCAAAGGTAAGCAATTCATTATTCGTTAGTTGGGTCAGGTTATTCTCATTGCATGTTAGTTGAAAGTCGAACGGAGTGATGTCATACAACGGCGACACTGAAATGTCGGCGCACAGGTACGAGTAGATAGATTAAGACAAGATTTACGAGTTAGGAGGTCATAACAACTACATTTATTTCGATGGTATGTATTTTGAAGTAGCAAAGTAATTGCAAAAAAAAAAACTTGAAAATAGCAAAATGAAATGAAAATTAAGAAAATCAAAATGATAACGTTAAGGTTTTTAGTTGCTCAAGTCAATCCATTTGAAAGCGACGGGCTGTAATTTGTGTCATGTGAGTAAAATACATTGAGGAAATTCAATGAGAATTATTAAATAATAAGTAAAAACTATTTTCAAAACTTTATGCTTCTTATCGATAGATGACAGCTAATTTCTTTCACTTGTGTTATTTTGACATATCCGCCATAATAATGTCTGCTGTCTGTAAAAAAAAAGTGTAGCTTCTAGAACAATTAGCTATTGATTCCATAAAAACTATTACATTTTCAATATGTTATGGTTTTCCTACACTAGAGATTAAAGAGCACATTTTGAAACACTTGTCAGTCTCGCCTGACAATGCAAATACATTTTCTTGTTAGATTTTTAGATTTAAGACTTTTTTAGATTTTTTTAAAAGCTTGGTGTATTAAATAAATCATATTTTCATAAAATCATGATTTCTTTGAAGTGTGACGTACTTGACATTTTAAGTTCCAAATCAAAATTCATTTAATTACTTATACATGTCAACCATGCTAAATCATAAAAATGTCAGATAATTAAAAAATTGTTTTAAATAAATTCTTGCATAAAACTGAGCAATAAATGGTTAGACAAACAATTCGGGCGCCATTAAAATCAATTAATAAAAATGTGCTGCAGCAATGAACGGTGTATAAATCACTCGCAATGCAGACATTAATAAATTTTTTTCTCTTTTGTTTTTGGCAGCTAAGTGCACAAAGACAGCAGGCGATGGCAACAACAGCTGAGAGCTGGGTGTAAACACAACCCAGCAGGCAAAGTGTTAGGCAATAGAAGAAAAAACAAAGAGAAAAATTTGTATTTATTTTTATAAATTCTTCGTTCTGCTGCTGTGACTAAGAAATGTCAAATTCAATTTATTTACGTGCGCGCGAACTTGACCCACACATGCACACACACACAATGCGAAAAGTACACAATAGCACAAATACATTAATTTAAAGAATAACGGGCCATTTGCCAATAGTGAAATTTTAACCAGCCCGCTGTTTGGGTGGTACGTGCCTTGGGTGGGGGCGTTCATGTTGCGGTATGGCCTTCATTGCGCTGCGGTCCATGCGATATTTGAACAATGTCGCCACTTTTTTCAATCTCTTGTTCGGCTTGATTTTTGTGTTTGCTGTTTGCCTTGCTTCCGATTTTATTTTGTTTATTTATTTTGCTCTTTTCTTTGGTAACCCAAAATAAATGTTGACATAATGTCGGTGGGATTAATTTTGATTGATGGCACACATTAAATAATATTTTATTTTTTTTTTGTTTACACAAACAAACATGTATGATGTGTGCGTGTGTAATGTTGAATTGTAAGAAAAGGTCGTCTAATCTTTTGCTCATCTAATGATGAGCGAGTATTTGAAACAATGGAAGTAGTTGTGTTGAAATCGAACACAATTTTAATTGCTCTAATTTATTAAAATAATAAATACACTTGACATTTTTGTTAAATATAGTTTTGAAAACAACTTTGAATGTCGAATGTGCTCGAAATCGTAAAATTTAAATGAGAGATAACTGATCAATTTAAGAATAAAAGAGCAGTTGTTTTCAAGGAGCGGAGTAAAAGAAGTAAGCTTTTGATGCTAGTAGATTTTTTTTTAAAAACAAAAAAAAAACAACAAGAATGTTCATTATCAAAGTGTTTTTCGATGTTGAATGCGGCAGAACTGATCTAAAACATAAGGATTTTGAGATATCCTTAACAAAAAGTGCAAAAAACTCGGTTTTTAGTTAAATTTGAGGTTTTATAAAAAGACAAGTTGGTTTGGAGCCATTAAACTAAATATAAATGGTAGTTGAAAGTACTAATATTTCCCTTCACAACCCACTTTGTGTTATATCGATATATTTTTTTATACACATATGCCACCATTTTCAAATGGAAACTTTCTTTTGGTTTTCGCAATTTTTGGTTTTCAAGTGAAAATATGTACCATCGCTACGGAGAAGGCAGAGTCAATTGCTCTTAAGTGACTGATTCCGTGACAGCACAAATATAACATATCACAGGACAGGTCTGATATAACTAGTCACGGAACAGGTTCTTTGTGCCTGATACGGGACAGATTTTGTTTTACTCAGCACGGGATCAATTTAATATGATGCAAGTGTAGACAGATCGATTTAAATTCAAAGCTGTATTTGTATCGTGTGGAAATTCAAAGTTGGAAAGAAAAAAAAATTGCATCTGTCATAGAATACTTATTTAGTAAAGTGAGGGCAATATCCAATGATTGTTCAGTGAACAAACGAAATTGCTCCACGAACTACTTGATAGTTAGGATAGTTCACAAATTTGTTCTTCGAGGCCGATCACGCGACAGGTCCAAGTGACGCAGCAGGTGGCAATTGACCCCTGTCAATGACAACACCGTGTAAAAGTGACCGGTCGGTTTCATATGTTGGTGGCAGAATTGGGACTGATCCCTCTCCCTTGGGGACCTATCACGTGATAGGTTCAGAACCGGTTCTTTTCTCCGTATGGATGTTTTAAGCTACATAATTTTGAGCAAATCAATTTTTAAATTTTGAGTTAGAATCTTCTTTGAGTATGCATAGTTGTCTTAGAGAGAAAACTTTATTTTTGAGATGCGTTTGCGAATTAACGTACGATAGCATTTTGAAAAGTCAGTGTCTTTACGAATTACCCGCGTAGTAACTTTAACTGCAACACTGGTTCTGTTAACTACCATCTGTTAATAGACTACTGTTAAATTTTCGGCTAGCTGCGCAATTTACTTTGTATTTGAGAGCCGTTGGTAGCAGACAACTTCTTGAATTTCGTGTGCTCATCAAGCATTATTTTTCGTGTTAAAAAACCATCATCGTAACCAAGGAGAGGCCTAATAAATATTATCGTGGGACTCTGCACCATCAATTTCAATCATTTGCTGAATTCCATTGTGGTCCTACTTTAGTACAGGGTTTTCCTATAGGGGCTTGACAACTTTGAATTAAATTTCTAAACGCACCCTTTCACTAATATTCGAACTGTCACTGTCAATTTATTCAGTAAACTCAACATTTTCATCATGGTAAAGTACACGAACGAACCATGTCTGCAAATTTTAAAAATTTACTACCGAAATTCGGAGTCGGTGATCGCAACTTTAAGAGCGTTAACTGTAATTTTCGGTCGTAATTCTCGTCCTAGTAGACAGACAATAACAAGTTTAGTGCAAAAATTTGAGTCTACATATTCGTTGTGTGATATTGAGGTGCCAGTCAGAAAACGGGTTGGTCGAAAACATCGCTGCCGTTTAGGGGTCTGTAACAAACGATACAAAACAGTCAATTCCACGGCGTTTTCAAGAATTGGGCATCGCCCAGACCACTTTATGGCGAATTTTGTGCATGGAACTTGGTTTACACCCATACAAGATCAATGGACCATTTGAAGCGACGTACGTTTTCCGATTGGGTTGGGGAAAAGATGCACCAAGATGATGAATTTCATCGCAAAATCATCTACAGTGACGAAGCTAATTTTTTGCTCAATGGGTTCGTCAATAAGCAAAATATGCATTATTGGCTATGTGAAAATCCACATGTAGTTCATGAATCACCACTTCAGCCACAAAAAATAACTGTTTGGTGTGGTTTGCATGCTGACGGCGTCATTGGACCATATTTTTTCGTCGACGATAACGATCATAACGTTACTGTGAATGACCATCGTTATCGCGCCATGATTACCGATTATTTTTGGCCCAAATTGGAAGATATGGACTTGGGCAAAATGTGCTTCCAACAGGACGATGCCACAAGCCACACAGCACACATTACAATCGATTTATTGAAGAGTAAGTTTGATGAGCGTGTTATCTCAAGAAATGGGTCAGTCGATTGGCCGCCTGGTTCGTGCGATTTTACGCCTCGAGGCTATTTTCTTTGGAGCTACATCAAATCATTGGTCTATGCCAACAACCCGACGACGTTGGAAGAACTCAGATTCAATATTGAACGCGAAATAGCGACCGTTTCGGCCGAAATGTGTGGCCGAGTCATCGAAAATTGGGTCCAACGAATCGACCGCTTCATACCGCTGCTGTGGCCATATAAACGAAGTCGAATTCCATTCATAAATGTTTTGATTGTGCTTCAAGCCGATAATAAAGTTTTTGAAATATCTCAAATGGTTTGCGTTGTATTTAAAAAAAAGTTGTCAAGTCCTTAATGGAAAACCCTTTTCAAGTGACGCTGAACGTTCAGGTCGCCCAAAAGAGGCCGTCACGCCAGAAATTGTCGATAAAATCAATGGAATGATATTGGACGATCGGAGAATGAAAGTGCTAGAGGTATCTGAGGCTGTAATCATCTCAACTGAGTGGGTACATCATATTTTACATTAATAATTAGACATGAAAAAACTATCCGTGCGATGAGTGCCGCGGTTACTGGCGCAGTTTTTGGTGATGTTCAACCGCAATCCGAAGGAGTCTTTGCGCCGTTTCGTCACCGAAGACGAAACATGGTTATATCACAATATACCAGAGACCAGGAAACAGTCAAAGCAGTGAACTTCTCCGAGTAAACGTACACCAAAGAACGTCAAGGTGGGTCTGTTGGTGAACAAGGTCAGGGCAATAGTTTTTTTGGTATGCATGCTGAGTCATTCAAATCGATTACCCTTAAAAGTGTAGAACAATCACCGGCGAATATTATGCACAGCTATTGTACATATTTGACATTGATTTGAAGCAAAAACTACCGCATTTGACGAAGAAGAAAGTGCTCTTCCACATTGACAATACACCGCCGCACACTCATCTGTAGTCGCCATGGCAAAAATCCATAAATTGGGCTACGATCTGCTACCCCATTTACTATGTTCTCTAAATTTAGTCCCCTTCGACTATTTCCTATTTCCAAAGCTAAAAATATTGCTCGGCGGTAAGAGATTCGGGTCAAATGAAGAGGTCAACACTGAAATAAAGACCTATCTTGAAGACCTTAATAAAACCTATGATTTGGAAGGAATAAAAAAATTCTCCTAAAAAGTCTCCTTAAAGGAAACAATGTTGAGAAATAAAACGTTTTTTGCCCCAAAAAATACCTTTTGTTCAAAAACTCACTGACTTATCAGAATTCTCTCTTACTGGAATATTTACTGGAAATGGTTATTTCACCTGGCCATACACAATTCAGGGACAAAACATTAACAGTCAAGTACAAATATTCTTTCCAGAATATTAGTATTGATGAAATGTTAATCTAATGTTTTAGTATTGATGAAATTTTTTTCTTTGCATCAATAAAAATAAAAAAAAGTGATACCGGTGGCTATTGTGGGCTAGCCCTAAGGGCAGTATCGTGCTGGCTAAAGTAGCACAATGTTGCGAGCACACTAACATTGCGCGGCGTGGAGTTGCGCTTGTCTGGAATGGCAATCCGGGGGGCAATGCCAATAAATTGTAAAAGATTTTAAATCGTTCTCGTTTTCCTTCAACAATGTGGACTGTAATCACCACTATTCCATCCATAAATTGGTGCTCTGAGTTTAAATGCTGAGGTGCACCCTATATTAAAAATTAATTTACAAAATATGAGAGATGGACTCAGTATTGTGTTTCAAAAAAAGGTTGGTTGTCACTTCTGAAATTAGGAAAATGACACCTAGGAAGTGGTTTGAAGGAAGTTTGGATTACGTGAGCAAATATCATTCTGATAACAGTTTAAAGGAAGTTTTGGGAGATATGTGGCACTAACAAAAACTCATTTGTTGGGTGTTATTTCCTTGACCCTTTCATGGAAAAAGATACCCCTACTCCCCAGCATGGAGTACTCAGTATTAAGCTCGCAAAGCAGGTGACTATATAAGAACACTAAAGAATGCCTCACCCATCTATCTTCATGCTTAAAATGCTACTCTTTCCGAAGATGGCAACGGAAAATCGAAAAGGTCTGATATGAGAAAAATCCATTTATTTCGGAAAAGCGGTCAAACTTTTTTTCGATTTGAACCAAGAAATTTATGTAAGACGCCTATATAGACAACTCTGCCTTGGTTCGAAATGGGGTGAAAGATAAGTGAGTAAGAAGGGGTAATCAAGTGAAGCATGTACAGGATGTTCTTAGCGTGGCCGGAAGTCATAGAAACATGAAATTAGAATCTAAGACAAGTGATATGAATTGAAGGTAGAATCATGTCCTGGCCGGGATTTGAACTCGGAAGCTCTGGGTTGGCAGTCAACTTTCTCAAATACTGAGACCGTCAACCCGAAAACGAGGGTTGTCCCAGAAGTATGGAAAAGAATGACTTTGATAGAAAGTGCCAACTTTATAAAACTATTTTGAGTAGTTAGACGGTTCTCACTATAAACAGGGTATTGAAGCTATTGAACATCACTGGAAAGAGTTTATCGTGCTAAAAGAAGAGAAATGACGGTATTTTTTCCCAAATTTGTTTGTGTTTTCTTTGTTAGGTCGGGTACTTCTGGCACTACCCTCGTACGTATCTTGGTTTTCAAAACAGTTAAGTATTCTTGTAAAAAAATTTAAAGGCCCTCCTCAAAAATCAATAAATGTTTTCCATACATAGACTTGTATATACACAGGCTTCTTAATATTTTGTGTTTTTTTAAAAAAATTGTTTTGCACTCACCCTGTAATTGTAATATGGTCATCTGATATTCGGCCAATTTTTCATCGATATAATCTTGCGATTGATTCGCAATGATTTCAGCTGTCGACGGACCAAATTCCTCCTCATCATCATAAATAACATAAGATTTAGGTTGGGGAGGTTCCAATGGTACTCCGACATAGTCGTATTGCGGTTGTAGTGGCTGTCTCGAATATTGCGCTTGTTGTTGTTGTTGCTGTTGTTGTTGAAATGGTGATGGTGATGGTGATTGTAGGGGATAATGACGCTGCTGCTGCTGATGCTGCTGCTGCTGGTGTTGTTGCTGTTGTGCTTCGTACATGTGCGACATCGGAGTCTGACGCTGATTGCTATACATAAATTCCGAATTAGGTGTCTGGCAAACAATCGGCGATGGTGTAGGAGATAATTGAAAGGAACTGGTGGGAGCGCCATACGAATTTTGATGCTGCAACGGCGCATGCATTGGCCGGAAGGGTCTGGGTCCATTAGCGGCACCATACAGTGTAGGCGAAGGGCCGATCTTTGATTGCATAGTCGGTGGCGTTGGTGGTGTTTGATTGGGATAGAAAGTAGGTTGAAAAGCGGGCGACTGATAGGGCGCAGGCGATTGATTGGAACCTCTCATGGACGGCGTAAAAGATTGCGCGCCACCACTGGCCAGCTGTTGAGGCCATTGAGGACGTGGATGCGGTATGTTGCTGGTGCCGCGTGTGCCACGCATGCCGCCAGCGTTGGGACCAGGGGACATTGCATGCGCAAAGGGGGTGGGGCTCATCATGCCAGGTGCTGGTGATTGTAGCGAGTGACGACGTGGACCCGATATGATGGGTGGTGGGCTGGGAGCGACCGGTGTCCATGGGGACGGCGGGCGATACATAAACGGCGATGGCGTTGGAGAGGTGGGATTATTAGCGCGTGGATTCCAAGGTCCACGCGGACCTCCGTATGGTGGCTGCTGCCTGGACATGCTGATAGTGTGGCGAAAACGTTGTGCGCTTAGCGGTTAAACTACGGTATGTATACCTTTCTCTTTAACAAAATGGTGACTTTCACAGCGTGGTGAGTTTGAAATATTAAGGCGCCAAACACGTTTTATTAATATTAAAAATATTTATGTTTCTTCTCTATTTCGAACACACAGCGGAGAGCTGGCATAAATACACTAAAAAAAAAGAAGAAAAATATTGAGAAAAAAATCTCGATAACAAATTTATTTCGCGCACAAGATGCACTGTGGAAGGTCTTTTCTTTAGATATGTCATTAAATTGTCTCAATGTAGATGAGGATTTTCTTCAAAGCATATAATTTAACAAACTGAGGCGTCATTATTTATTATGTTAACAAATCTTTTAAATGATCAACAACATTGAATGAACTTGTCTGCAACAAATTCTCGCCTATGTTGAACAGAGGATTATTAAGGCCAATTTTTATTTTCTCTGACACAAATGTCAGGCAAACAAATTAAATTTAATTAAAAATTATAACACAGGATATTTGAAAAAGCAAATTTAATAAAAAAAGAACAACAATTCTGATATTTTTGATAGATGAAAATGGGTTAAAAAAAGCATGGCGAATAAGTATTTTTTTTTTTTTACTTTCGCTGTGACGCCATTGCCAAAATAAACTCATTCATCTGTATATTTTATAAAAAAAGAACTGACAATTTTGTTTAAAAACCACATGGCGCGAATTTTGTTTTTTTTTTATTAAAACTGTCAGCTCAACATAATTAATTATGAAACAACAGAGAAAAAGCAACACTGTTTTGTTTGATTTTTTTTTAATATTTTGGAAATACCATATTTTGTTGGCGAGGATTAGTTGTTGACATATTTTATTTTTATTATTTTTTTTTTTTGTTATTTTGTTGAAAAACGTATATGTTGGCTTAGGAATTGCTCCACTTTCCCACACATCAAAACACATCGATTGAACTGACTTTTTGAATATCATCTGTTGTATTTTTTCGCACATTATTTTGAGTTGGAGCATCTTGTAGGTCACCTTAAGCTCTTAACTTTAGTGCTCTAATGACGCCAATTAGCTTTAATTAATTTTGTAGCTTCTTCGAAATATTGTATTTAATAATTTTCAATAATTTTATGCGTTTTTTCCCCCACAACAATGTTTGTGTGGGCGTAGCACACACACGCTGTTTGCTGGTTAAGCAAAAGCTCAACAACACTTCAAAGCTCAGCAAGGCCAAAAAATATTTCATATTTGAAAATTTTAGTGCTTAATTTTTATTCTATTTCGTTGTGATTCATTAAACTAAGCAAAAGTTCTACGTTTATTATCTTTTTATTCTCAATTTATTGTCTTTTTAAATTTATTTAACAGTACAGATTCATAAATATCAGAAATCTCAACTAACAACCTTTGTTCTCACTTAAGAGCTGCACAAATCTTCTTTTCACAATACTTCACTACTGTACTTCACAATCCTGCACTACAATACTACAATACTTCACTACTGTACAGTTACTGTACAGCATTTTGTTGCAGTGTATTTTAGCGTAGCGTTGATAGCGAATAAAAATTTACTTTATGAAGCGAAACCAACAACACAAGCACTCCATATTTTGAAAGCTTTTCTTTACTGTCGAAGTAGTGCTTGAGTTTTATTATGAGGTAAAATATCAAAACATAGAACGACAATGAAGTAAAAGCTTCGAGAAATCACAGCGAGCACACCAAGTGCACCATGCATCAACATCAAAATATGTGTAGCAATCGTTTTCAGTTTTCTTCAGTGGCGCATAAACAGAGGAGATCAGCTTTTACCTTAAGAAATTACCAAAAAAATCTCATTTTCAAAAACGAAGCAAGATAGGCCAACAATAACGTTTCTTAGTATTTTCCTATAGGGGGCAACCAGAGAACAGCTTAAGTGCATTCAAATGGCGTTTCGAATGTCTCGTCAATATACGAGCTACGAATGTGCCTTCTGCATTCAAATGAAGAGCCCGAACAGAATCAAAGCGGCTGTCGGTTGACGGATTCGCTGTGCAACAAAATACATCAAAATGTATGCAGCCGCCAAAAATGAGATCGTCGTAAAAATCAAAATAAAAATTCTCCGACGGCTGGCAGGTCTCTCTTTGAGCGTTGACATATTTTAGCTAAGAATTGGGTGTGTTCAGTGCTAATTCCACTGGTTTTACCATGAGCTGACGTTTTGTTTGTGTCTGTGTGTTGCATACCATGAGCTGACGTTTAGTTTTGTGTGTGTCTGAGCTGCATTTGTAGCATTCACACACCGAAAAGCAACGCTGATCCGACAACCGCTCCTGCTCCAGAGAGGACCGCCAACCGACAGCCGTTTGCTTCTGTTCGTAGTGGGGATGTACATACTCTTGGAGAATTTTTTGTATGAGAAAAAATTTTAAAAAGTCCAAAAATACATTTCAGACCCCCCCCCCCCCCGTTGGGATACGAAACTGCACTTTCAGCCCCCTCCCCCTCCTCCCTCTGGCGAAGCCTAGATCCACCACTATATGTTCGGGCTCTAATGCGTGAATACATGTCCCAATCGCTGTCGTACGAATACCATAAAGTACGAGAGCTTGCGGTTACGAATGCTTACGAATCAAGAATACTCAACAAAGCAAGACATGAGTAACATTCGCCAAAAGCAATGAAAATTCATGCTTTTATGTCCATTCGCACCAAGGAAAGCATGTTAAATACACTGTTCAACATTTGTCCAAAAACAAAAATCCCCCGTGGGGTTCGACGACTTCGTTTAATATTTTCGAAGTCGCTGTAACCGAATATCAAAGTCAGTTTTTTTCGGGTCACACTAGGTATTCGTACTACGAGGAAGGGTCGGAGAGGGCCCTATATGCATAAGACTATTTGTATAATATGTATGACAGACCCCATTACTTTTGCAAAAGAAACATATTTTCATTAGGGACCTATCTCCTCCGATCACTCCTTAGGTGGGCCTCCCATACAAATTTAATGATTTTTGTATATTTATTGCCTACACCTGAAGAGGGGGTCTTTAAGGGATTGCCAGAGAGGGTTAATATATGTAATCGACCCCCATTACTTTTGCAAAATGAATTTTTTCCTTGGGGACATATCCCCGCCGACCCCTCCTTAGGGGAGCTTCCATACAGATTGAATGGTTTTTGTATATTTGTTCCCTACAACTGAACACCTATTCAGGTGGCTTTAAGGGAGGGCCGGAAAGGGTTAATATGTATAATTAACCCCCATTACTTTTGCAAAAGTAACATTTTTCCCTTGGGGACCTATCTTCTCCGATCACTCCTTAGGTGGGTCCCTATACAAATTTAATGATTTTTATATATTTATTGCCTACATCTGAACAGGGGGCTTTTAGGGAGGGCCAGAGGGGGTTAATATGTCTGATAGACCCCCATTACTTTCACATTTGAGGACCTATCCGCTCTGGCCCCTCCTTAGAGTAGCTTCCATACAGATTGAATAATTTTTTTATATTTCTTCCCTACAACTCAACAAGTGGCTTTAAGGAAGGGCTGGAAAGGGTCAATATGTATAATTAACCCCCATTACTTTTGCAAAAGTAACATTTTTCCCTTGGGGACCTATCCCCTTCGATCGCTCTTTAGGGGGGGGGGGGGGGGGCTCCGATACAAGTTTAATGATTTATGTTTATTTATTGCCTGCACCTGAACAGCGGGGTTTTAAGGGAGTGCCGGAGAGGGTTAATATGTCTAATCGACTCCCATTACTTTTGCAAAATGAACATTTTTGCTTCGGAATCTTTCCTCTACGACCACTCCTTACGGGGGCTCCCATACAAATTTTATGATTTTATGAAAAATTCATGCAGCAGCAGACACTCGAGTTTTAAGCGAATCATCCGAATGTCTGCTTTGTCTGAATGCTGCCTTTGTATCTATTCGCAATCGTGAGAAACTGTGATTAGCACCAATCGTTGTTTACGAACTCGAGTGGTATGCATGCATTAATTCTTTTGTGTGATTGTGGCTGACAACGAATGTTATTCGAGTGGCAAAAAATTAAGAATGGTCTCATGCAGATCTCTGATGGGCACTACTGGAAAAAAAAAACAGCAATGCAGATGAATAAATAAAATTGTTTCTAAAATATAAAAATTTCCGTTATTTTTTTAACAAACCTCGTAAAATACATTTGCACTTCAGCGTTTTTATAATTTTTCTTATGCTTGCACAGCTCTTTAGTGCTTTCTTTTCCGAATGAGATACGTTTACGATAAAAATGTTCACCTTTTCCTGCGAACATTTTTTTTTTTTCGTTTACTGTGCTGTCACTTACAACGTGGCCCTAGCCTTGTATATTTCACATTTAAAATCAGCAAATATTTAAAAACAAAAAAAAGTAAATCCATCAACGCATCACTAAAAAGAAGAGGCCATACAATTATCGTATTTTTCTGACACTTCATAGAAATTTTCTTCTTTTTTTAAAAAAATAAGAAGTAAAAATTTGGCTTTTGACAAATTGCACCAAAATTTTTACAACAAACCATTTTTTATGTGTCTGACAAAATATTCACATAAAAATGACAAAAAAAAATTATTAGTTCTGTATTTTTTCGTTATTTACTTTCAGCTATTTATATGCTCTTAAAATGCTAATATTCGAAATATTTTGTAATATTTTGTAATATTGTAATATTTTGCTAATATTAACCTGAAAAGGAGAAATTTCTCAAAAATGTTCTATTGGAAAATGTTCATTATGGAAAATTCTTTAGTATTCTAAAGAAACTTAAGTTCTACAAGACCTAGGTACGTATAACTCAATTATCGCCAAGTGTTGTATTGAAATTTATTTCCTTCACCAACGCATTTTAATTTAGCACTACCCAGACAAACACAAGAATTTATGTATCCGTTCAATTAAATGTTTAATTTAATTGATTCTCTCGAGTGCATTAAATTTATGCCAGTCTAATGATATAATTCTTAGCTAAAAATAAATTTAAATGAAATAAGACATCAACATAGAACGCGAACATTCCAGCATGTTGGGTTAATTGGTGACAGAAGCATGAATTATATTTTGCTTAAAGCATAACGAGACCACAAGATGTACATGATTTGGGAAAAATTTTAATAAAAAATTACATTTATCATCGTCGTAAAAAAAGGTTACGACCAAATAATATTCTTTGAATTGACACAAAAGTAAGGCGTTCGAGTTTAACATACATAGATTGCTATTTATATATCTGGCCTTGGCCTATAAGTGGCAACGCTTACCATCTGACGTTTCCATTGAAAACTTGATATTGTTGATGAACATACCCTACTTTAGAACATTTTGTCATTTGAGCACGATTTGTGTTGTTTAAAGTAGAATGAAAAAATCATCTCAAGCAAAAAATAAAATTAACTCGTGAACATTTTCGTGCCATTATTTTTCATAACTTCCCAGAAAGTTATTAAATCATCACAAGCTTCTTGGCACATCCTTTAAGACTCGGTGATCATACCCCTTCACTACCAAATGCCATATCTTTTTTTGTATGGAACTGCTACGTAAGGGGTATTAATACCTGCGTCACATCTTCGAGCACGTAAGAAGTGGTTAGTCAAGAATCCGAGTCCCTTTTTTTGGCAATAAAGGAAGGATATGGATGTCGATGTTGACATGGATATTTAGTTTTTTTCTATTTTGTTTTAGTTTTCCACTTTTGCTTTCTATTTCGCCCTACACTATGCTGCAAATTCTATTCATCAAAGACTGCGTATAACATCTACACAGGTGACGAATCATGGATTTCTGTATATAACTTGAACAAAAGTTGTTCGCGGAAGCAGATGGTTGCCTGTTTCTTCGACATTATCGGTCATGTGGCAACAGTGGGGTTGGAGCAACGTAGGACTGTCAATTTTGAATGGTACACGATTATTTTTTTGCCACAAGCCGTTGGAGAACTTCGGAAAAATTCGGAGAAGAGGCGAAGTATTCTTATTCCTTATACTATGCATACATCTGCTCGAAATTTTGCGATTTTGAGAAAGGGATTTCAAAGTGTTTTCATCAGAAATGTCATGACAACTAGATTTCATTTGACAATTAATAGCCCGAACAGAACCAAAGCGGCTGTCAGTTGTCGGATTCGAGCCTGAACAGAATCAATCGAATCAGAAAGTATCAGAAAATGCATGAAAACGTATGAACACGTCCGAAATCAAATCGCTGGTCGCCAATTGCGACGAACATTCGCCAGATTAGAATCTAGAATCATATCTTTGAGTGTTGTCAAAAAAATAAGTGTTGCCGTATTTTTCATGATAATGAGGCACGTTCAGTGCTATTTTCTTAAGTTTTATTATCTTCTGGCATTTGTTACCAATGTGTATGTTTTCTGCATGTCAATTATGCATGAACACTTAGAAACCATTTGCTTAAATGTGCTCCGCCCGGTGTTTTGGCCGGTTAACCGCTTTTTCTGAAAAAAATGGCAACTATTTGCTTGAACGTGCTCCGTCCGCAGATAACTTTTGTCGGGTTCTCATTTGAAAGACCCAAACAAATGCTGCTTTATTTCGGGCTGATAAGCGGAGATCCATGATTCTTTACCTGGTGGCAATGTTGTCGACGTTTCTCGAATCACCCCGCTGTATATTTTTTAGCATTTCCTTGCACCAATCGACATGAGTATTTTTTTTTTGAGTAACCGTCAAATTAGGGGGTATCCCACTGAATGCTCTTGTAAAATCTAATGTATGTTAGTCCCAAGAGTGATAGAAAAATATATTGCGCGGATCGTAAAAATGATTTTCAACGATCTGCGCATCTACATCACGATAGACTTACGATATGGCTTTCTGTCAAGTCTTGTTCAGAATGTGAACAAATATGAAACAATGGCAAAAGATTCAAGAAACAAACTTGGTCTAGCGTGACGTCATGACCGTAAAAAATACTTTGTTCGTAGCTAGAAATGTCAAAATGAAAAGTAAACAACATAACGGAGCTGCGCAATGCGTAATCTATTTTTCTATCATTCTTGTGCTAGTCCCACTAATACTGAAGGATGCCTCCATCTCACGTTATGTGATATGCCAGTCTGCTTCCAACAGTTCACGCACAGCATCGATATATTTTGCCCCAACAGCCGTTCTTGGACGGCCTTTAACGAAATTCGTCTTGGAAAGAACGATGACCACGCTCGAACTTATTGAACCAGCATTATACAGGCGCTGAGTGCGGTGTTTCATCAGAAAAAGTCGAAATAAGTAGATCAATATATTATTTTCTAGTCAATCCATGTCGAAAATTGTAAAAAATCATCATCCAAAAATGTTCACGTGTTTATTCCATTTTTTTGCTGAAATAAAAATTTCAAACCACTGCAAACAACACAATAAGCGCACATACACCAAAACATTGTAAGAGCGTTTTTGTTAGAAAATGTCAAATTTTCTAATGGAACTGTCAAGATTCATCTAGCAATGCTTCAACTTATAACATAAGGCAGCCTTTTTACTCAAAATGGAACAAAAACAGCGGCTTGACCCCTTTTACATTGGTCAAGACTTGAATTCAAGTCTGTGAATTTGTAGGCAATTCGCCGCACATCGGAAGCGTCGAAAGGGTAAGAGAACATTGACGCTGTACCGTCAATTTTTTGGCAATTTTTTGTATTCCTTTTGTGCTTTTCGCTGTTTTGTCGAAGTGCTTCACATTATTTTTCGTTTGCTTGCGTGCGTTTGGTGTTTTGTAGCTGAAAATTGTAAGGCTGCGAACATAGTGCATGTGTATGAGCAGAGCAAACATATTAAAGCAATAAAGAACGCATCTCTTTTGCACCAGAATTCAATTCTTGACCAATGTAAAAGGTTTCGTCAAGTCTAAAAGAGAACGTCAAAAAAACTTGATTTCAAGTCTTGACCAATGTAAAAGCCTTGAGGATGTTTCAATCGAGCGTTTGGAAAAGTTTCAGAGCGTCGTTCTTGCGTCGATTCATAATCATGTATGAATCATGGGTCCATCACTTCACACCTGAGATGAAGGAACTGTCTAGACAAAGCGAGTATTAAGCGAACTTATTGCAGCGTTTTAGTGATGAACTCAAGAAAAAACGGCCGCATTTGGCCAAAAAGAAAGTTTTCTTTCATCAAGGTAATGCACCAGTTCACATATCCGTTTTTGCAATGGCCAAAATCGATGAGTTAAAGTTCAAATTGCTTACTCACCCACCCTATTCGCTAGATTTAGGTGCCTTGGACTATTTTCTCTTTCCAAACTTGACAAAATGGCGCGGTGGAAAAAGATTTGCCAACAATAAAGAGATGGAGGCAGCTGTGGTATGCTATTTTGGGGAACTCAACAGTTCTCCCTATAAACAGGGCATCGAAGCTATTGAACATCGCTGGGAAAAGTGTATCAAGCTAAATGGAGACTATGACGAAAAATAAAGATATTTTTTCCCAAATGTGTTGTATTCTTTGGCAGGTCGGGTTCTTCTGGGACTACCCTCGTATCGACAAAAACTCCTACCTCTAACGACATTTCATCCCATGGAAAGGTTAGATATATTAACCATTGTTATTGTCAAAAATATTAAAAGTCAAAGGATATATCAATAAATAATTCTCTAAATCGCGAAATGGGAAGGAACATTCTAAGTTGGGAGTAGATTCTGTTGAATAATAAAAATAAATGTTGCCAACATGTAACGATTTTCTTAGTTGATAAAAACTTATTGAGACTTTCAGTTAGAAAATGAGGTAGAAATTGCAAGGAAGTTAGTCTTCAAACTTCTTAAAAATTTTTAATTCATTTTGTTAATGATTAGATTTTTAAAACTAATAAAAAAATTCTACAAACTGATGAATTGAACACATTGAAGACGACAACGACGACATGCTGTCAAATAAGGAATAGTTTAATATCGACGACACGACATTGCAACATTAGACCAAATTCTCTCTATAAGAAATACATGTAAAAAATTTGACAGATGTCGTAATGTCGCTGTCGTTGTCGTTCATGTGTTCAGTGCATAATTCTAAAAAATTTATCGAAATAGTTCTAAAAGACGATTTCGAAAAAAAATATAATTTCTGAGTTTATAAATGATGAAAATTTTGTTTAATTGCCTAATTTTCGTATAAAATGTAAAAAAAAATCAACACTTTGCGGTTTTTTTATTATTCTAAGTTAAATTCGTTTTGAAGATCTAAGAATTTTTTTTTATCTTTAAACAAAAGTTAAGAGAACAGACAAATTCATTTCAATCTTGTATGGAAAAAATTTTGGTACTTTGTTAACCATTAGCAAAAATGTGCTTTTCCTTATAATTTCCAATTTGTTATTTTGTTTTCAACGTTTGTGAGTGTATTTGTTTTCATTTATATGCAGCCGGCACCACGGCAGTGCCATCGAAAAATTATCCTTCAGCGCGATATTCGATTGTAGCACAAATTCGTGTCGTGCAGTGTGTGGTGAACCAACACGCGTCATAAAAAAAAACACCGCATGTGCACACCGACGACATACCTACACACTGAAACACATCTACGTATACACTCATTCACACGCACACACTTCGTGGGCAATTCAAAAATAGAAATGAACTCAGTTCGTTAAACTTGTGCGGCTAAGAAGAAAATTTCGAATTTTCTTATTTCCACTTGAAAATTTCACAATTTTCGCCAATGTAATTTTAAGTAAATTTGTT